>JAEHOL010000001.1:0-441496 GCA_016432905.1 Hoplolaimus galeatus
CGCTCTTGCATGGAAACCTCCTGATTGGGCGAATCATATCGCCCTTAAGAGGTGTCCGGGAGCATTAGGCCAGTTCAAGCCAGCTCCCACAGGTTGACCCTATTCCAAGGACGTACCCGGTCAAACTGTGGGAGTGGGCTCGCCCGCGATGACTGACTTACTGAGCACAAGCATCGGCCTGCAAGCCATCAATGCAAGCTTCCACCAAAGCCAAGCCAGTTT
This sequence comes from Hoplolaimus galeatus, assembly GCA_016432905.1. NCBI lineage: Eukaryota > Metazoa > Nematoda > Chromadorea > Rhabditida > Hoplolaimidae > Hoplolaimus > Hoplolaimus galeatus. The sequence goes on from JAEHOL010000001.1 coordinate 223, forward strand.
CCGCCAACTGCAGACTCGTCCAATTCAGGTAGCTCTGGTGTTCGGCCGTCCCCAGGTACCGTTCGTCGTTACTGTCAGAGTTCACAGGTTCTTTATTTTTTAGAACCACTCAGTTTGTTGGACGTAGCGGTGTATCTCTACCTGAGGGAATGCGTGGGCATGGACAACGACTCGAGAACTGACCGTCTGCTTCTTACGTTGGTCAACGAGCCCGAACGGCAAGTGGGCCTGGAAAAAGTCAGCTTCATCACCGCGATGCAGCAAATGGGCATGACGTCGGTGTTCGACATCATCGCCCAACCCAAGCCCCACTTCGTCCAACGCCTGGGTGAGATCTGCGAGGCGGATGGCGAGCTGGCCTATGACAATGCCATGTGCTATGCGGTGCAGATCGGTCGGCTGTACCGTGAACACCAGGTATCCAACGGCAGAACCCAGTACCAGGGCCAGCAGACCGGTGTGCGTGCGCTGGTCGATGTCGGGCCGAGTTTCCCGAACCTGTTCAAGGAAAACTGGGATGAGTTCTGCAAAGTCGGCGCGATGGCGGCGGTCGATTCGCCGGTGGCCTACCTCAGCGCTCAATATCGTTTCGCTACGCGCACCCTGGAAGGCTCCGGCCAGGGTGATCGGCCCAAGATTCTGTTGAGGACTCGGCGGCCCGATCTGGAGGGGTTGATCATTGACCAGCAAAGCACCTTTACCCCCAGACCGATGCTGGAGTTGGTCAATGAGATACTCATGGCCGACATCACCCGGTACCGGACAGGAAAGCCGGATGCCAACAAGCCGATTTACGACGTACTGGCCGAGCGGCGCTATCCGTTCATGTTTCCGTATTACTACCCTCACCACCAATGCCGATTGGGGCTGGCCGAAAAGAAGCTTGAGTTGGGGGAGTTGAACTATCGCATCAGCTTGCAGTTGCCCATCAGCCAACGGGGCTTGAACGATTATGGCGTGGTGCAGAACACTGCAGCGCAAGCGCAACTGTTGATGTCGGGGTTAAGCCCTCAGCAACAGCAACTGTTGATCGAACCTTCATTGTTCACCACGTTTTATCTATCGAAGGCTCAGCTGACGCAGACCTGGGCAGGGCCGGGGACTTCTCATCTGAGTCCGCATTCGGCCATCAGGATTGCTTTACTGATATCCCCACAGTCAAGCCTGAAGTCTGTTGTGCCTCAGGCAGAAACCTTAGTCAACCAAGGGAAATTGACGAGCACGGCAACGATTGAATTCTCGGGGCCTGACGATACTAAACGAGAGGGTCTTTTCTGGATTAATTCTGGGACGCCGTTATATGCGAACACGGCTAATATTTGGACGCCTAATTATCTTCACCCCGCGAATACCTCAACAATCTGCACAGTTATCCGCTGGGGGGGAGAAGAACCGTTTCCTATCGAACCGGGCTATCGAGCCTCATTTACTGTCACCACCACCACGGGCACTACCACTAGGCCCGTTTCACTGGCGGTACTCAGCTTCACCATTGTCCTGGATGAGTACGTGACATGGACGGCCGAGCAGCAGGAGTTTTTTCAGCGCAGTTACGGTCTCCAAGGTATTGGTCACGTTGACAACCCACTGGTGCAGCTCGAGACCTTCATGCAACGTTCGGAGCTGGATGCCGAGCAGGTCGAGGCGCTTTTATCCCAGCGTCAGCATTTCCCCCACGTGTCTCCCAATTGCCCCAGCGGCAACCCACAATGGACGGGGGGCAATGGCGTCGGCAAGGCATACCCGCACGCCTCTCACTATGGCGCGTGTTATGTCAACGGCCATGGCAGCGAGCGTTATGACAGTGTTGTGCCTGCTACCGTTGTCTCGACGTGTGCGGACCAGTTCGACAATTCCATGGGCCTCAAGGAAACCACGCTCGGTAGCCGCACGGTCTGGTACCTGACTAAAACGTCCCCTCAACGGTTTGACCGCCTGCAACGCATGATTCGTCTGCAGCGCTGGCTGAAGAAAGACCTGGGTATGGACATGTCCTATGCCGAACTGGACACGCTGCTCATTTGCGCCATCCGCAGCGAGGGTGAACACAACCTGACCATGGACCTGAACACCAATACCCTGCGGGTCTTGGGTGTTTATCGTTATTTCAGCCGACGTTATGGCATCAAGCCCGAAGAATTTGCGGCGTTCCTCCACGATCTCACGCCTTACGCCACGGGTGACAAGGTGCCGCTGTTTGACCAAGTCTTTAACCCTGCTGCGCTGTTCGATACGCCGTTGGAACTCAATAGAGCCGCCTTTAATGTCAGTGGGACAGACGCTGCGAACAAAAAAATCGTCGCACAACTCTGTGCCGCGCTCGGCCTTGAGCCTACAGAGTCATCGCTTTCTCGCTTGGCCAACCAAACGAAGGATTTTGTTGGGCCGTTACTCCGCGACCTTGGCACCCTGTCCTCGCTCTACCGTCAGGCGCGTATTCCGCAAATGTTTGGCTTGTCGCCGGAGGAAGGCTGGGGCCTGGTGGATATGCTGGGGGGGCTGGAGTACCAGCGATTACTCTGTACCGGGCGCCTGCTACAACCCTCATTGTCGTCCCTCAGGCCATGGTCGTTGACTGCGCAGGGCGCCAGCGATATGAGCATCAGGCTGGTGCTGGTGGTTGATGCCGCGCATGAAGGTACCTTATTGCGTCTGCTGCCAGGTTCAGCCTTGTTTGTGCTGGCGGGGACCGACTTTGCATCAGCAGCTGGCACGCGGGTGTTTACCCTGGAACGGCAGCCCCAGCATTCAGACGAAGAAAACTTCGTGCGCAATCCTGACGGCAGCGCGCTTACGCTTGAACCGTTGAGCGCTGGTGGGACGTTGTCGCTCAGCGGCAAGCGCCTTTCAAGGACAGCTTGGGAGGTAATAACCAGCCAACCGTCTTCAGTTCACCACCTGCAAGTAAAGTGCGGCACGCTGCCTAAAAGACACCTACCGACCGTAGAGGCTTGGGAAGAGGATGCAATGGCGCCCGCGCCTGACGTTCTCGATGTGTTGATGCAGATGGATTGGGCCGTGAATTGGCTCAAGGACAGCAAGCAAAGTGTTACCGGGGTACGCCGCGCGTTGGGCCTGGAGCCTGGAGATTACCTGCCCCCCCAAGGCTTGGTGGACCGCTTGGGCATATTGGCCGCCGCGACGCGAGAGGTATTGATTACCGATGAGCAGATCTCGGCGCTGAATCTGCCTGTTTATGAACGGCCCAAGTCCGCTGCCGCACGAGAGCCCATCAAATGGCGCGAAGTGCTGCAGTATTTGCTGGACCCGCAGGGGCTGGTGAGGCCTGTTCCGCTCACAGGTCTCGAAGACCCCCATCATTACTTGCAAGAAGCGATTAACTATCGAGTGGGGCAGTTGAACCTCTTCCCTCACGAGCGCGAGCAGAGCGTGGCGAAGCTTGCCGACATGTTACTGGCCGGCCATGACCGCCAACTGCGGCTGATCGAAGGTTTGGCACAAGAAATGATCAACCTGCCGATGGACCGCACCCAAGTTGTACTGCGTTGGGCACAGACCTCGGTACACGCCCTGTTGTCAGCGGTGTTGGGGCTGGCTACCGCAGCCGCCACTGACTCATTGATCAATCAACTCGAGCGTGTATTGCGTCATGGGACAGTGGTGATGGACCTGCGGTTGAGCACCAGTGCCTTGCGTGTGTTTTTGCTTAATCCGCAATGGCTGGGAGTTCCGGGTAGAAATCTGGAGTTGAACCTCAAGAGCTTCTACCTGCTGAGCCGCTACAGTCAGTGGTTTCATGGCCAAAGCCAGGCGGAGGAGGCATTGCTGGGTTATTTCATCGCGGCCAACCCCGGAAAAACAGCGCTCAAAAACAAAACATTGCGCGCTGCAGTCAGCGACCAGGCCGCTTCCGTTTTGGCCAGGCTGTTGGGGTGGCGGCAGGACGACGTGCATGAGCTTTTCCAACTGCTGGCGCAAAAGCGCGCCTGCTCCATGGCCGACATCGACTGGATCCTGCGCAGCCAAGCCACCTGTGCCGCCAGCGGCCTGGCTGCGGCGGACTTGCTCAGGGCCACAGCCCTGCACGGCGACAGTACGGGTGTGGCCTGGCAAGCGGTAGGCAATGCGGTCATGGCTGCCCGGCGCTGAGCGCCTGCGCACTTTTACGATGAATAAGGAGCGAGCATGTCCAGCTCAATCGATAGCCAGCTCAACGAAACCCTGCGCGATGCCCTGGTTGCCTACTATCTGGATGAGGTGGTACCGAACGCAGCGGAGTTTGTCGACGCCCAGTTGAGCGACAAAATCAAGACCGCCAACGACCTCTACCAATACAAGCTGCTGGATGTGCAGGTCAGCCAGGCCGTGCCCACCAGCCCGGTGGCCTCGGCCATCGCCAGTATTCAGCAATACATCAATGCCGCGCTGATGGGCATGGAGCCGGGCTATGAAACCAAGGTGATGGAAGATCACCTGATCAGGCAGTGGCGCGAGATCGACTGCCAATACCCCATCTGGGCGGCCAACCAGCAGTTGAGCTATTACCCGGAACTGTATATCGACCCCTCGTTGCGCTTGAGCAAATCAACGTATTTCCAACAACTGGAAAACGACCTCAATCAGAACAAGATCGAGATCGACACCACTCAGGAAGCGGTGCTGTCTTATCTGGCGAGCTTTGAGGAAGTGGCCAACCTGACGATTATCAATGGTTACATCAATACCACCGATTTCAAGAATGGCATGTATTACTTTATCGGCAAGTCCCGGGCCGAGAGTGTGTACTACTGGCGCTCGGTGGATATGTCCCAGCGTACTTACATGAACCTCAACGGCACGGATCCCAACCGGCCAAAGTTCGATTATCCGCAGCCGGGGGCGTGGTCAGACTGGCACAAGGCTAACTTGCCGATTTCGGCCAGTGCGATTGAGCGCACCATCAGGCCAGTGTTGTTCAATAACCGCCTGTTTGTATTGTGGGTGGAGTGCGTGGATAACGACCCTGCTCAGATGACGGTTGAAGAAGGTTATCGCCCAGGTGGTACCCCCATACCGCCAGATCCGGGCTCACCGGTTATCAAAGTACACAGTAACCCGATGTTGCGTTTGAACATGGTCTACAAGAAGTACGACGACAGTTGGAGTATGCCGCAAACCGTCATTGAAGCCTGGAGTGGGTCACCGTTGTTCAAGACTATGGACTTGGCGGAGCAGGTTGAGAGCATTGCCGTGGCCGACAGTTCGACAATGCCGGAGTCGATGTTTGTGGCGATGTATATGGGGTATACCGCAGGTAATGCGACGGATGGTGCGGCGGATCAATATGCGTTTCTAAAAACGGCAATGATCGATAAAAATTTTAATGTAACGGCGCTGTTTCCCAATCGTGGGTATGTGCCCAGTATCGGAACTCGAAAGGAGATCAAGGCACCCCATGTCTTGAGGGTGGGACGGTTATTTGCTCAGGATAATAAAGGGCGGTTTCAGTTCAAAGTGCCTGAGCTTAGTATAGCGCTGAAAAGTGTCGAGTCGCATCGACCGCATCAAGAGCTGGATAACTGGAATTTTGAAGAGAGGCAGGTTTCGATTGTTAGCCCTTCCCGTGGGGATGATGTTACTTATGATAAGTCTACAGGGGAAGTGTTCTTTAAATCTAAAATATCAGCTGTATTTTCAAAGCCTCCGGATGTGACGTTTTCTATAACGGCTTTTGATTCGGAGACGCAAGATAGATATAAGCTTGAAATGGTTTTGCCCGCAAACCAAACGGCGGGCTATGAGACGCTTTTGAACGGTTCTAGAATTCAAGTGTTGAGTGGTTCGCAGTTTAGTGGTGGGGGGAGGTGTAGGGTTAGTTTGATATCTTCTCGTACTAATGGATACGTTGGAAGCGGGTTATTGTCTTATTTCTTGTGTGACACATATGATGTTCATCATTGTACTCTTGGTCTGCCGGATGCAAATGGTTTTATATCAATATCTTCTAAGATTGCTGTGCTGGTGCGTGATTATTTGATGCACACCGGTTTAGTATTAAAAACAGTGCAGACGGATTGGCCTGCTGGATTCCGTCACGCTGAGGTCCAGGAGTTTATAAGGCCCCCTACTTATGTTTTTCAGCACGTTATTCTGCGACCTCTGAATCTGAGTGATCCGATGGCAGCTAATCCTGGCGCGGCGTCACTTTGGCACTCCGGTGGATTCGCAGTAATAAATCCACCCGACACCCATACATTAAAGCTCCCCATTAACCCTGAAACCCTGTTGCCTGACTGGCCGGGAGCCTGGCCCATCGGCTCAAAAAAAATTCCGATTATCCATGGTATCAAGGTGTTCAACGGTACCACCTGGCAGGTTTTGGGACATGCCCTGAAAATGACCTACGTAGAACTGGAGCTTGTCGCGCAAGTCACCACACCGCTGATCGCCCCTCGCATCAACACCCGTGCCAGCCCAACTCTGGGCATCGCCGAATTCATCGATTTCACCAACTCTGGCATCAAGCTAAACGATGCCGGCACCGCTCCACGCCAACCCATCCGCATGAATACATTGTTTGCACGCGAGTTGATCAACCGCGCCAATATCGCCCTGGAAAACCTGCTGTCCTGGGATACTCAGCTCCTTGAAGAGCCCCCTCTCAATCCACCAGCGGCCATTAACCAGATGGATTTTCACGGTGCCAACGGCTTGTATTTCTGGGAGTTGTTCCTGCACCTGCCTTTCATGGTCAGCCACCGTCTGAACCAGGAGCAAAACTTCGAAGGCGCCGAACAGTGGCTGGGCTTTATCTTCGACCCTTCGCGCAAAAAAGACGAGAAGGGCCGTCCGGCCTACTGGAACGTACGGCCTTTGATGGATGACCCGGTAGAAATGGACTACGTGTCGCGCAAACCCGCCGATCCGGACGGTATCGCTAGCAGCCACCCGGTGCGCTATCGCAAGGCGATCTACATGTTCTACATCAAGAACCTGCTGGACCGGGGTGACGCCGCCTACCGGCAACTGACCCCCGACAGCCTCGTAGCGGCCAAGCTGTGGTACGTGCGCGTGCTTGACCTGCTGGGGCCGCGCCCTGATATCAACGTGGTGGACCATTGGCAACCGATCCCCCTGAAAACCCTGAGCGACGCCACCAACTCAAAATTGCGCGAGTTCGAACAGCGCCTGATCCGGCAGGACCAACTACGCGAAGAGAGTGCCGCGGCCAACGATGGCGAGTCGCTCTACCACTTCGCCGAACCGCCGCTGTACCTGCGCACTTTCGCGCCCGACCCTACCCTGCTTGATCTGGATAACAGATACCTGCGCTTGCCCTTCAACCGTGAGTTGGTCCAGAACTGGGATACCGCCGAGGCGCGCCTGGACAACCTGCGTAACAACCGTACGCTGGACGGCAAGCCGCTGATGCTGCCCTTGTTTGCCGCCCCCTTGAACCCGCGCGATCTGCTGGCGGCGTTCGGTCAGGGCGCGGCCTCCGGTGGTGCCGCGCGGTTGTTGGCCCAGGAGGTGCCACCTTATCGCTACAGTGTGATGCACAACCGTGCCAGCAGTGCTGTGGAAACCCTGATCCAATTTGGCAATACGTTGTTGTCATTGATCGAGCGCAAGGAACAGGCGCAACTGCAGGAGCTGCAATACCACCAGGCTTGGGAGTTCGCCCAGTTTGCCGTGGACCTGCAACAACAGGCACAAGCGATTGACCTTGAGCAGAAAAAAGCACTGGAGGCGAGTAAGGCGCTGGCTCAGGGGCGCCTGGATTTCTACCGTAAGTTGGCCGATGAAGTGGTGAATGCCGGTGAAAAAGCTGCTGCAGCGCTGCACTTGGAAGGGCGGGTGTTGGACAACATCAGTCAGGTGGCCAATGCCGTTGGCAGTGGCCTGAAGGCCCCCCCCAATTCGGCTGGCGGCGGCGGCGGGGCTCACGCGGGTTTGACTAATGGTGCCGTTGCCATAGCGTCCTCCGGGGGATGGCGCCTGGAGGGCGTCGCCGAAATGGTCAGTGCCTATTCTTCAGCCAGGGCGGCGATGCTCCATACCATTGCGGAGGCGACGGACCGCGCTGAAAACTTCCGCCGCCGCCACCAGGAATGGATGCAAGCCCGTGACCAAGCCACGCTGGAAATTGCCCAGATCGAGGCACAAATGCAGGTGCTTGAAGCACAGGCCCGCGCCACCACCCTGCAATTGAACCAGGCCCGCGTCGCCCAGGATCAGGCGTTGGCCAGCTATGATTTTCTGCGCACCCGTTTTAGCAATGCGCAACTCTATCAATGGCTCAACGGCCAGTTCGCGACCTTCTATTACCAGGCCTACGATGCCACCTTGGCGCTGTGTCTGGCCGCCGAAGCCTGTTGGCAATTTGAACTCGCCGACTTCAGCACGCGCTTTATTCAGGCGGGCGTCTGGAAGGACAGCTACCGAGGCTTGAGCGCCGGCGAGGCGTTGAAGTTGTCCTTATTGAAAATGGATTCGGCGTACCTGAGTCGCAATGAACGACGGCTGGAGATCACCAAGACGGTGTCCCTGCGCCAACTCAAGGACAAGGATCCGACCTCCGCCATCAATCAGGACTGGGACACCATCAAGCTTGGCCTGATAGACAACTGCCGCGTCGATTTCCAGCTGACGCAGCCCATGTTCGACAGCAATTACCCTGGGCATAGCGTGCGCCGGATCAAACGTATCAGCGTGTCGTTGCCTGTGGTCCTGGGGCCCTACGAAGACATTCACGCCACCTTGACCCAAACCTACAGTGCCGTGCAGATAGGCGACACCCTCAAGGAAAACCTGCGGGCCAGCCAGCAAATCGTTTTGTCTGGCGGGGTGGATGACGATGGGCTGTTCACTTTCAGTTTCGACGATGAGCGTTATTTGCCCTTTGAGGGTACGGGCGCTATTTCAAGCTGGGCGTTGGAATTCACCTCGACTGACGTTGCGGCGCGGAACCGCCTGTTCGAATCGCTGACCGACATCATCCTTAAGCTGCACTACACGGCCAAGGCTGGCTAGGAGGAGGCATAGTGAACCATGACGAGTCGCTGCAAATCGCCGCGCCGTCCCTGCCCAAGGGCGGTGGCGCCATCCAGAGTATCGGCAACGGCCTGGGACCGGTCGGTATCAGCGGTGGTGCATCGTTCGAGCTGCCCTTGCCAATCTCCCCCGGGCGGGGTTTTGCCCCGGACCTGACGCTGGGTTACAGCAGCACCAACGGCAACAGCTCGTTCGGAATAGGCTGGGGCAAGACGCCCAATGCGATCACTCGACGAACGTCCACAGGGGTGCCGGCGTATACCGATGAAGACGTGATCCTGGGGCCGGATGGGGAGCCCTGGATGCCGGAACGCAACCCGATGACGGGTACAGAGGTTTCAAGGGTCGAGACGGCCTATAACGGCTTGCCGGTGGGGCCTTACACCGTTGTACGCTACTGGCCTCGCACCGAAGGCGCATTTGCACTGATCGAGCGTTGGTCCGATACCGACGACCCGGGGGGGGTCTGGCTGATTCACAGTGCGGACGGCAATCTGCACCTGTACGGCAAAACCGCTGCTTCACGACGTGCCGACCCGGATGTCGATGCGCGTGTGGGGGAGTGGCTGCTCGAAGAAAGCCTCAACCCGCGTGGCGAGCATATTGTCTACCATTATCAGGCCGGCGATCACGCAGGTGCCCAGCGTTACTTGAGCAAGGTGCTTTACGGCAATGCGCTCGCCGATGACCAGCTGTATGCGTGGCGCGTTGAGGCTGGGCAAGGCGTGCTATGGCATTTTCATCTGGTGTTCGATCATGGTGAGCGTCCTACTGCCCTCATGACCGCTCCACCTTATGAGGCCACCCAGGCATGGCCTGGGCGCAGCGACCCGTTCTCCAGCTATGTCTATGGTTTTAAGCTCAGGACGCGACAACTGTGTCGGCAGGTGCTGATGTTCCACTGCTTTCCCGATGAGCCAGACATGGGGTCGGCGCCCGTGCTGGTGCGCCGACTACTGCTTGAATATCGGCCATCGTCACTGGGTTATAGCCTGCTGCATGCGGCCCATGAACAAGCCATTGACCGGGCCGGGAAGGTACAGAGTCGGCCGCCGTTGGAGTTCATCTATAACGCGTTCGAGCTCGCACCGGATCCCCAGCGCTATCAGCCATTTGAAACGATGCCGGGTCTTGACGACGGCCAGCGTTATCAATTTGTCGACCTGTACGGCGAAGGTTTTCCGGGCATTTTGTATTCTGACGATAAAGCCTGGTATTACCGCGCACCTATGCGGGCCAAGGCGGCGAGCCACCCTGACGACGTGGCCTATGACGATTGGCATGAGTTGCCAGAGATTCCGATAGCTGACCGCCTGCAAGCACCCCGGCAGTTTTTAAGCGACCTCACCGGTGATGGCGGCCTTGAATGGGTCGTAGCCCAGCCTGGGCTGTGTGGTTTTTTTACCTGCAACCCGGACCGCAGTTGGTCGAACTTCGCGACCGTGGACGCCTTCCCTCACGAGTTTTTTCATCCCCAGGGGCAATTGGCCAATCTGATGGGGGGCGGCTTGTCTGACCTGGCGATGATCGGCCCGCGCAGCGTACGTTTGTATGCCAACCAGCGGCAAGCGGGGTTTGCCCCCGCCACCCAGGTTAAGCGCAAGGAAGGCGAGGATGATCTGCCGTTGATCAGTAACGCCGCCACCGAGTTGGTCGCCTTCAGTGACGTGCTCGGCAGCGGCCAGCAGCACCTGATCCGCATCCGCCACGACCGGCTTGAATGCTGGCCCAACCTGGGGCGAGGCCGCTTTGGTAAAGGGTTCAGGTTCAGCACGCTGGGTTTTGCTTATGACGAGTTCGATGCATCGCGGGTCTTGCTCGCGGATCTGGACGGCTCCGGTGCCGCAGACCTGGTCTACTTGAAAGCCGAGTGCGCGCTGGTGTTCATGAACCGTTGTGGCAACGGCTTTGACGACGCCGTCGAGCTTCCTTGGCCCAAAAACGTTCGCTATGACAGATTTTGCCGGGTGAGTACCGCTGACTTGCAAGGGCTGGGTTGCTCCAGCCTGGTGTTGACGGTGCCGCATATGTCGCCCATGCATTGGCGGTATGACTTTGTCGCAGCCAAACCCTATTTGTTATGTGCCACCAATAACAACCAAGGCGCCGCCGCGAGCGTGAAATATCGCAGTTCGGCCCAGGAGTGGCTGGATGAAAAGCAGCAATTGCTCGCCAGCGATCAACCGGCCGTGTGTCGTTTACCTTTCCCCGTGCCGGTGGTGAGTGAGCAGGTTCAATGTGACGAAATCACGGGCAATCGGCTGACGCAACGGTTCGAATATCGAAAAGGTTTTTACGACGGACAGGTACGAACGTTTCGAGGTTTTGCCCTGCTCCTGGCGACTGATACCGACACTGCTGCCGAGGCATCACCGGAGTCGGGTTTCAGTGAGCCGGTATTGCGCAAGACCTGGTTTCATGTCGGACAAGTGATCGACCCAGCGTGCGATGAGTATTTCAACGGTGATCTGGCCGCTCACCCCTTGGGAGCAACCTTGCTTAGCCATTATCACGAAGCCGACGGTGTCGATGAACTTGTCGTACCCCAGGCCGATGAGTTGCCTGGCATGCTCCAAGCACTGGCAGGCCAGGTATTGCGTGTGGAAACCTATGGAGGGCGCAACGCAGGCGACGTCCCCTATAGCGTCGAGCAAAACCGCTACCTGGTACGCGTGCTGGATCGGCCAGTAGGCGGTCAATTCGCACCTTACAAGGTGATGCTGGCGTTATCGTTGGAGTCGATCGCCTACCAGTACGAGCAACAGGTCGATGACCCGCAGTGCCAGCACGGGATCAACCTGCGCTGGGATGCCTTTGGCAGCCTGACCCATGGCGTCAGGGTCAGTTATGCCCGGCGCCTGACGGCCCAGGATGATCCGGCCTGCCAGGTGGACCCGAATGAAATCACACCGCAGAAACGCTGGTGGTGTGATGCCCATGATTCGGCGCAGCAGGTTTACTACCTGAGTGAAAGCCTGGCGCGGTTTATTCACCTGACACACCCACAGGGCTGGCGCCTGGCCCTGCCTTTTCAGCAACGTGACAACGCGCTGGTGCTGGGTAAGGGCTCTGGTCCCAACGGCTTGCAACCCGACGCGATCAGCTATGAAGCCTTTATCGCGCAAACCGCCGCAAACCCCTTGAATCCCCAAGCTCAGCGAACACTGGTGGGGCAGTCGGTGCAGCGCTACCGGGACTTGTCCGGGGTTCACCCCTTACCGGATGGAGAGGCCATGTTCCTGGCCTTGGCCGATGAGTTGGAAATTGCCGAGCTGGATGAGGCAGCGCTCAAGGCGTACGACTTGCTGCGCAATGACGAGGGTGAAATGCCGTTTGACCTGGAGCAAAAACTCCTGGAGGTCGGGTACCACAAAATGCGCCTGGTTCTGCCGTCCATCGACGGGGCGCAAGCGCCATTGTGGTCGGTCAAGCGCGGTTTCAATACCTACGCCGGCCTCGCGGGTTTCTATAACGTCATCACCGTGCAGCAAACCCGCAGTCATGGTGTGACCCATCTGAGTTACGACCCCTATGGCTGCCTGAATACTCGGGTACGCCTACCTGACGGCTGTGAGACGCGTGTGGATTCGATTGACTATCGCTTGCTGCAACCGGCGCGCATTATCGACCCCAATCAAAACACTCAGGAGGTGCTTTACGGGGCATTCGGCCAGGTGATCGCCACCAGTTTTTTCGGCACCGAACGTGGTCAACCCGTGGGCTTTGCGTCGCTCGATGACTACCGTCCTCCACTCGGCGGCACACCTGGCCAAATCATTGATGCACCGGCCGCGGCGTTGCAGGATGCCGCCACTGCGCACTTTGCCGACCCGTTCAGTTGGATGGGCCGAGTGCCTGACGCCGACCTGCAGGATCGCCAATGGCTGGACGAATGCGTAGCGCAGGGCGACCTGCTACCCAGCGGGCATATTCGTGTGTCGGCCCGTTTGCTCTCGCCATCCGATGCATTGACGCCCGCGCGACAACGCCTGTTGAGCTTGATCCCTCAGGTGCGCCGCGAGCCTGTTCACGCCGTTACCTTGCAGGCTGATCGCTACCCGCTCGATCCGGAAAAACAAATCCGCGTCGCCTTGAGCTGTTGGGACGGTTTCGGTCGCGCCTTGCAGAGCAAGCAAAAGGTCGAGCGCGGTTATGCCTACCATGTACAGGAAGATGGCTCGTTGGCGCTTGACGGCAATTGTCGGCCGGTGACGGTACAGGATGTTGAGCGCTGGCGGGTCAGCGAGCGGGTCGAGTACAACAACAAGGGGCTGATTGTGCGCATCTACAGGCCCTATTTTGCCGATCATCATCGCTACATCAACGATGTCAGCTTCAGGCAACACGGTTACAGCGACCGACAATTCTATGACCCGTTGGGCCGTCCTACTCGTACCGTCCTCGCCAAGGAGGACTACCTGCGGCGTCATACCTACTGGCCTTGGTACAGCATTTACGAGGATGAAAACGACACCTATGAAGAGGTGATGGCGATGAAAGAGGCCCGGGGGAAGACATTGCAATGACCGCTCTTGCGCTGCACCGGCAGACCCCAGGCCTGAGTGTGAGCGACCCTCGCGGGCTGACGGTGCGCACGGTGCGCTATTGGCGTGAGAGTGGGCGGGAGCAGGCGCAGGCAAGGAGCAGTCGTAGTGGCTTCGACGGTGCGGGCCGAGTCGTGGCCGAGTGGGACCCGCGTTTGGTGGAGCGGGCCAACCTGACGCAGGTTTACTCGCTCGGCAGCAAGGTACTGGGCTCCCACAGCGTTGATGCAGGATGGCGTGTCAGCCTGTTCACGCAGGCGGCTGAACAGGTGCAAGCGTGGGACGCTCGCGGTAATGAGCGACAGGTTGAATACGATAGTTTGCTAAGGCCTGTGGCGGTGTTCGAGCAAGCTGCGTGCGTCGAACGTCATCACTACGCCGATGCGTCGCCGCACTATGCCGCGCACAACCAATGCGGCCAGTTGATCCGCCACGACACCCCGGCTGGAACGCAGCATTTCAATGAGTTCGGCTTGACCGGCGCGGTGCTGGAACAGCATCAACACTTTCTGCAAAGCCTGGATATGCCCGATTGGCCACTGCCCCTTGATGAGAGAGATGATTTGCTTGAACAAGCAGCCGGTGCTCGCAGTACTTTGCAGTTCAACCCGGTGGGCAATGTGCTGGAGCAAACCGATGCGCAGGGTAATCGGCAGCGTTTCACTCACACCATCGACGGCCGATTGCGCGAGGCCTGGCTGCAGCTGAAAAACGCGACCGCCGCGCAGCGGCTGGTACATGACATTCACTACAACGCTCAAGGACAGATAGAACAGCAAACGGCAGGCAACCAGGTCACCAGTCGGTTTGATTACTGCCCGAAAGACGGGCGATTGAACCGTCTGAGCGCTGCCGGGCCTAGCGACGAACCGCTACAGGATTTGCACTACGTCTATGACCCGGTGGGCAATATCCTTAGCCTTGAAGACAAGGCACTGCCGGTGCGCTTCTTTGCCAACCAACGCATCGAGCCGATCAACCGCTATACCTACGACAGTCTTTACCAGTTGATCGAAGCCACCGGCTGGGAGGGCGGCAGCGCTAATCGCGGGCCTGCTCATCTCGAGGATCCGGCTGCCGTGGCTAACTATCGTCAAACCTATCGCTACGACGCTGGCGGCAATTTGCTCGAGCTGATCCACCACGGCCCACAGCAACATGGGCGTGTGTTGACGGCGGCCAAGCACAGTAATCGCTGCCTGCCCGAGGTGGGCGGGAGGCCACCGACCGAAGCGGAGATTGCCGAAGCCTTCGATGCCAGCGGCAACCTGTTGATGTTGGACCGGTGCCGAACACTGAGTTGGGATGCACGTAACCAACTGAGCCATGTGCATATGGTGGAGCGCACGTTGCGCCTCAATGACACCGAGCGCTACGTCTACGGTGCCGACGGCATGCGCCAGCGCAAGGTGCGCACAGCACAAACCAACGCCCGCACGGTGATCAGCGAGACGTGCTATTTACCCGGTCTGGAAACCCGCACGATTGATGACGAAAAACTGTATGTCGTCACCGTCCAGGCCGGCCGCACCACGGTGCAGGTGTTGCACTGGGAGGGCGCGGTGCCGCGTCAACTGGCCAATGATCAATACCGCTACAACCTGAACGATCATTTGGGGTCCTGCTCGCTGGAGCTGGACAGTGAAGCGCGGATCATCAGCCGCGAGACTTATCATCCGTTTGGCAGTACGGCGTTCACTGAGAGGGGAGACTCGAGCGAGCAGAGTTATCGCACGTTGCGTTATTCGGGTAAGGAGCGGGATGCGACGGGGCTTTATTACTATGGGTTCAGGTACTACGTGCCGTGGTTACAGCGTTGGATTAACCCTGATCCGGCGGGACGGATCGACGGTTTGAATCTGTATAGAATGGTCAGAAATAATCCGGTTTTGCTCAGAGATGATGAAGGTCTGGTACCTACGAAAGAAGAGATCAACAAGTCGGCATCGCCCTCTCTATTTCAAAGAATGCTGCCAGCCTGGCTGAAAAAAAACAGCGTGATCCAAGAGCGATCATCTACGCACATCGCTGAGACGCAAGTTTACGTGTGGATCCCGCCAAGCGGAGGCGCGGCCACGGCCAATATACTGGTGACCAGACAAACATTCCAAGATGGCAGTAACAGAATTAGTTACGTGGGAGCCAACCCTGATGGTAGTGAGGAACAAAACTCTTCCGTTCATGGATATATAGAGTATGTGGTGCGCGATGACGCTGAGAAACGAGTTGCAGATGTTCATTTGTTTGATGCAAAGCCCGAGGG
This sequence comes from Hoplolaimus galeatus, assembly GCA_016432905.1. Taxonomy (NCBI): domain Eukaryota; kingdom Metazoa; phylum Nematoda; class Chromadorea; order Rhabditida; family Hoplolaimidae; genus Hoplolaimus; species Hoplolaimus galeatus. The sequence goes on from JAEHOL010000001.1 coordinate 16,024, forward strand.
GAAAGGCTACGGTTCCCTGCTGCTTTTAGAGTTGACGTATGACGCTGAGGAACAGTCGATTCAAAGGGTCGAAGCGAGTGGCGTAGCGATGAGTGCTACAGGTTTCTACTTGTTGGCGGGGTTTCATCCCAGTCGGGAGGGGCACGATACCTTGGAAAGTACGATTCCAGGGCCGATAGATTTTTGGGGGGGGGAGCCGACTGATAACCGGCTTGAGCGATGGTCGGATAGCACTATATCTCCCCGAAAGTTCAATGGTTATGTAGGGGCGAACGGTGTGAAACCTATAGATGAGTTTGGCGCAAAATTATATATGGCGCGACACAGTACTGCTACTTGGGAAGGGGAAACCGCACATATAAAGGAGCAGGCAAAACTGTCGACGATAAAGCGGGGATACTTCAAACAAGTTTAATGTTAACCGCAAGGGCCCTGGCGAGTAACTGTGTACAGGCGTTATACAGTCCAAATAAAAAGCCCCCACCCAACCCACTCATAGCTGACATGGATCTTCTGAAAAAGAAGGGATCCTATGAATCTCTGAGGCCGTCAAACCTCATCACGAATGCGTCGTGGTAGGCGCAAGGATCGGCAAGATGAGGGCAAGGGTCAACGTAGGTCATTGCACCCGACGATGTGGGAACCGGTTTGAATAACTTGCCACACAGTTTGCGCAAGGAGGCTTGGTTGATCAACGACGGAACCCAACGTTGCACTTATACAATGTGAGTTTTTTATGAATATTTCAGACGCCGCTGTAAGCCTGTCCACCCCTCTCAGCGTGTCCGCACCAGCGGAGGCCTCCAGCCAGGCAGGACCCGTGCAAGCGAGTGCCGCCCCCCTCGAATCGCGCTCGGGGCCGCGTATGCAAAGTATGGGGCTTACGAGCTTGCGGCAAACTGTGCTGCAAGGCCTCGGCGATACAATTCGTTCGCATGTTTTGCCATCCTCAGTACTTCATAGCACCGACAGTTCGAAAGACAAAGCCTATGGGGCCGCGTTGACGTTCGTTGGCGGGATGGCGAAGGTGGCCGGCAAGAAGATGGCAAGCTCAGGTGGCGTTTCCTCGAAAGTCGCAGGTTCGGCGCTGATGTGGGGGGGTAAAGCGGCGGAGAAAATCGGCAAGAACACGTATAAAAATGCTGAACCCAAGGAGGACGGCAATTACAACGCGTTTGCACCGCGTAACTGGGTTCGTTAAAAACAGGCCTGACATCCCGCGAGGAGCTTTCTGTCTGTTTTGATGGTCATTGAACCGAAAAGCCCCCACCCAACCCACTGCGGATAGGGGACGCAATGGGCTGGGCGAGGGCTTCTTGTACGACTGTTTTACTGCGCGATAGTTTTCACCGATACGCCACGTTCAACCGGTGTCGAGCGCCCGTAGATATCTTCGAAGCGCTCGATATCGTCTTCACCCAGATAGCTGCCCGATTGCACTTCGATGATCTCCAACGGGATCTTGCCCGGGTTGCGCAGGCGGTGCACCGAGGCGATCGGGATATAGGTGGACTGGTTTTCGCAGAGCAGGAACACGTTGTCGTCACAGGTGACTTCGGCGGTGCCGCTGACCACGATCCAGTGTTCGGCGCGGTGGTGGTGCATCTGCAGCGACAGGCACGCGCCCGGCTTGACCGAGATGTGCTTGACCTGGAAACGCCCGCCCATGTCCACCGAGTCGTAGGAACCCCACGGACGATAGACTTCGCAGTGGTTCTGGGTCTCGCTGCGGCCTTGTTCGTTGAGGGTGTTGACCATCTGCTTGACGCCCTGGACCTTGTCCTTGTGGGCAATCATCATTGCGTCCTTGGTTTCCACCACCACGATGTTGTCCAGGCCGATCACCGACACCAGTTTGCCGTTGCCATGCACCATGCAGTTGCGGCTGTCCTGGATCACTACATCGCCTTTGCTCACGTTACCGTTGGCGTCTTTATCGTTGACCGCCCACAGCGACGCCCAGCAGCCCACGTCGCTCCAACCGGCTGCCAGCGGGACTACGCAGGCGCGCTGGGTTTTTTCCATCACGGCGTAGTCGATGGAGTTGTCCGGGCAGCAGGCGAACGTGGAGTCGTCGAAAGTTACGGTGTCGGCGGTCTGCTCGCTGCGTTCCAGGGTCAGCACGCAGGTGTCATAGATATCCGGGTCGTGCTTTTTCAGCTCTTCGAGGAAGCGGCTGGCGCGGAACAGGAACATGCCGCTGTTCCAGAAGTAGCCACCGCTTTTGACGAACTCGATTGCACGTTTTTCATCGGGTTTCTCCACGAACTGCTGCACGCGGCTCACGCCTTCAGGCAGCAGCGAGTCGTTGGTGGACTTGATGTAGCCGTAGCCGGTTTCCGGGCGGGTGGCCGGCACGCCGAACAGCACCATCTCGCCACGCTCAGCGGCCACGGTGGCCAGGGCCAGTGCGCGTTGCAGGGCTTTCTGGTCGTCGATCACGTGGTCGGCGGGCAGTACCAGCATCAGCTCGTCACGGCCTTCGTTGACCAGCATCATCGCGGTCAGGGCCACGGCCGGCGCAGTGTTGCGGCCGAAGGGTTCCATCAGGATGCGCTGGCAGTCGAGCTTGCGTGCGCTCAGTTGCTCGTTGACGATGAAACGGTGATCTTTGTTGCAGACCACGATGGGGGCGTCCATGCCTTCGAACACCAGGCGCTCCAGGGTTTGCTGGAACAAGGTGTGCTCGCCGGTCAGGGCCAGGAACTGCTTGGGGAACTGTTTACGGGAAAGCGGCCAAAGACGTGAGCCGCTACCACCGGAAAGGATTACTGGGATCATGGGTGTTTCTCCTTGAATCAGTTTGGGTCAGAGCTACGAAGGTTTGTCGTTTCACTCTTGTTTTTGTCTCGGTCCTGAGTTGAGCCCCGGTCAGTGTGGGAGCTGGCTTGCCTGCGATGGCGCCTACAAGACCGCCATCGCAGGCAAGCCAGCTCCCACAAGGGGGCGTGTCAACTCAGGGAAATAGTCAGCGGGTCGACACTGGGCGTTTCACCCACACTGGCGACAGGCTCGAACCAGAACCGGTGACATACAGCACCGCCGCTTCACCGCGTTCCAACGCAACCGGCTTCACATCGCCGACTTTCTTGTCACCGTCATACAACGCCAGGCTCACTTTCACCGGGTTGATCTCACGCTCGCCACGGCCCTTGGCAGCCACCGACTTGACCACATCGGTCTTGCCGTCGGCGGTTTTCAGGGTCAGGGCCTTGTCGCTGAGGTTCTGCACGCGCACCAGGGATTTCTGCTTGTTCTTGAACGGCGGTTCTTCGATCAGTTGCGGCTGGCCGCTGCCACTGTTGACCAGGGTGTAGTAGTGGTCGGCAGCCAGTTTGACCGGCAGGGTCTGGCTGCCGACCTTGGCGCTGTAGTCGCCGCCCGGCATGAAGCTGAAGTCGCTGCTGGCCAGTGGCGCAACGTCGCTGAGGTTGGTGCTGCCGACGGTGGCGCTGACTTCCTGGTTGCTGGCGTTGTAGATACGTACAAAGCTGGAGCCTTTTGGTGCGGTCGGGCCGTACAGGGCGGCATCACCGGCAGCGAAGGCCGACAGGGATACGAAGCTCAAGCCTGCTGCGATAGCCAGGGTTTTAGCGAGACGACGAGGAGTAGTAGTGAAAGTCATGTGAGTTACCTCTCTTTCAGTTTTGCGCCCGGTCGGGCGTCTCGGATTTAGATGTGTTGATTGCCATGTTCTGTTGGCGCGAACCGGCTTGTTTAAGCTGCGCAACCCAGGCTGGGTCGGCATCACCGATTTCGTTATTCACGGGCAGATAGCGTTCAGGAAACTCCCAGATCAGCACCTGGGGCGGGCTGTTCTTGAAGTCATCACTTTTGAGATAGCTGAGCATCGGCAGGATCGGGCCATGGCCGTCTTCGGCGTAGCTGACCACGTCGCTGTGCAAGGCTTGCTTGAGTGCACCGACGAAGTTCCAGTTGGGGTTGGCGCTGTAGCTGGTGCCGACCAGTGCCACCGGGGTTTCGCTGTCGCTGAACAGCGCGTCATCACCTTTCTCTTCGGCCAGGTGGGTGACACGTTTTTCCAGCGGCTCTTTAGGTGGCATCAGGTTTTCGAACAGCGGGTCCAAGGGCAGGAACAAACGCAGGTCGCCTTTATGCGGTTCGGTTTTCTCGGCCTCGGTGACAAAACGCTGCGGCTCGCCGCTCAGTGGGGTCTTGTCGGCAATCGCCTTGGCCAATTGCTTGGCGGCGACTTCGGCACCGTCCGGGGTCCAGTGGGTATCGGTACGCAGGAACACCTGCTTGCCGGCGAGCTTGGCCTGTTGCAGCGGGCCGAGCAGGTCTGGCGCCGGGATGTTGTCTGCCGCCACGCGGGCGTGGAAGTCCTGGTACAGGTTGGCGTGGATGCTCGCCGGTTTCACCTCACCCAAGTGCTCCGGGTACAGGCGTACCTTGGCCGGCACGATCGCCATCACCAGTTGGATGCCCTGGGCCTTGAGCTTCTGGCGTACGCCTTCGACCAGCGCGTAGTTGCCTTGCAGGTTCTGGTCTTCGTTGACGGCGGGGTTGAATTCCTCGTCGCTGTACAACCAGTGATCACGGCCCAGCACCACGCCAGGGCGGCCTTCATTGAACAGCTTGTAGTCCAGCGCTGCCCACAGGTTGGTGCCCAGGCGCTTGATCGGGAACTCGTCGTCGTAGTGAGTCTCGACGGCTTTGGTCCAGCGACCGTTAAGCACCGTGGCATCGGCGTTGGTGCTGAAGCCAAAGAAGCTGCGCAGTGACCAGGCGCCCAGTGCCAGCAGCAGCACCAGGAACAGGCTTATGTAGAGGACGCGTAATGAACGGGTCATGGTCGGCTCCCTCAGAATTGGAAGTAAAGGAACGGCGAGAAACTCTGCGCCGACAGTTTGAGAATCGACGCCACGAACAGCAGCAGCACCGCAGCGCGCATGGCGTAGCGTGGCCAGTCAGCGGTCCAGTAGGCCGGTTGCACGGCAGCGTCACGGCCCACGCTGAAACCGGGCTCGTGGATGCTGCCAGGATTGTCGCCGGGTACGGCCTTGATCAGGCTCGGGTCGGCTGGCTTGGCCTTGTCGGCAGGGCGGTTGGTGTAGAAGTCGCGCAGACCGAAAAACGCCAGGGTTGCGTAGGCCACCACCAGGGTTGCCACTTGCAGGCCGGTAAGGTTGGCGCGGTTGAGTTCCGACAGTGACCACTCGCTGAAGCTGAACATCGCACCGTACATACGCCCGGCAACGTGCAGGTTTTCGGCGCGGAAAATCACCCAGCCCATCACCACCAGCAGGAAGGTGAAGGCCCAGCGCAGCACATTGAAACTGCGCGGCGCGGTGTTCAGGCCGATGGCTTTTTCAATCGCCAGCCATATGCCGTGCCAGGCGCCCCACACGATGTAGGTGATGTTGGCGCCGTGCCACAGGCCACCGAGCAGCATGGTCAGGAACAGGTTGCGGTAAGTGGTCAGGGTGCCTTTGCGGTTGCCGCCCAGGGTGATGTACAGGTAGTCACGCAGCCAGGTGGACAGGCTGATGTGCCAGCGCCGCCAGAACTCGGTGATCGACTGGCTGATGTACGGCTGCTTGAAGTTTTCCATGAAGCGGAAACCCATCATCAAGCCCAAGCCAATGGCCATGTCGCTGTAGCCGGAGAAGTCGAAGTACAACTGCGCGGTGTAGGCCAGCGCGCCGAGCCAGGCATCGCCTGTTGTGGGGTTTTGCAGGGCGAAGCAATGGTCGGCCACCACCGCCAGGGTGTCGGCAATAAAGACCTTCTTGATGAAACCCTGCATGAACCGCGTGCAGCCCTCGGAGAATTTATCCAGGGTGTGGGTGCGGTTGTTGAACTGGTCGGCCAGGTCACGAAAGCGCAGCACGGGACCGGCGATCAGGTGCGGGAAGATCGCCACGAACGCCGCAAAGTCGATGAGGTTGCGAGTCGCCGGAGTGTCGCCACGGTACACGTCGATGATGTAGCTGATGGACTCGAAGATGTAGAACGAGATCCCGATCGGCAACAGCACGTGGGTGAGGATGAACGGCTCCAGTCCCGCGGACTTCATCATCACATTGATGCTGTCGACGCCGAAGTTGGCGTACTTGAAGTAGCCGAGGATGCACAGGTCGACCGCCACGCCGAGCAACAGCCAGCGCTGCGCCGGCTTGGTGCGCACACCGGCGGCACCGACCTTGAGGCCGATCCAGTAGTTCCACAGCGTGACGGCCGCGAACAGCGCCAGGAAGTCCACTCGCCACCAGGCGTAGAACACGTAGCTGGCAATCAGCAGCAGCAGGTTGCGATAGCGTTGCCCGCTTAAGTAGTACAAGCCGAGAAAGATCGGCAAGAACAGAAACAGGAACACATTGGACGAGAAAACCATCCCGATCTCTCCATGTTTAACCAACAGTCAAGGGCCGGAGCCCCCCCAAACCCCCCCACGATTTCGGGGGAGGTTGTGATCGTTCCCACGCTCTACGTGGGAATGCCTCTTGTGACGCTGTGCGTCACGCTTTGGGACGCAGAGCGTCCCGTGCTGCATTCCCACGCAGAGCGTGGGAACGATCAGCGACTAGCTGCCTTTGTTGCCTTTTTCATGCGCCGGGTCGTAGACCTTGGTCAGGTCGCCGCCCAGGCGGAAGGTCTTGAACGGTTGCATGCCATGCTTGCGTTCGATCACGTCCGGGGCGCAGGTGTAGAGGGTGCAGAAGGGCTCAAGCCAGGCAAATTTCATGTCTTCCTTGAGGTCCTTCATGTCCTGCTCTTTGCCGTTCTTCTGCTCGAAGATGTCCGGGTCTTTCACCCCGGCCAGCACCTTGTCGCCCAGGCGCTTGAGCGCGCTGTTGTTTTCCTGGCGCAGGTCCACGCCGTTGACCAGGGCAAAGCTGGCGATCATCGACAGCGGCGGCAGGGCGTAGTTGTGGTACGACAGGGCGCGTTGCTGGCGCTTCAATTCGTTCGGCAGGAAGCCCTGGTCATCGACCTGGTTCACGCCGACCTTGTATTCCTTCACCGCCCAATCAAACAGGTCGCGGCGGTTGGTAGCGATGGACGTTGCCATCACCGACCAGGCGGCCCAGTAGGAGTGGTTGTTGGTTTTTTCCAGGGGCAGGTTGTCCCAGTCGCTCACCACCTGGTCGGCCAGCTTGTTGAACCAGGCTTCGATTTGCTGGGCTTCCTGCGGGTGCTTGGCCAGCGGCTGCGACTCGGAGAACTTCAAGCGCACATAGGCCGAGGCCATGCTGCCCAATGCCCATTTGCGCATGGACTTGCCGGTGTGGTTGAAGTCCTTGGACATCAACGCATCGGCCTTGGCCCATGACACCAGCCAGTTCAGGGTGCATTCGAGCTGCTGTGGACGGCCGTCGCGCATGAACTGCATCACGCGCTTGCTGGTGTCTTTTTCCAGCTTGGTGATGTCGGCGGTGCTGTCGCGAAAGGCTTTTTCCGACTGCACATTCAGGGTCGAACGGGCCTTGTCAGAGCCTTCGTACTTGCTGCGAAACTGCAATGGCCCGGTGTAGGGCGTTGGCATGCTGTCGCAATCATTCTTGAAGTCGCCGGTCTTGAACGCTTCGATCGGTGCGAAATAGCCCTGGGGCGGGCGCAACGGCGCGGCCGCATTCACGGAGCCGGCAAACACGGCCAGGCCCAGCAGGGTAGGGAGCAATAACTTTTGCATAAGTAACCTCACTTCCCGAGTTGGGCGGTCTGCTGACCACCGCTTGGGAATACGTTGCGTGTGCAAATTTTCGCTTCAACCTTCTGCGCCGCAGTGCCCGCTTCGGGGCCCTGCACTTCCACGGCCAGCAAGTTCTGCGAGGCCCAGTCTTCATCGGTGCGCAGTTCAAAGGCGAAACGCCCGTCTGTATCGGATGTTTCGGGTTTCTCGATCTTGATGTCCTCGTGGCGCCCGTTCATGTACCAGAGGGTGGCTTGCAAGGTTTTCACCGACGGATCGGCGAAGCGGATATCGACCTGATGGTTGGCGTTGCGCAGGTCTTTGTTCGCGCTGTTGACCATCAGTTCGTTTTTGCCCGGTTTGAGCGTGGTGCTGGCCGACATCTGCGCGGTCTTGCCTTCGCAGCCGTTGTCCAGCAGCGCCATCATCTGGCGGTAGATGGTTTCCTGATCGAGGCGGTACAGCGGCGAGAATTCCCAGATCAGGATCTTCGGTGGGCTCTTCTGGAATTCATCGCTGCCCAGGTACTGCAGCATCGAGCCTTCCAGGCCACCGCCGGGAAAGGCGACGTTGAGGATGTCAGCGCCGATTTCTTCTTCCAGGAAGCCGGCGAAGTTGTAGTTCTTGCCGCTGTGGCTGGTGCCCACCAGGGTGATCTGCGGGTTGCCCGAATCGCCGAACAGGTCGCCGTCACCGGCTTCGCCCTTGGGCTCGGTGGTGAACTGGTCCATGTACTGGATCGCATAGCTGGTGCCGCACAGTTGCCCGGCCATGTTGTGCAGGGTGCCGGTCTTGCCCATGCGGCCCGAGCGCTTGGTCTCGAATTCACGCTTGGGAATCTCGGCATATTCCGGCATCTGCTTGACCTTGGCCGCGACGATTTTCGCGGTGCGCTGGGCGCCGTACGGGGTCCAGTGCTGGTCGCCACGGAAGTAGAAATCGTGGGCCGGCAACTCATCCGGCAGTTGCTCGTTGGTCAGCGGCGACAGGTCTGGCACCACGTAGCCCATCTTGGCGAAACGCCCGAGCATGGTTTTGTAGTTGGTCAGGGCCTTGTCGAAATCGTACTTGGCCTTTTCCTCAGGGTTGAGCTTGTTGCGGTTCACCAGGCCACGGGTCGGCTGGTAGACCACCACCAGTTCCACGCCCTTGCTCTTGAACGCATCGTGCAACTGCTGCATGCGCTTGTAGCCGGCCGGGGTGGTGTCGAACTCGGTGCGCAGGTCTTCCTGGGTACGGAACAGCCAGTCGCCCTGGGCTTGCACCAAGGTGGTGAAGTTCTGCTGGTAGCGCGTGGTGTAGTTCTTGGCGTCATGGGCGGCCGGGCACAGGCTGCAGCACGGTTCGGCGGTGAAGGTCGGAGCTTTGACTTCATCGGCGCGTACGCCCTGGCTGGCCGCCAGCAGGCCGAGGGTCAGACCCGAGAGGCTCAGCAGTTTGATCATGTGTGGGTGCATAAGGGTCATCCTCAGTCCTGCAATTCGGTCTGGCGTTCGACGGGGTCGATCAGCACGGCTTTCTGCTGGCGCACCAGCAGGTCGAGAATTTCTTCCTGGCGGTCACCCAGGATGCCGGAGAAGCTGATACCGCTGGATTTGGTCGGCGCCAGCATCGACACGCGATACAGCTCGATACTCAACGGCGAGTCGATAGACAGCGGCCCGCTGCCGTTACCCGCCAGTTCACCGCCAACCACGATCAGCGACACCTTGGCATCGAACGGGTCGAGGGCGATGTCGCGGTCGGTGTCGGTCAAGTCCTTGATGTGGCCATACACGCCGGTTAGCCCGTTGGCCATCGAGGTGTTTTCGTAGAGCTTGATGTTCACGCTGTTACGCACGCGGATCCCGTGGCGACGGTTGCTGATCACCTTGTTGCCCCACAGCAGGTTGTCGCCGCTCTCATAGAGGGTGATGCCGTCGGTGTGGTTGCGGTAGATCTCGTTGTCGGCGATCAGGTTGTTCACGCTGTTACGGTCGATCACCAGGCCCGAGAGCTTGTTGTCGTAGCTGCGGTTGTTGAAGATGAAGCTGTCGTTCACTTCCCGGGAAATGATGATGCCGTGTTTCTTTTTGGTGCCGTACACGGTGTTGTCCGCGATGATCAGGCCGTGGGAGCGGTCATGGGGGTCAATGCCGTAGACGATGTTGTCTTTGTAGGTATTGCCCTTGATCACAAAGCCTGTGGTCTCGTAGCAGTAGAGGCCGTACCACATGTCCGAGAACTCGGAGTCGATGATCCAACCGGTCGGCTCGGGGCGCTTGAGCACCTTGGCCATGTTCGGCGTGTACTGGGAAATACTCACCCCGTACGACTTACTGTTGGCGTAGCCGAAGCTGGCCATCTTGGTCTTGGAGATATAGGTCTCGGTGCCGCCCCAGGCCAGCAGGAACGGGCGGAATTCCTTGGCCGACTTGAACAGCGCCGGGCCGTTGGTTTTTTCATCCCAGCCGGTGACCTTGGTGTCACGCACGAACAGCTGGCCGTCATTGATCAAAAATGAGCCGGCTTGCTGGGACAGGCGCAGTTCCTGGGTGTTTTTGTCGATATCGAGGATGCCTTTACGGCCCACCACGATCGGCAACTTGGCCAGGAACACGCCCGGCGACGTTTCGCTGAAGTACTGCTTGGGCACCTTGCCCAGCAGGTCCTTGAGGTTCATGTAGCCGTCGTCGACAAAGATCGCCTGGGGAATGCCGTGTTGGCGCACTACCCATTCGGCCATCTTGTTATCGCCGCCGATAAAGTCCTTGAGTGCGTCTTCCTGCATCATGCGGCGGATGCTGATTTTGCCGGCTTTGGCCTTGACGATTTTCTTTTCCATCGCCTGCGCGGTGTAGCCCGACAGGTCGGGCAGCGCCGGCTTGGCCATTTCCAGCGGCGCGGTGGGCGGGCTGGAGATGGTGTAGGTTTTGGCCTGTTGCAGTTCCTTGGCGATGATCGGCGCCTTGGCCGCCGTATCGGCAAACGCTGTGGCGCTGGCCATCAGCATTGCCGCGACGAGTAGGCTTTGAGCATTCATGGCGCAGGCTCCCATCAGAATTTCCAGACCACGTCGACAAACGCGCGGTGCATGTAGGAGTCGACCTGGCTGCCATAGGCATCGCCGGGCTTGAACACACCGGCACGCAAACGCACCAGGGCTGAAGGCTCGTCGATCGACTGGCTCAGCGCGGCTGGCAGCAAGCCTTTCTTGAAGTACTTGGTGACCACCAGGTCCATTTCTTGGCCGAGGTCTTTCTTGCCGTCTTCAAGGGGCAGGGAGGTGCTGGAGAGGATCGCGCCGGTGACGTCATCGGTGTTGTTCTGCACCGCGTCGATGCCGTTGCTGCCCACCGGCTTGTTGCCGTCCACGCGCCAGAACTTGTGGTACACCAGGCTGGCGTCGTAGTCCTCGCGCAGTTGCCAGGAACCGAACAGGCTCATGGACTGCATGTTGTTCATTTCACCGCGAAACGCTTCACCGAAGCGATGCACGCGGGACTGGGTGCCGGTCCAGTTCGAACGGTTGCTTTGCAGGCCGTTCTGTTCGTACTCGGCACTGGCGCGCGAGTACGCGGCACCCACTTGCCACTGCGGATCCAGGCGCAGGCGCACGCCGATATCGGTGGCCCAGCCGCTCAGGTCATCGCTGCGCTTGGCGCTGGTGGGGCGTGTGCCGTCAGCGTTCAAGGCGTTGACCTTGTCGCGGTCGCCGCGCATGCCGGTGATGCTTGCCCAGTAGTTGACGGTGTTGGTGTTGCGCCAGTTGTAGGCGTCGCTGTTGGCTTCGATGCCCAGCCAGGTCAGGTCGCCGTTTTCGCGCTTGTCCAACGGGTCGCTGGCGACACCCGGTTCGGCGTAGTCGAGCTTGCCGTCGTCATGGGTGTGGTGGCCGCGCACGCCGATCCACTGGCCCGGCGTCCACTGGTAGGCAGCGTCGGCGTAGAAGTGCTGGCGGTCTTTGTCGACCGGCGACAGTTCCTTGAGGTCGGTGCGGTATTCGCTGAAACGTTCGGCAGCGCCGACGTTGGCCTTGAGCAAGGTGGTGTCGAAGGTCCAGTTCAACGCTTCGATGTTGGTGTCGCGCCATTGGCCGTCGTCATTGCGCAGGCGCTGGCGGCCGAACTTGAGGATCTCGCCGGGGTAGGGCGTGAAGCCGCTGTAGCCGACCCAGAACTCACGCAGGGCCAGGTAGTTTTTCTTGGCCTTGCGGTCGTCGTTGCTCGACTGCTGCTCGGTGGTGTCATCGGCCGACTGTTGCAGGGTGTCGGTCTCGATGATATCGCTGGAAACCACTGCCTGGCCCATGGCGTAGGCGCTCCATGCGCCGCTTTCGCCGTAGATCCAGGGGCGCAGGTCGAGGCCGATGCCGTTGACGTCACCGCCTTTCTGGGTGCCGAGGTCGCGGTCATCTTCAGACTGCGCGGTGGCTTTGACTTCCAGGCCGAAGTTCTTGGCTTCGGTGAGCGCGGCCAGGGTCGGGCAAGACCACAGCAGGGCGAAGGTCAGGCCGATACCGGCCTTGACGAATGGGTTGAGCTTCATAGGGATTCCTCGCCGTCTTCTTCTTGCAGGGCGTGCAGTTGCAGCGTGCTTTGGGCCAGGGTGCCGCGGGCGGCCAGTTCCTGTTGCACCAGGCGTTGGCCTTCGGCGCGTTGCTCAGGCGTCAGCGGCGCTTCGAGCTGGGTGGCCAGGTCATTGGCCTCTGGCGTGTCCTGGGCCTTGGCCAGTTGGCTGAAGACATAGGCGTTCAACGGGTCGGGCTTGGTGCCCTTGCCTTGGGAAAACAGTTGGGCAATGGCGAAGTCGGCGCTGTTCTGGCCGTTGCGCGCTGCGGTCAGCAGGTGGTCGAGGGCTTTTTGCGGGTAGACCTTGCCCAGGTAGCCACGGCGGTAAATCTGGCCGAGGTAGTAATCGGCGGCCACTTCACGGCCCACGGCTTTCTCGAAATGCGCCTCGGCAGCCTTGGCATCGGCCGGCACCCACTTGCCTTCGTAGTAGAGCTTGCCCAGCAGCAATTCGGCGCGTGGCTGGTCGGCGGCACGGCCGTTGTCGAGGTACTTCATCATCTGGTCGACATCGCCCAGTTCGGGGAAGTCGTAGAGCAGTTGCGCCAGGCTGACCCAGGACGCCGGGTAGCCAGGGGCGATTTTTTCCAGCAATGCCTGGGCAGTTTTTTCGTCCGGGGTACCGAGGGTGGCATCGCCGAGTACGCGGGCCACGCTGTCGACGCGCTGCGCAGTCACGGTGCCACGGCTGACGCCTGCTTCCATTTGCTTGAGCAGTTCGGCCTGTTGTTCCGGCTGCTGTTTTTTCTGATAGACCGTGGCCAGTTCCACGTAGCAGATATCGGTGGTGTTCAGCGCGGCTTTGCAGATGCGCTCCACATCATCCAGGTGCTGATCATAGGTATCCTGGGTGCGATACAGCAGCACCTGGGCCAGGCCGGCCTCCGGGTAACCCGCCGCCTGCCATTGGCTGATCTGCTGTTGGGCATTCACGTTGGGAAAGCTGTGTGGGTATTGCAGGTACAGCATTGCCAGCGGGATCAAGGTATTGCCTTCACCATTGGCAAAGGCTTTTTTCAGCAGGCTTTCGGCTTCATGGTGTTCGGCCTCAGTGGCGCCGGGCTTGGCCGCCAACAGGCGACCCAGGCGTGCCTGGGCACGCGGCGACGTATCTGCCGCCGCACGGTAGGTGGCTTCGGCCTGTTTGATTTGCGCGGGGTCACGGGTGCCGACCTGGATATCGGCCAGGCCCACCTGGGCCTCGCTGTAGCCCAGGTCTGCCAGTTGCTGGTAATTCTGCTGCGCGGTGACGGTGTCGCCGCGCTTGAGGGCTTCGTTGGCCAGGCGCTGGTCGGGCAGGCCGGCGCAACCGGCCAGGCTGATTGCTAGGGCGATCAACGCTACCGAACCAATGTGGGCACTGCCTTTGTGGCGAGGGAGCTTGCTCCCGCTGGGGTGCGCAGCGCCCCCAAAAGCCGGCTCCAGCTGCGCTGTCGAGCGGGAGCAAGCTCCCTCGCCACAGCAAGCCCGCTCCCACAGGGATTGTGGTGTTTTTGAGAGAGTCATCACAGGCATGTCCTCGCTTACAGACCGTGAGCCATGGCTTTGTCGATCAGCCAGTTCAGCGATGGGCCACGGTCGCTGGTGACTTCCACCGGGCGGCCGGCGTAGGTGCTGTCCAGTGGTGCATCAGGCTTGATCTGCACGCGGATGTCGGAGGACAGGTCGGCGCTGTTCAGGCTGGTGCTGCTGACGATGGTGCCGGTGCGAACCTGTTCTTCATCGGCGACCTGAAAGCTCACCGGCGTACCTGGGCGTACATCGCCAAACTGGCGGTAGGTGAAGCGTGCTTCCACATTAGCCTGGCTGCCACGCGGCACCAGTTGGAAGATCACATCGCCCTTGCTGGCGTACTGGCCGTCGGCGACCAGTTGCTGGGCCACCACGCAATCGCACGGCGAAGTCAGGGTGCCGGTCATTTGCTTGCCGAACAGTTCTTCGACCTTGGCCGGTTGCAACTGGTCTTCGTCCAGGTGGCCCTTGAGTACATCGAGCATGCTGGTGCTGAAAGTCGCCAGCGGCGCGCCCTTGGCTGCTACCGAATCACCCTTGAGCAGGCTTTGCACGGTGCCGTCACGGGGCATGGTCACGTTCATGCCCGGTACGCTGACGAGGCCGGCCTGGGCGTGGCTGACGAAGTACATGCCGTAGAGCGACTTGACCACAAAACCGAAGGCCGCCAGGCCCACCAGGAAGATCGCCAGGCTGAAGGTCACGGCGCGCAGGCGACCGAACGCGGTCATGCCGCTGCCGCCGTCCTTGACCTTGCGTGCCTTGGTGAAGTTGTCGCGTTGCAGGGTCGCGAGTACGTCGCCCATGGTCACGATGTCACCGGACAGGTGCGAGGTGATCAGGTGGCGCAGGGTAGAAATATCCTGGGCATCGAGGTTCTGGAACTGGCAACCGGTGCGGCCGGTCTGGCGGTCGTAGGAGCGAATCTGCAGCTCCACGTCCATGGCCAGGCCGAGGTTGTCGATCACGAACTGCAGGCGGCCCTTGTGCACTTGGCCGATGGTGAGCGGCTGGGTAGCGGTGAAAGCCAGGCCGCCGGCGGACAGGTCGATAACCTTTGCTTCGGTCGGCGTGCGGTCGCTGTTGAAGAAGCGCAGCTTGGCCGGGATTTTCACCCGGGCGTGTTGGCGCTGGGCTTCGGATTCGTGGACAACGTTGGCGTTTACTTGGCTATTCATCGGGTGTAATTCCTAGGTTAATTCAGGCTTGGCAGGGTCAGACCATCATCAGCAACACGGCAACGAAGATGCTGCCGGCGGAGAAGGTCATGGTCCGAGACGACCAGGTGTTGAACCAACGTTGAAAGCTGGCCAAATCGCGGGTCAGTTTGGTGTCCTGGCGGGTCCAGGACTGTTGATCAAGGCGGAAGAACACGTAGATCTTCACCAACGCGCCCATGATCTGGTTGTAATAGAGAATCAGCGGGTAGGCCGGGCCGATCTTGTGGCCGGAGCACGACAACAGCAGGGTGAGGATCAGGCGGGTAATGCCGATCCATAGCAGGTAGGCGAGGATGAACGCGCCGCCGTACTTGAAGGTGGCGATCATGGCCACGGTCAGGCCGAGCAGGGAGGTCCACATCGATACGCGCTGGTCGAACAGCACCACGCTGGTGAACAGGCCGAGGCGACGCACGCCCAGGCCCAGGGCACGGGAGTTCTGGCGCAGGTTGTTGCCGTACCAGCGGAACATCAGCTTGCGGCTGGCCTTGATAAAGCTCTTTTCCGGCGGGTGTTCCACGGTGTTGATGGCGGCGTCCGGCACGTAGAAGGTGTCGTAGCCCAGGCGCATCAGGCTGAACCAGCTGGACTTGTCATCCCCGGTGAGGAACTTGAAGCGGCCCAGGCGCCAGTGTTGCAGCGAGTCGCTTTCCACGTCGGCGATAAAGCCCGGGTCAGTCACTACGCTGGCGCGGAATACCGACATGCGCCCGGTCATGGTCAGCACGCGCTTGGACAGGGCCATGGAGCACATGTTGATGTGACGTTGGGCGAAGCGCAGCTTGTGCCATTCGCTCATGATGTAGCCGCCGCGCACTTCGCAGAATTCGTTGGTGGTCAGGCCACCGACATTGCCGAACAGCTGGAACCACGGCACGGTCTTGCGCACCACGCCTTCGGCCAGCACGGTGTCGCCATCGATCACGGCGACCACGGCGCGGTCGTCCGGCAGGTGGCGCGAGATGGCGCGAAAACCGAAGGCCAGGCCGTCACGCTTGCCGGTACCAGCGATGCGCACGAAGTCGAGCTTGACGTGAGCCGGCGGGTTCATCTTTTCCCAGAGGCTTTTCACCAGCAGCTCATCGGACATTTCCACCAGCGAGCACACCACGGTGGTCGGGAAGCCGCAGTCGATAGCTTCGCGAATCACCGAGCTGTAGACCTGGGCGGTGGTCAGCGCGTCGATACGAAAACTGGTGACCATCAGGAACACATGGGACGGGTCGGCGGCCTTGCCCAGCTTGCGCACTTTGCGGCGCAGGTGCGGGTACACCACATACAGGAACAGCATGCCGCGAAAGAAATGCGTCGCGCCCATCGAGTAGCGCCAGATACCCACGGCACCAATCAGGAAAATAAAATTCTTCGATTGCGAATCGAAGGTGCTGGCTGGCAGAGCCAGAGCTAGAAGCGCTAAAAGCCCCAGAAATAGTAGCCAGCCAGTCGCTTGGTTTAACCGTTGCATATTCGCGTCCGTCACAGAGAAGTCGGGCGGCAAGCCACAAGCTACAAGCCGAAAACCAGCGCTTCTAACTTGCAGCTTGCCGCTTGAAACTAGCCGCTGCTCCTTACCAACAAATACCTTCGGTACGGCCGCTCACGCTGGTGGCCTTGGACATGAAGCCCACCAGGTCGACCACTTGCTTGCCGTGCGGGGCTTCGTGCGCCAGGGCGCGGAACTTCTCGTCACGGTTACCGAGGATGATCACGTCGGAGTTGTTGATCACTTCGTCGAAGTCCGAGTTGAGCAGGGACGACACGTGCGGGATCTTGCCTTCGATGTAGTCCTTGTTCGCGCCGTGCATACGGGCGTACTCGACGTTGCTGTCATAGATGCTCAGGTCGTAGCCCTTGCCGATCAGCATTTCCGCCAGTTCTACCAATGGGCTTTCACGCAGGTCATCGGTACCGGCCTTGAAGCTCAGGCCCAGCAGGGCGACTTTGCGCTTGTCGTGGCTGGAGACGATGTCGAAGGCGTTCTGCACCTGGGATTCGTTGCTGCGCATCAGCGAGTTGAGCAACGGTGCTTCCACGTCCAGGGAGCCGGCGCGGTAGGTCAGGGCACGCACGTCTTTTGGCAGGCACGAACCGCCGAAAGCGAAGCCTGGGCGCATGTAGTACTGGGACAGGTTGAGGGTCTTGTCCTGGCAGACCACTTCCATCACTTCACGACCGTCAACGCCGACGGCCTTGGCGATGTTGCCGATCTCGTTGGCGAAGGTGACTTTGGTGGCGTGCCATACGTTGCAGGTGTACTTGATCATCTCGGCAACGGCGATGTCCTTGCGGATGATCGGCGCGTCGAGTTCTTCGTACAGCGACTGCAGGACGTCGCCGGAGGCTTTGTCGAACTCGCCGATAACGGTCATCGGTGGCAGGTCGTAGTCGGCGATGGCGGTGGATTCACGCAGGAATTCCGGGTTGACCGCGACGCCGAAATCAACACCGGCTTTCTTGCCGGAGCAGTCTTCGAGGATCGGGATTACCACGTTGGCCACGGTGCCCGGCAGTACGGTGCTGCGCACCACGACGGTGTGGCGGGTGGTCTTGTCACGCAGTACAAAACCGATCTCGCGGCATACCGACTCGATGTAGTTCAGTTCCAGGTCGCCGTTCTTCTTGCTCGGCGTACCGACGCAGATCATCGACAGGTCGGTGTCGCGGATGGCTTCGGCGAAGTTGGTGGTACCGCGCAGTCGACCGGTTGCGATGCCTTGGCTCAACAGTTCGCCCAGACCCGGTTCAACGATGGGGGATTTACCCGCATTGATCAGGTCGATCTTGTCCTTGGAGATGTCTACGCCGACCACTTCATGGCCACGGGCAGACAGGCAACCGGCACACACGGCGCCAACGTAACCCAAACCAAATATGCTGATGCGCATCGCAATTACCTCTATGTTTAAATCATGCCATTAGATGGCCGGAGTTCATGTTTGCAAGCGTCACTGATGCCGCGAAAGTTAGGCGAATAGACGCCGACTTACCGCGTGCAGGCATGTTAAATAGCGAGTGACTAACTATTGCACTCAAGTTGTGCGCAACGTGGCCTTGTTATTGGGGCTTGCCCTGAAATGCAGCCGGTTTTCCATGGCGGAAGGGTCCAGCGCCAGTGCCACAGGGCTTTGATACGGGCGAGAAGCCTTTTGATATCAATGCCTTGGGTGTTAACACTGGCTCATTTAGGTCAGCGCTGCCTTGGCCTTTAGGGGGTTGGCAATGAGTCCTTATCGCCGCCCTCAACTCAATCAGTTGATGATATGACCCTCGAGCCAAAGTGCTTTATGACAACTTGGCTACTTCCATTGGTCGGTATGTAAGTCATCTCTTACGTAAACAGAGAATTTCGTTACCGGTGGTATGAGCGGTGCTTCAGGACGAAGTTCCGGGCCGCTCATCCCCTTTCCGGAAATTTTTTGAAATATTAGAAAAGATGGCACTAGTACTATATTGATAGCACTTGCTATTTAGGCCAGTAGTTGTGGGGAGTTGGTGCGAGAGGATAGTTTTGTGCCACTACCGTTAAAAAAAAGTGGTGCCACTACGAAAAAAACCGACGAGTGTCGAGTGAAGAAATTGTTAGAGATGTGTCTTGATGTTTTTTGACGTCAAATAAATGACGATTGGTGGGGTGAAATGCAGGCAAAAAATGTGGGAGCTGGCTTGCCTGCGATAGCGGTGTATCAGCGACATGTGAGTCGGCTGACCCTCCGCTATCGCAGGCAAGCCAGCTCCCACAGTTGATGTTGGTGGCTGTACAGGCCTTATTCCGGTGCGTGATCGCGCAAAAACACCAGGTTATCCGGCTTGGACTGCTCCGCATTGAAGCGATAGCCCTGTACATCGAACTGCTTGAGCTGGGCCGGATCGTTGATGCGTTCTTCAATCACAAACCGGCTCATCATGCCCCGAGCTTTTTTCGCGTAGAAGCTGATGATCTTGTACTGGCCGTTCTTCAGGTCCTTGAACTCGGTATTGATGATCCGCGCGTTCAAGGCCGTGCGCTTGACCGCCGAAAAATACTCATTGGACGCCAGGTTGAGCAGCACATCGTCGCCTTGCTCGGCCAGGGCTTCATTCAACCATTCGCTGATGCGTGTGCCCCAGAACGCGTAAAGGTCCTTGCCGCGGGCGTTGGCCAGCTTGGTGCCCATCTCCAGGCGATACGGCATCATCAGGTCCAGCGGACGCAGCAGGCCGTACAGGCCCGAGAGCATACGCAGATGGTCCTGGGCATAGCTGAAATCGGCCTCGCTGAAAGTCTCGGCATTCAGGCCGGTATACACATCGCCCTTGAACGCCAGCAGCGCCTGCTTGGCGTTGGCCGGAGTGAAGGCCGGCGTCCAACTGCCGAAACGCGCGGCGTTGAGGCCACCGATCTTGTCGGAGACGTGCATCAACTCACTGATTTGCGCCGGGCTCAGTTCGCGCAGTTGCTCGATCAGTTCCTGGGAGTGGTCCAGGTACTGCGGCTGGGTGAAGCGCGCAGTGACCGGCTTGGACTCGAAGTCGAGGGTTTTGGCGGGGGAAATCACCATCAGCATGAAGTTGGCTCCTGGAATCGTGGGGGGATTCTAGGGGGTTGGAGCGTTCGACTCCACCTATCAAGCCGATAGGCCCCGGTTTTTGTAGGAGCGAGCTTGCTCGCGAAAGTCGTCAACGAGAATGCTGGCAGACTGAATAGACGCGGTGCCCGGACGTTTTTCGCGAGCGAGCTCGCTCCTACACAAAAAGGGCGGACCAGTCCGCTATGATGGGCGGTAACTCTGTAGAGGGAGACCTCGTGTGCGATTAGCGCTTTTATTGTCCGCTTGCCTGCTGTGCCTGAATGCCCAGGCCGCGCCGGTGGATGTCGCCAGCCTGGACCGTGGTACCTGGCCGGAAAAACTCGCCAGCCCGGCGCTGTTCGATGTGGCTTCGCGTGCGGAGATCCTGATGTTCGCCCACGGCCTGCTCGCCAGCGAAGCCCTGGACGACGCGGCGCTCAAGCAACGCCTGGGGCTGAAGAACATCAACCTGGCCGCCATCGGCGACCTGCGTCGCCAGCTCTGGCAACGGCTGTTGGAGAACTACACATTCGCCCAGCAGAGCTGCGAAGAAGACGCCTCGTTCTGCTACCTGGTGGAAAACATGGACGACCTGCGTGAGCAGGCCGGCAAGTTCGAGGTCAGTGACAACTCTTTCTATATAGGCTGGGCCGCCCCCAGCCGGCACTTTCACGCACGCTATCTGGACGAGTTGTTGCGCAAGGCCGCGCTGTTTCCGCAGATCAGCAGTGAAGTGGCGCGCTTTGGCGATCATGAGCGCAACGGTGATGAACTCAATGACCGGATGTTTTTACTGACCTTCGACGGTGGCCCTGCACCTGTCAGCGGCAATACCGACTGGCTCACCGATTACCTGCGCAAGCAAAAGATGAACGCGACGTTCTTTGTCCTTGGCAGCAGCTTGCAAACCCGTGTGGAGCGCAGTTCCGCCGCCGATGTGCAGGCGCTGTACCAAGGGCAGTGCGTGGGGCTTCAGGGCTGGCAGTACCGCTCCCACAGCCATTGGGTCGACTGGCAAAGCTCCATCACCCGCAGTGCCGGGCTGGTACAGAACCTGATGCCGGAAAACTATGTGCCCTTGTTCCGCCCACCGTATGGGCAGCGCCGCGCGGACAGCCAGGGCTTCTTCCAGCAACAGGGCCTGCAAGTGGCGTTATGGGACATCGACTCCCAGGACGAGCCGGGCAAGCTCAAGGCCGATGAGTCGGCGCAACGGGTGCTGACATTGATGCTGCTTTGGCGCAAAGGCGTGATCGTGTTTCACGACACCCAGGACAAGGCGCGGGTGGCATTGCCGATGGTGTTGCAGGCTACGGCGCAGAGTGGCTTGGGTT
Source organism: Hoplolaimus galeatus (assembly GCA_016432905.1). Classification (NCBI taxonomy): domain Eukaryota; kingdom Metazoa; phylum Nematoda; class Chromadorea; order Rhabditida; family Hoplolaimidae; genus Hoplolaimus; species Hoplolaimus galeatus. The sequence continues at coordinate 36,844 of JAEHOL010000001.1, forward strand.
GGCAGGAGTGTCGCGAGGCATTTCGATGAAGTGCCCGGCTTTGCTGGGGATGGGGTGTTTTCGGGGCGATTTGCTGCAACATTTCGATGCAGGCGGACTTCCGACTTTAACGGGGTACATGGCACTCGGCTAGTGCTATTCGTCATCCTGAAAAATAAACTTCAAAAAAGCGTCAAAGTGCTTTTTCCTGTCATGGGTTTTGCGGTATTACGAAGTCAGACCGCCGAAACCTGCAACACAGGTGGCGTCTTCCAAGACTCCGCATGTGGGCACTGCACTTGACGTCCCTCAGGTGCACTCGGTGGTCGAATCGAGGCGCAGCACCGCCCAGGTATTGCGTCGAATGGCTCCCACAAAGGTGACCGAGTATGGATGATCATGGACGTAACCCTTCTTCCGACCAGCCAATCCTTTATGTGCTTGATACCAACGTATTGATCCACGATCCAAACGCACTGCTGAACTTCGAAGAACACCACGTCGCCATCCCGATGATCGTGCTTGAGGAGCTCGACAAACTCAAAAGCGGCCACCACAGCGTTGCCGCCGAATGCCGCCAGGCCATCCGCCTGATCGACAAGACCCTGGGTGAAGCTTCGCCCGAGGACGTCGAGGTCGGCGTGCCCATCCAGCGTGGCAAGAGCGGGCCCAAGGGCTTGCTGTCGATCCTGATGAGCAAGCGCAGCGAGCCCAACAGCCTGCTGCCGGAAAACCTGAACGACAACAAAATCATCAACCAATTGATCGACCTGCACGCCCGCGACAAGGACCTGCGCGTGGTGCTGGTGACCAAAGACATCAATATGCGCCTCAAGGCACGAGCGTGTGGGATCGCTGCCGAGGACTACAGCACCGACCAACTGGTCGACGACGTGTCGATGTTGTCCCGTGGTTATCACATGATGACCGGCTCGTTCTGGGACCGTGTCAGCAAGGTCGAAACCCGTCAGGACCACGGCCGCACCTGGCACCAGGTACAGCTGATCGACAACCTGCCGGCCGTGCATATCAATGAGTTCATCGTCGACGAACAGGGCTTCGTGGGCTGGATCAAAGAGATCCAGGTCGACAAGCTGCTGATCCTCGACCTGCATCAGGAACCCCTGTTGCACCAGGAAGCCTGGGGCCTGAAACCGCGTGATATCTACCAGAGCCTGGCGCTGTATGCGCTACTCGATCCGGACATTCACCTGGTCAACCTGACGGGCGCCGCAGGTTCGGGGAAAACCATCCTCGCCCTGGCCGCCGCCATCGAACAGACCATGGTGACCAAACGCTATCGCCGCATCATCGCCACCCGCAGCGTGCAGGGCCTGGACCAGGAAATCGGTTTCCTGCCCGGTACCGAGGCGGAAAAAATGGAGCCGTGGCTGGGGGCTATTACCGACAACCTCGAAGCCTTGCACATGGATGACGAAAACACCCATGGCAGCGTCGACTACATCCTCAGCAAAGTGCCGTTGCAGTTCAAATCCCTCAACTACATCCGAGGTCGCAGCTTCCAGCAGAGCCTGATTCTGATTGATGAATGCCAGAACCTTACGCCGCACCAGATGAAAACCATCATCACCCGTGCTGGCGCCGGTTCCAAAGTGGTGTGCCTGGGCAACCTGGCGCAGATCGACACCCCTTACCTGTCCGCGACCAGCTCCGGGCTGACTTACCTGACGGAACGCTTCAAGGACTTCCCGAACGGCGTGCACATTGCGCTGCAAGGGGTACCGCGTTCGATTCTGGCTGAATACGCCGAGTCCCATCTGTAACTGCAGCGAACCTGCGACGAAAAGCCCCGGATTTTTCACGAAGTCCGGGGTTTTTGTTTTGTGCGACATTTGCCTGCGTTAACGCGTCCCGGGTGCTTGTGGTCTCTGTAATTATTTTGTTACATTTTTTCTTGCGATAAAAACTATAAGAACACTGCAAGACCCCGTCGGAACACCACCTCCTTGATTCGACGAACGTTTAGAAAACCTGTCCAGGGTTTTCACCGTGACCCTGCCTATTACAAAAGCCCGAAACACCGCTCATTGATGACGCATATATCCAAAGGGAAAGGAAAATGGACGTAGCAGGTAATGGCTTCATTGTGTCGCAACGCAATCGCACCCCCCGTTTCAAGACCACACCCCTCACACCCATAGCACTCGGCCTGGCCTTGTGGCTGGGCCACGGTTCCGTGGCCAGGGCAGACGACAACCCTTACACCCCGCAGGTATTGGAATCGGCGTTCAGGACAGCCGTCGCCTCATTCGGTCCTGAGACTGCCGTGTACAAAAACCTCAGGTTTGCCTACGCGGATATTGTCGATCTTGCGGCCAAGGACTTCGCGGCCCAATCCGGCAAGTTCGATTCGGCCCTCAAGCAAAACTATGAGCTGCAACCCGAGAACCTGACCATCGGCGCCATGCTCGGCGACACCCGTCGGCCACTGGACTACGCTTCGCGCCTGGATTACTACCGCAGCCGGCTGTTCAGCAACAGCGGCCGCTACACCACCAATATTCTGGACTTCTCCAAGGCCATTATCGCCAACCTGCCGGCCGCCAAGCCTTTCACCTACGTCGAGCCGGGCGTGAGCAGCAACCTGAGCGGGCAATTGAACGCAGGCCAGTCCTGGGCTGGCGCAACCCGTGACTGGAGTGCCAACGCGCAAACCTGGAAGACCCCGGAAGCTCAGGTCAATTCCGGCCTGGACCGCACCAACGCGTATTACGCCTATGCCTTGGGCATCACCGGCAAGGGGGTGAATGTCGGCGTACTCGACTCGGGCATCCTCACCGAACACTCCGAGTTCCAGGGCAAAAATGCCCAGGGCCAGGACCGGGTGCAGGCGGTGACCTCCACGGGCGAGTACTACGCCACCCATCCGCGCTACCGCCTTGAAGTACCCAGCGGCGAGTTCAAGCAGGGGGAGCCTTTCAGTATCCCTGGGGAATACGACCCGGAGTTCAACGACGGGCATGGCACGGAAATGTCCGGGGTGCTGGCTGCCAACCGCAACGGCACTGGTATGCACGGCATTGCCTTCGACGCCAATCTTTTTGTCGCCAACACTGGCGGCAGCGACAACGACCGCTACCAAGGCTCCAACGACCTCGACTACAACGCATTCATGGCCAGCTACAACGCCCTGGCGGCGAAGAACGTGGCGATCGTCAACCAGAGTTGGGGGCAGAGCTCGCGCGATGACGTGGAGAACCACTTCGGCAACGTCGGCGACAGCGCCGCGCAAAACCTGCAGGACATGACCGCCGCCTATCGCCCGTTCTGGGACAAGGCCCATGCCGGGCACAAAACCTGGATGGACGCCATGGCTGATGCGGCCCGGCAAAACACATTCATCCAGATCATCTCGGCGGGCAACGACAGCCACGGCGCCAACCCGGACACCAATGCGAACCTGCCGTTTTTCAAGCCGGATATCGAAGGCAGGTTCCTCTCCATCACGGGCTACGACGAAACTAGCGCCCAGGTCTACAACCGTTGCGGTACCTCCAAGTGGTGGTGCGTGATGGGCGTGTCGGGCATTCCGTCTGCCGGCCCCGAGGGCGAAATTATCCCGAATGCCAACGGCACCTCGGCCGCTGCGCCGAGCGTTTCCGGGGCCCTGGCGTTGGTGATGCAACGCTTCCCCTATATGACGCCCAACCAGGCGCGGGACGTGTTGCTGACCACCTCCAGCCTGCAGGCGCCGGATGGACCGGACACGCCGGTTGGCGAGCTGACCGGAGGCCGCACCTACGACAACCTGCAACCGGTGCACGATGCCGCGCCGGGTGTCCCACAAGTACCAGGTGTGGTCAGTGGCTGGGGCTTGCCCAACCTGCAAAAAGCCATGCAAGGGCCGGGGCAGTTCCTCGGGGCTGTGGCAGTGGCGTTGCCCAACGGTACCCGAGATATCTGGGCCAACCCGATTTCCGATGAAGCCATTCGCGCCCGCCGCGTAGAAGACGCTGCCGAGCAGGCGACCTGGGCCGCCACCAAGCAGCAAAAAGGCTGGCTCAATGGCCTGCCCGCCAATGCCTCGGCCGACGATCAGTTTGAATACGACATCGGTCATGCCCGGGAGCAGGCAACACTCACCCGCGGCCAGGACGTGCTCACCGGCAGCACCTACGTCGGTAGCCTGGTCAAGTCCGGGGATGGCGAGTTGGTGCTGGAAGGCCAGAACAGCTATTCGGGCAGTACCTGGGTACGCGGAGGCAAATTGTCGGTGGACGGCGCATTGACCTCTGCCGTGACGGTAGATAGCAGTGCCCTGGGCACGCGTAATGCCGATAACCGCGTGATGACCACACTGGGCGGCACCCTGGCCGGCAACGGCACGGTGGGTGCCTTGACCGTCAACAACGGTGGGCGAGTGGCCCCGGGGCATTCGATTGGCACACTGCGCACCGGCGACGTCACATTCAACCCGGGTTCGGTGTATGTCGTCGAAGTCGGGGCCGATGGCCGCAGCGACCAGTTGCAGAGCAGCGGGGTGGCGACCCTCAATGGCGGTGTGGTGAGCGTGTCCCTGGAGAACAGCCCCAACCTGTTGACCGCCACCGAGGCGCGCAGCTTGCTGGGCCAGCAGTTCAATATCCTCAGCGCCAGCCAAGGTATCCAGGGGCAGTTTGCAGCGTTCGCCCCCAACTACCTGTTCATTGGCACTGCGCTCAACTATCAACCGAATCAGTTGACCCTGGCGATAGCTCGCAACCAGACCACCTTCGCCAGTGTCGCGCAAACCCGCAACGAGCGTGCGGTGGCGACGGTGGCCGAGACATTGGGCGCTGGCAGCCCGGTCTACGAAAGCCTGCTGTCATCGGATTCCGCCGCCCAGGCGCGGGAGGGCTTCAAGCAACTTTCAGGGCAATTGCATTCGGACGTGGCCGCAGCGCAAATGGCCGACAGCCGCTACCTGCGTGAAGCGGTCAACGCTCGCCTGCAACAGGCGCAGGCACTGGACTCCAACGCGCAGATCGACAGCCGTGACAACGGCGGCTGGGTACAGCTACTCGGTGGACGCAACAACGTCAGTGGTGACAACAACGCCAGCGGTTACTCCTCGTCCACCAGCGGCGTACTGCTGGGCCTGGACACCGAGGTGAACGACGGCTGGCGCGTGGGCGCAGCCACCGGTTATACCCAAAGCCACCTCAACGGCCAGTCGGCGTCGGCGGACAGCGACAACTATCACCTGTCGGTCTATGGTGGCAAACGCTTTGAGGCGATTGCCCTGCGCCTGGGCGGTGCCAGCACCTGGCACCGCCTGGACACTTCGCGACGGGTGGCCTATGCCAATCAGTCGGACCATGCCAAGGCCGACTACAACGCGCGTACCGACCAAGTGTTTGCCGAGATCGGTTACACCCAATGGACCCTGCTTGAACCCTTCGCCAACCTCACGTACCTGAACTATCAAAGCGACTCGTTCAAGGAAAAAGGCGGTGCCGCAGCCCTGCATGCCAGCAAGCAAGGCCAGGACGCGACGCTCTCCACCCTGGGCGTGCGTGGCCACACTCAGTTGCCGCTCACGTCCACCTCGGCGGTGACCCTGCGCGGTGAGTTGGGTTGGGAGCATCAGTTTGGTGATACCGATCGTGAAGCTTCTCTGAAGTTTGCCGGCAGTGACACGGCCTTCGCCGTCAACAGCGTGCCTGTGGCCAGGGATGGCGCGGTGATCAAGGCCAGTGCGCAAATGGCGTTGACCAAGGACACCCTGGTGTCGTTGAACTACAGCGGCTTGCTCTCCAACCGGGGCAACAACAACGGGATCAATGCCGGGTTTAGCTTCCGGTTCTAACCTTGAATGTAGGAGCGAGCTTGCTCGCGAAAAACGTCAACGATAACGCGTGCACCCTGGGTAAACGCGGCGCCTGAGAGTTTTTCGCGAGCAAGCTCGCTCCTACAGGATGGGATAAACAGCCCTGCGCAAATTTTGACCCACAGGTTTACAATCGCTGCTCCTGATCAGGAGTATCCCTGTGCTGACTCATCTCGATTCCCAAGGTCGCGCCCATATGGTCGACGTCACCGAAAAAGCCGTGACGTTCCGTGAGGCGGTGGCCGAAGCGCGGGTGCGCATGTTGCCCGCCACTCTGCAAATGATTGTTGACGGCGCCCACCCCAAGGGCGACGTGTTTGCCGTGGCCCGCATTGCCGGGATTCAGGCGGCGAAAAAAACCAGCGACTTGATCCCCTTATGCCATCCGTTGATGCTGACCGGCGTCAAGGTGGAGCTGCGCGCCGACGGCGTAGACGCTGTGCATATCCTCGCGCGCTGCAAGCTCTCCGGCCAGACCGGCGTTGAGATGGAAGCCCTGACCGCCGCCAGCGTCGCGGCACTGACGATCTACGACATGTGCAAGGCGGTGGATCGCGGCATGACCATTGAGAGTATTCGCCTGCTGGAAAAACTGGGCGGTAAGAGCGGGCATTTCAAGGCGGATGAACAATGAGTATCAACGTACTGTTTTTTGCGCGCTACGCCGAAGCGGTGGGTTTCGACTCGCTGGAGATGGAAGGTGAGTTTGCCAGTGTTGATGCCGTGCGCCTCGCGCTAGCTGCTGACCCGGAATTCGCCGTGCTCAACGAAGCGAGCCTGATGTGTGCGCGCAACGAGGAGTTGTGCAGCCTGGACGAGCCGGTGCAAGCCGGCGATGAAGTCGCTTTCTTCCCACCCGTGACCGGAGGCTGACCATGGCCATTCGTGTGCAGGTCGAAGCCTTTGATCCCGGTGCCGAAGTCAACGCCATGCACGCGGCCAACGTGGGCGTGGGCGCGGTGGTGAGCTTTGTCGGCTATGTACGCGACTTCAATGAGGGGCGCGACGTGTCAGGGATGTTCCTGGAACACTACCCCGGCATGACCGAAAAGGCCCTGGGCAAGATCGCTGTGGAAGCCGAGCAGCGTTGGCCGTTGCTCAAGCTGGAGGTGCTGCACCGTATCGGCGCGCTGGAGCCGGGCGAGCCGATTGTGTTTGTCGGCGCGGCCAGTGCGCATCGGCAGGCAGCGTTTGATGCCTGTGCATTTGTGATGGATTACTTGAAGACGCGGGCGCCGTTCTGGAAGAAGGAGAACACCAGTGAGGGCCCGCGTTGGGTAGAAGGGCGCAGCAGTGACCACGCCGCAGCGGATCGCTGGAAGTAGCCAGCCAGACGCTGAAACCCATGTGGGAGCTGGCTTGCCTGCAATAGCATCACCTCGGCGTGACTGAAAAACCGAGGTGTCTGCATCGCAGGCAAGCCAGCTCCCACACAAGCCCGCTTCCACATTTTTTACCGCATTTCAGCTCAAGGGCGTTTGCGTTCTACAGCGCGCAACAAATGCGTCGGCGGCGTCTCACAGCTGATCTTGCGCCCCAGCAACGCCTCGATGGACGGCAACTGGTACGAGTCATCTTCGCCCGCAAAGCTGATCGACACACCCGCAGCCCCAGCACGCCCGGTACGGCCGATGCGGTGCACGTAGTCGTCCGGTACTTCCGGCAGGGTGAAGTTGATCACGTGGCTGATGCCGTCGATGTGAATACCGCGACCGGCTACATCGGTAGCCACCAGCACGCGGATCTTGCCTTCACGGAAGCCTTCCAGGGTCTTGATGCGCTTGTGCTGCGGCACATCACCCGACAGTTGCGCAGCGTTGACGCCGTCGCGCACCAGGCGTTCTTCGATGCGGCGCACTTCGTCCTTGCGGTTGGCGAAGACCATCACGCGCTCCCAACCGTTGTCGTTGACCAGGTTGTAGAGCAGCTTGTACTTGTCGGCACCGGCGACGGCGTAGATATGCTGCTCGACGTTTTCGCTGGCAACGTTGAGTGCTTCGATCTCGACGATGGATGGGTCGGTGGTCCACTGCTTGGCGAGGTTCATCACGTCTTCGGTGAAAGTCGCGGAGAACAGCAGGGTCTGGCGCTCGGTTTTCGGCGGCGTCTGACGAATGATCTGGCGTACTTGCGGGATAAAGCCCATGTCGAGCATGCGGTCGGCTTCGTCCAGCACCATCACTTCGACCATGTCCAGGTGCACGTCGCCACGCTGATTGAAGTCGAGCAGGCGGCCCGGGGTGGCGACGAGGATGTCGCAATGACGGGCTTCGAGGTGCTTGAGTTGCTTGTCGAAGTCCATGCCGCCCACAAACGTCATCACGTTGAGGCCGGTGTACTTGGTCAGGTCGGCGGCGTCCTTGGCGATCTGCACCACCAGCTCCCGGGTCGGGGCGATGATCAGCGCGCGCGGTTCACCCATGTAGCGTTCCTTGGGCGGCGGCGTTTGCAACAGCTGGGTGATGATCGAGATCAGGAACGCGGCGGTCTTGCCGGTGCCGGTCTGGGCACGGCCGATGGCGTCTTTGCCCGCGAGGGTGAAGCCCAGCACTTGTGCCTGGATGGGCGTGCAGTACGGGAAACCCAGGTCCTGGATGGCGTGCATCAGTTCCGGGGCCAGTTTGAAATCGTGGAAGCGGGTTTTGCCTTCCTGGGGTTCGACGACGAAGTCTTCGAGTTTCCAGGGGGTCACGGGCGGTTTGGGCGCACGTTCGCGACGGGGCTTGGCCACAGGCGCCGGGGCGGGTGCGGCAGGCTTTACCTGTTCAGGCGGCGTCACCGTGGTTTTGTTCGGTGAGGCGGCGGGCGCGTTCCGGCCGGGCTGTTGACCGTCATTGCGGTTGCCGGGCTTGGGGGCAGGAGCACTGGGAACAGACGCGAGCGGCTCAGCCTCGCTTTTGCCGAACATCTTCTTGAGTGCTTTGAGCACGGTCATCTCATTAATTGATTAAGGAATGTACGCCGGCCAGTGTAATGCAAGAATCGGGCGCGGCGTAGTGCGTCTGTCATACGGCTACATAAACACGGGATTCAGCGCAGGCGTTCAGTCAGCCAGGTGCCTATATCGTGTATCTCTTGGGGTAACACTTCGTGGCCCATTGGGTATTCCTGCCATGTCACGGTGACACCACGGCCCTTCAAATGCTCGTAGGCGCTGCGGCCCATGGCGTTCTGCACCACATCGTCGTACTGGCCATGCAGGCAGAGCGTGGGAATGCGTTGCTGGCTGGCGGATAATTCCAGGTCATTATCGAAGGTTGGCGCATAGGTGGAGAGGGCGATCACACCGCCCAAGGGCCCCTCCCATTTCTTGAACGCGGTGTGGAAAACCACCGCGCCACCTTGAGAAAAACCGGCGAGGAAAATTCGCGAGGTGTCTATTCCGGTTCTCTGTTGCGCCTCAATCAGGTCTGTGACCATTTTTGCCGACGCTTCCAGTTCTTCCAGGCTGATCGAACGGGCCGGGCTCATGGCCTTGATGTCGTACCAGCTCGGCATCTCGTAGCCACCGTTAATCGTCACCGGACGCGTGGGCGCCTGGGGCAAAACGAAGCGGGTGGTCAGCAGGGTTTCCTGCAGGGCTTCGGCCACCGGCAGGAAGTCGTAGCGATCAGCGCCCAGGCCATGCAACCAGATAACGCAGGCGTCTGCGGGCTTGGCGGGCTGAAGAATCAAGGGTTCGGTCATGTCTGCTCCATAGATGTGCGGGCGCTCCGATGAGGTGCGTCGGAACGGTGCGCGACAGGTTGATCTGTTAAGAGAATGTCGCAAGGTTGAATCTTTTGCCATCGAAGCGCAGTTACAGCCACTCGGCCAAGACTCTGGTACGCGCCTTGCTATGTGTAGCTCGATGTCAGAACTCTCCCAGGGCGGTAACACTATCAGTGACTGCCGCTCGTGGGAAAGCAACTGGAATTACCGCAAAAACCTCATGCTGCTTGGCCCCAAAAAAAACCAACACGGGTCGATATCGCCTCATAAGGGTGCGCTGAGGTTGGAGCTCCGACACAACAAGAGCAATTGGAGGTTTGTAATGAAGGTATTGAAATCCACCCTGGCCATCGTCTCTGCGGCGGCTGTACTGGGTGTCAGTGGTTTTGCCCAGGCGGGCGCCACCCTGGACGCCGTGCAGAAGAAAGGCTTTGTGCAGTGCGGTGTGAGTGACGGCCTGCCGGGTTTCTCGGTGCCGGATGCCAGCGGCAAGATCCTCGGGATCGACGCTGACTATTGCCGCGCTGTGGCGGCTGCCGTATTTGGCGATGCCACCAAGGTCAAGTTCAGCCAGTTGAACGCCAAGGAGCGTTTCACCGCGCTTCAGTCAGGCGAAGTCGACATCCTGTCGCGCAACACCACCATGACCAGCTCCCGCGATGCGGGCATGGGCCTGAAATTCCCGGGCTTCATTACCTACTACGACGGCATCGGCTTTCTGGTGAACAACAAGCTGGGCGTCAAGAGCGCCAAGGAACTGGACGGTGCAACCATCTGCATCCAGGCCGGTACCACCACCGAGCTGAACGTTTCCGACTATTTCCGCGCCAACAACCTCAAATACACCCCGATCACCTTCGACACCTCCGATGAAAGCGCCAAGTCGCTGGAGTCCGGGCGTTGCGACGTGCTGACGTCCGACAAATCCCAGCTGTTCGCCCAGCGCAGCAAGCTGGCTTCGCCGAAAGACTACGTGGTGCTGCCGGAAACCATTTCCAAGGAGCCCCTGGGCCCGGTCGTGCGTAACGGTGATGATGAGTGGCTGGCCATCGTGCGCTGGGTGGGCTACGCCATGCTCAACGCTGAAGAGGCCGGTGTGACCTCCAAGAACGTCGAAGCTGAAGCCAAGGCCACCAAGAACCCGGACGTTGCGCGTCTGCTCGGTGCCGACGGCGAATACGGTAAAGACCTGAAAGTGAAGAAGGACTGGGTGGTACAGATCGTCAAGCAAGTGGGTAACTACGGCGAGATGTTCGAGCGCAACCTGGGCAAGAGCACGCCGCTGGAAATCGACCGTGGCCTGAACGCCCTGTGGAACAACGGCGGCATTCAATACGCACCCCCTGTGCGCTGATCGCTGATGGTTCTGTCACCCGGTAGGCCAACTGCCGGGTGATGTTCTGTTCCATTATTTTCGGGGCACTTCATGCAAAATCAAATCGGCGCACCCAAGCAGAAGCTCAGCTTCAGCGACCCCAAAGTGCGTGCGTGGCTGTTCCAGATCATCACGATCGTGGCGGTGGTCTCGCTGGGCTGGTACCTGTTCCATAACACCCAGACCAACCTGCAACACCGGGGCATCACCTCGGGTTTCGACTTTCTTGAGCGCAGTGCCGGTTTCGGCATCGCGCAGCACTTGATCGACTACACCGAATCGGACAGCTATGCCCGGGTGTTTGTCATCGGCCTGCTCAACACTTTGCTGGTGACCGTCATCGGTGTGGTGCTGGCAACCCTGCTCGGCTTCATCATCGGCGTGGCACGCTTGTCGCCCAACTGGATGATCAACAAGCTGGCGACCGTGTACGTGGAGGTATTCCGCAACATTCCGCCGCTGTTGCAAATCCTGTTCTGGTACTTCGCGGTGTTCCTGACCATGCCAGGGCCGCGCAACAGCCATAACTTCGGTGACACCTTCTTTGTCAGCAGCCGTGGCTTGAACATGCCGGCAGCGCTGGTGTCCGACGGGTTCTGGCCGTTTGTCACCAGCCTGGTGGTCGCTATCGTTGCCATCGTGCTGATGACCCGCTGGGCCAACAAGCGCTTTGAAGCGACGGGGGTTCCTTTCCATAAATTCTGGGCGGGCCTGGCGCTGCTGGTGGTGATCCCGGCGTTATGCGTGTTGATCTTCGGTACGCCATTGCATTGGGAAATGCCCAAGCTTGCGGGCTTCAACTTTGTCGGTGGCTGGGTACTGATCCCAGAGCTGTTGGCGTTGACCTTGGCGCTGACGGTGTACACGGCGGCATTTATTGCCGAGATCGTGCGCTCGGGCATCAAGTCCGTCAGCCATGGCCAGACCGAAGCGGCACGTTCACTGGGCCTGCGCCCGGGGCCGACGCTGCGCAAGGTCATCATCCCGCAAGCGTTGCGCGTGATCATTCCGCCGCTGACCAGCCAATACCTGAACCTGGCGAAAAACTCGTCGTTGGCCGCCGGTATCGGTTATCCGGAAATGGTTTCGCTGTTTGCCGGCACGGTGCTCAACCAGACCGGCCAAGCCATTGAAGTCATTGCCATCACCATGAGCGTGTACCTGGCGATCAGCATCAGCATTTCTCTGCTGATGAACTGGTACAACAAGCGCATTGCGCTGATCGAGCGGTGAGGACACACCCATGACTACGCATACGTTCAAACCTGATATGCCGCCGCCGAGCAAAGTCTTCGGGCCGGTGGCCTGGATGCGCGCCAACTTGTTCTCGAGCTGGCTCAATACACTGCTGACCCTGCTGGCGATCTACCTGGTGTACCTGGTGGTGCCACCGATCCTGCACTGGGCCATCCTCGATGCCAACTGGGTGGGCACCACCCGCGCCGACTGCACCAAGGAGGGCGCCTGTTGGGTATTTATCCAACAGCGCTTCGGGCAGTTCATGTATGGCTATTACCCCGTCGACCTGCGCTGGCGCGTGGACATGACGGTATGGCTGGCCATCGTGGGCGTGGCGCCGTTGTTCATCTCGCGTTTCCCACGCAAGGCGATCTATGGCCTGGGCTTTTTGGTGCTGTACCCGATCATTGCCTACTGCTTGCTGCATGGCGGCGTGTTCGGGCTGAGCAACGTGGCGACCAGCCAATGGGGCGGCTTGATGCTGACCCTGGTTATCGCCACGGTGGGCATCGCCGGCGCCTTGCCGCTGGGCATTGTGCTGGCGCTGGGGCGGCGTTCGAACATGCCGGCCATTCGGGTGGTCTGCGTGACCTTCATCGAGTTCTGGCGCGGCGTGCCGTTGATCACCGTGCTGTTCATGTCTTCGGTGATGCTGCCGCTGTTCCTGCCTGAAGGCATGAACTTCGACAAGCTGCTGCGGGCGCTGATCGGTGTGATCCTGTTCCAGTCGGCCTATGTGGCCGAAGTGGTGCGCGGTGGTTTGCAGGCGATTCCCAAGGGCCAATATGAAGCCGCTGCGGCGATGGGTCTGGGCTACTGGCGCAGCATGGGCCTGGTGATCCTGCCGCAAGCCTTGAAGATGGTGATCCCTGGGATCGTCAACACCTTCATTGCCCTGTTCAAGGACACCAGCCTTGTGATCATCATCGGCCTGTTCGACCTGCTCAACAGCGTCAAGCAAGCCGCCGCCGACCCCAAATGGCTGGGCATGGCCACCGAAGGCTATGTGTTCGCCGCCCTGGTGTTCTGGATTTTCTGTTTTGGTATGTCGCGCTATTCCATGCATCTGGAACGCAAGCTCGACACTGGCCACAAGCGTTAGGAGTTTTTTGATGAGCGAAGCAATCAAACAGCCTGTGAGCCCTGAAGGCATTATCCAGATGCAGGGCGTCAACAAGTGGTACGGCCAGTTCCACGTGTTGAAAGACATCAACCTCAACGTCAAGCAGGGCGAGCGTATCGTGCTGTGCGGCCCATCGGGCTCGGGCAAGTCCACCACCATCCGCTGCCTCAACCGCCTGGAAGAGCACCAGCAAGGCCGCATTGTGGTCGATGGGGTGGAGCTGACCAACGACCTCAAGCAGATCGAAGCGATCCGCCGCGAAGTCGGTATGGTGTTCCAGCACTTCAATCTGTTCCCGCATTTGACCATCCTGCAAAACTGCACGCTGGCGCCCATGTGGGTGCGCAAGATGCCCAAGCGCAAGGCCGAGGAAATTGCCATGCACTACCTGGAGCGTGTGCGCATTCCGGAGCAGGCCCACAAGTTTCCCGGGCAGCTTTCAGGTGGTCAGCAACAGCGTGTGGCGATTGCCCGCGCGCTGTGCATGAAGCCCAAAATCATGTTGTTCGACGAGCCGACATCGGCGCTGGACCCGGAGATGGTCAAAGAGGTACTGGACACCATGATCGGCCTGGCCGAAGACGGCATGACCATGTTGTGCGTGACCCACGAAATGGGCTTTGCCCGCACAGTGGCCAATCGCGTGATCTTCATGGACAAGGGCGAGATCGTCGAGCAGGCGGCGCCGAATGACTTCTTTGATAACCCGCAGAATGAGCGGACCAAGTTGTTCTTGAGCCAGATATTGCATTGATCGACGTTTGAAAAAATAAACCCGGCCTGGTGCCTAATGCCAGTCAGTTAAGAGCTAGAGCAGACAACCAGTGACTTGTGGCGAGGGAGCTTGCTCCCGCTGGACTGCGTAGCAGTCCCATTTTTGGGGCCGCTTCGCGCCCCAGCGGGAGCAAGCTCCCTCGCCACAGTTACCGATTCTGTCTTAACTGACTGGCATTAGCCTGGTGCCGGGTTTATTTTTGCCTGTTGGTCTGTTCAGGATGCTTGTGCCGCACGTTGTTGCTCATCTTTTGCTATGAGCAGGCGATTGAGGTCTTCTCCGACATTGAGCGCCTCGATCTCGGCCAGCAGATGCGGATGCTTATCCAGTAGGCGCATGAGTGTAAACAATGGTTCAGGAGGGAAAACCTCAGCCCTTTCGTAGCGAGAAAATGAGTTTTGCCCGCGCACAGTCAACAGCTTCACTGCCTCCTTCTGAGTGAGGTGCAGTTTGCGACGGATTCGCTTCATTTCAGCCGCGATGACTTTTCTGCCATCAATCAATAATTGGTCACTGGCATCGGAATAACGCTCTGCGCTGTCATCGTCATGATCGAATTCGATTTCCTTACAAACCTGGCATTCCCAGCCCGCGATGTTTGGAATGTCGCGCATCATGCCGCGTGTGTTGATGGTGAAGGTGCGACCTGCGAAATACTGCATTCCATTATGGGTTCCGCAATTCACGCATTGTTGGGTTTTCATAAGGTTTTCTCCTTGAAGGAGATTACGGGAGCTTCGCCGCCTGGGCGGTGAGTCACCTTGATGTAAATCTCCGTACCGTACATCTTGATCAGATAGACGTCCTGCCATATCCGGTGGTCTGCATAGGTTGTCATCGATTTGTACAACATTCGCGTTTCAAGGGCGCAGACCGCCAACCGCATCTGGCCGATGCTCAATTCAAGTTGACGAGCGCTCTCCCGCGCAGTTGCCGTAAAGGCTCTGTGGCCCAGCCGGATGACTTGCGCCTTGATCAAGGCCAGATCGTAATGAGGTGTGTACTTTTCCATAAGACACCTGAGTCCAATAATTACCCTCTGAGGGTAATTTTACCAATCGAAAATACTGCTCCTTTCCCTGCCTAAAAACCCTAGTGCGTTGCCTTTGTAGGCGACTCCTAATAGGCTGTAGGAAAATTCATCCTATGATTGGACGAAAACGTAAAGCCCATGACAGACATTGCCCCGCTGATCAAACGCTCCCTGGTTGACCAGGCGCTGGAACAACTGCGTCTGCGCATTGCCCAGGGTGCGTGGGCCGTTGGCGAACGCCTGCCCACCGAGCCCGAACTGTGCGCCGAACTGGGGATCAGCCGTAATACCGTGCGTGAAGCCATGCGTGTATTGGCATTCTCCGGGTTGATCGAAATTCGTCAGGGCGACGGCAGTTATCTGCGCTCGATGACCGACCCGTTGGGCACGATGCGTGCGTTGTCTCATTGCACCCTGGGGCAGGCGCAGGAGACGCGGCAGATTCTGGAAGTGGAAGCCATCGGCCTTGCTGCGCAACGCCATACTGCAAGTGACCTGCGAGCGTTGCGCACAGCGCTGGATACCAGCGCCGCGCTGTATCAGGGCGACCTCGAGGCCTATATCAGCGCTGACCTGGCGTTTCACCAACGCTTGGTGGACGCCGCACACAACCCGGCCTTGAGCGAGCTGTATCAGTATTTCTCCGCCATCGTCGGCGCGCAGTTGCGCCAGACCCTGAACCTTTCACCGCGTCGCCAGGCCGTGTTCGACTTGCACGTTGCCCTGCTTGACGCCGTGGAACAGCAAGACCCCGAACGTGCCAAATCCCTCTGCCGGCAGTTGATCAATGAACCCTGAAACCCAACACACACCCGAACTTGAAGAGTTGTTGATTGACGCCGAGGCCGATGACGACGTGGTGCAACACAACCACCCGCTGGTGAGCCGGCCCTGGTTGCTGTTGCTGGGCCTGATCCTGGTGGCGCTCAACTTGCGCCCGGCCTTGTCGAGCCTCTCGCCGCTGTTGGCCGACGTCTCCAGCAGCCTGGGCCTGTCGGCCGCCCAAGCCGGTTTACTGACCACCCTGCCGGTGTTGTGCCTGGGCCTGTTCGCGCCCATGGCACCGATCCTGGCCCGACGCTTTGGGGCTGAGCGGGTGGTGTTCGGCATCTTGCTGACCCTGGCTGGCGGGATCATCCTGCGCAGTTCATTCGGGGAAGTGGGCCTGTTTGCCGGCAGCCTGATCGCCGGCGCCAGCATTGGCATCATCGGCGTATTGCTGCCGGGTATCGTCAAGCGCGACTTCGCCGCACGTGCGGGCGCCATGACCGGCGTCTACACCATGGCCCTGTGCCTGGGCGCCGCACTGGCGGCAGGGGCAACGGTACCCCTGAGTCATTACTTCGGCGACAGTTGGCCCCTTGGCCTGGGGTTCTGGATTCTGCCAGCGCTATTGGCGGCGTTGTTCTGGTTGCCGCAAGTCGGGCAGAAGCACGGCGCCCATCGCGTCGCCTACCGCGTGAAGGGGCTACTGCGTGACCCGTTGGCCTGGCAAGTGACCTTGTACATGGGCCTGCAATCGTCCCTGGCCTACATCGTGTTCGGCTGGTTGCCGTCGATCCTGATCGGCCGTGGCCTGAGTGCCACAGAGGCGGGATTGGCGTTGTCCGGCTCGATCATTGTGCAGTTGTTCAGTTCCCTGGCCGCGCCATGGCTGGCTACCCGTGGCAAGGACCAGCGCCTGGCGATCGTGGTGGTGATGCTGCTGACCCTCGGCGGCCTGTTCGGCTGCCTGTATGCGCCGCTGGACGGTTTGTGGGGTTGGGCGATTCTGCTCGGTCTGGGGCAGGGCGGCACCTTCAGCCTGGCGCTGACCTTGATTGTGCTGCGCTCGCGTGACGCTCACGTAGCTGCCAACCTGTCGAGCATGGCCCAGGGGATCGGTTATACCCTGGCGTCCCTTGGCCCTTTCGCTGTGGGCGTGGTGCATGACTGGACCGGCGGCTGGACGGCCATCGGCTGGATCTTCGCAGTGATCGGCCTCGGCGCCATCGTGGCGGGCCTGGGCGCCGGACGTGCGCGCTACGTGCACGTCACCTGTGAGAAGGTCTAAAGATAAACCACTTCCAGCGTGGCCGAGCCGTCAATCGGGGTTTGCGTACTCAAGTCCAGATTCTTGCGAGCATTGATCACGGTCTGCACCGTTACGTGGCTGCCTATTATGCCAATGGCGGTGGGGCCGCTGACGCTGCCCTCGATCGACGTAAAGCCCAGGTAGCTGCGGGAACCGATGTCGATGGGGTTGAGGTTGGACGTGCGCCATGCCAGGCCCCCGGTGGTGGATTCGGTGCCGTAGAGTTGCCCGTTGTTGCTGGCCTGGGTCTGCCGAGGATCGAAGGTCATGGAGTAGACGCCCAGGGGCGTGCCGTTGCTGTCGAATCCCAGCCCGTAGTAAATCTCGCTTTCGACCAGGGTCGAGTCGCTGCGGTTGTCTTGCATGCGCAGGGCATAACGTACCGGGCCGGTACACGCCATGCCGAAGAACAGGGTCTTGGCGGGAAGACGGGTGCGGGTTTCCAGGTTCAAGTCTTGTTGAGATATTTTGCCGTAGTCAATCAGGCCGCCGTTTGACAGTTGCGGCAGGCACGCGGCGGGCGTGACCAACCCCTGGACGCTGAGGTCCACCGTCGAGGCCGCCAGCGCCGCCTGGGTGCTGGTCAATAATAGAAGGCTGCAAAGGGCAGGAATTTTCATGGTACGCACTCCTACAAGTAAATGATTTCGAGGGTGCCGGACCCATTGATACGCACGACATCGCGCAGATCCAGCGATTGGGTGGGGGCCAGGTACGTCTTGATGCGCATCGTGCCGGTCAGGACCTGTATGGCGAGCGGGCCCGTAGTCACGCCGGTCTTGTCGGTAAAGCCCATGAGGCTGTTGGCAGCCATGGGGATCTGCCGCGCAGTGGAACTGCTCCAGGCTGCGCCATTGCTGGTGGAGTCGGTGCGGTACAGCGTGGATAAGCTGTCGGCGCTGAATTCCGCTGGGTCGACCGTCAGGTAGAAACGTCCGATTTTGTTGTTGCTGGCGTCCAGGTCCAGGCCATAGGCCGTTTCATCGGTGCCGCCGGTAGCCGAGCCATCGCGATTGTCTTTCATGCGCAGGCCGAAGCGGGCCGGAGCATCGCAGGTCACGCTCAGGCGTACGGTGCGCGTCGGTAGCGGTGTTTCGTGGGTGGCACTCAGATCCTTGGCGTACAGCGTGCCGTAGTCCACGACGCCCTGGTCCGACAGTGTCGGTTGGCAGGCGGTCGGCGCGAAGTGAGCGCGCAACGTGAGGTCGCGGTAACGCCCGCTTGCGCTGTGGTACATCATCCCGCTGACTTCCCAGGTGGTGGCGTCGCGTACCTGGGTGGCGGCCGGGTCGGCCCAGGCGCGCAGAGTCAACTGCAACGCCAGGGTTTTCCCCTGCAATACCGTGCCCTGGTGCAGCGGAGCGATGCCATGGTCGGGTCGCCATTCCAGCACGCTGGCGCTGCTCACCGGCGCCTGGCCTGCGCCGGGCAACAAGCCCAGTTCCACCGCCCGGCCGTCGAGTACGGCGTTGCCGACTTCGATGGCGTAGCTGCCGTTGGGAGTGAATTGCAGGCGTTGCGCGGAGGCGGCGGTGCCGCGATAAAACAGGCTCAGGTCCTGGGCCTGGGGGCAGGTGAACGTCAGGCTCAAACGGCGCTCGCCGAGCAGGCGTTGCGGCGCACTGTCGCTTTGCGCCAGGCGACTCATCAAGCCCAAATCCACCAGCGGCTCGCTGAGGTTGAATTGGCATTCCTCAAAGGCTTGAGCGGTGCCGGCAAATGCGAGCAATAACCCCAGGCTCACGTAGCGCAAACAGATTGCAGGGTGCATGGCAGTAGTCCTCATGGTGTGTGGCAACGAGCAGGTGCGGTTTCGAAATACACCGTGGGGTCGGCTTTTGCCGGCAGTTGGTAGCGCAATTCACAGCGTTTGCCTTGCGAGGTGGTGATCCACAGCGCTCCTTGGTCCAGCACATTGGGCAGGAACACCTGGCTGGCGTCCTGCACCAAGGTGATGAACTCACCTGTGTTCGTCGTAACGGACGCTCCCACGGGCATGGGGTTTCCCTGATCGTCGCTGACGGTGAGCAGCATGCGGCGGGTCAGGCCCACGCCGAATTCGACCCGATCGACAGCGCCACGCCCGGCCGAGATCATGGCCAGGCCATTGTTGATATCGGCGTTGCGCGGTAGAGAGCGGGTCTGCACTTCCACTGGGCTGCGCCCGTAGGCGGCCACCTGCGACACCACGGCCTGGCCTTGCCAGTCGGTCCAGACCGGGCCACTGGGGGTGCTGAGTTTGATGCCGCTCATGTCGCCGACGGAAACCAGAGCGAAGGTGTCGCGCACCGGGTAGGGGGTAAATGTCATACCGTCGCCATGCACGACTACACCGCCGCGGGCGCCGCCCTGGTAGCTCGAACGCTCGGCATCGGAGCGGCTGTAGCTCAAGTCGAGTTGGGTATAGCGTGGCAATGCCGAAATGCCCACGCTGGTTTCCACCTCATGGTCACTGCTGTCGTGTTCGGCGCTGACGCGGTAGCTCAATTGGTCGTCAAGCTGTTCGGTCAGGCCCAGACCGGTACGGTTTTGGCCGCCGGAGTTGCGCACCCAACTGCGCACCCGGCGGCTTTCGCCCAACGGCACGCTGACAGTGAGGTAGACCGCGTTGTCCTGTTGCTGGCGTCCGCCCATCTGCCACTCGGCGCTGGCCGATAACGAGACTGCGCCAATGCTCGTGCCCCACGCTGCGAGCGCGCGGCTGCTGCTGTTGCCCTCGAAGGTACTCGAACGTGAAACGCCGGCGCTGAATGCGCCCAGCTGCGGATGTGACCACCCCAGGTTGATACTTTGTTGATCGCGATAGCGTGAGTTGCGCTGACTGCCGTCGCGCTCGTAGGTGCTTTCCTCCAGTTCGCGGTAGCCGCTGCTGCGCCAGGAGTTGGCGGCGCTGAACGACCATCGCTCGCTCAGGCGCTGTGACCAGGAAAGATCAGTCTGCACGCCCGAGACTTTTTCCCACGACTGGGTGTTGGACAATTGGGCGGACACCTGGATCTGACTGTCCAGCCACGGCAGCCAGCCCAGGCTGGCGCCCGCCGAGCGATACTCGCCGGTCGCCAGCACGCCACTGCCCAGGGTCAGTTGCGGATGCAAGTTCCCGGTCCAACCGGCGCTGACCACCCACGGCGCCTCTGCCTCGGCCCCGCCGACGTTACGTACGCGCCCCGCTGCGACCGAATAGCCGGGTGCAGGCAGGCCGAGACCGAGCATGGCGGCGGGTACGGTGAAACGTCGTTCCCCGCCGACACTTTCCTTGACCGTGACTTCGACGTCCGAGCGCGTATTCAGGCGACGTACATCGTTCAGCACAAACGGCCCGGCAGGCACCACGGTGGAGTGAATCAGCGCGCCGTTCTGGCGCACTTCTACCTGTGCCGGGCTGTTGGCGATCCCCTGGATTTGCGCGCTCTGGCCTTGCTCCTGAAGGGCGTGCTCGGTCAGCACCTGCACGCCGGTGATCTGTGCGCCAGACAACACCGGGTTATAGAGGTTGATCTGCCCGGCCTGCAGCACTGCCTGATGGCTGGCGAAGGTCCGTTGCGCATAGGCCTCCAAGTGGACGCTGCGCGATAAGCCATCCTGCCAGGTCTGCACCTGGCGGCTGCGCACGATCCAGTCGCCGGCGTTGAAGCCGATTTCGGTATTGGCTGAGCCAAACCGGCTGGCGTCTTCGCCAAAGCGGTTGTAGAACCCGCTCAGGTCGTAGTTGAGCATCCCGGCAAACCCGCCGGTCTGGTAGCCCGAGATGTCCTGTTGCACGGGGCGCAGTGCTTCGGTGGGCACGACCAGTGCCAACGTCAGTGTCGACGGGTCCGGTTCCACCAGGCTTTGCGGATACCGCACGAGAAAATCCTCACAACCCACGGGTTCAGCGGGTATCACCAGGTTGGCGGCGTCCAGCAACGCACGGTCCAGGCAGGGGTTGCCCTGTTGATCGAAACTGACCTCCAGGCGTCCCCGGCGCAGGCCATTGACCCGCAGGTTGACGTTATGACGGCCGGCGGCAAAGCGCGGTGTTGCCAGCAGCAGGCTGGCCAACTGTGGATCGATGCCGCGCTGATGCAAGGTCTGGGCGTCGAAGCCTGCGGGGCTGGTGTCGTCGGCCCACGCCTTGTCCGGCATAAGCGCATACAGCAGCAACACCAGCGGCAAGGCTGGACGAATGGGCACGGCTTCGCCGTCACGGTAACTCAATACTGTTTTCACGCAAGGTACTCGCTTAGTGAACGCACAGCCCTCATTGGGTTCGGGGCTTTGGGCGTTCTGGTGACGGTCGATAAGCCGTCACTTCGTTATCCAGGCGGCGGTCTTGGCGACGCCTGTGGTTTTCTGTCAGAGGGTGATGGGGGCGTCGTAGGCCTTGACCGCAAACCCGTACACAGTGGCCGGTTGTAGCCTCACCGTCTTGGCTTGGCCACCGCTGGCAGGCACGCTCAAGGCTTCACCTGGCAGCACGTAGGTGCGCGGCAGCATCGCCTTGCCGTCGCCGGGCAACAGCCGCAGCTCCTGGGCCAGGCGCACCACATAGGGTGTGTCATTACGCACCTGCAATTGGCCGTCGCGCAGGGTCCATGTCAGGCCGGTCCAGGGGCTGCGATTGGGTGCCAGGCCCTTGGGATGCACAATCACCGGCAGGTTCTGGCGCACGGTCACGCCCACGCGGGCATGACCGGCGGCAGTGGCTGCGCGGCCCTGGGGCATGCCTTCGAACACGGCGCGTTTGAGCCGCTGGGTGAGCAACGGTTTTTGGTTTTGCAGAATAAAGCGCACCAACTGGGATTTGGACGCTTCGACTCGAGACAGCGGCGGCGTCACCACCAGCAGGGGTTCGGTGTCTTCCGGAATGTCCTGCAAGGTCACATGCAACAACGAGAGCTGGCTGTCGGAGTTGGTCACCGAAACGGAAGCTTCACCATCGGCCTCGTGGACGATCACCACGGATGTGTCCGGGACCATGCCGTCAGCCTTTGCTTGGTTGCCGAATATCAGCAGCAGGGCAATAAGGCCGAACGCGGTGTTTGAGCATGTCATCGTCATGATGGGTTTTCCATTAGGCGAAATGAGTGGGTCAGAGGTAACGCAAATCCAGAACGATGGAGCCGTCGAGGGGCACTTCCTGATTCAGGGTCAGGTACTGCGAAAAGTTGATGGCGGTGTCCACTTGAAGCTGGACCCTCAACTGGCTGATGAAGTCGGGCTGACGGTCGCCCGTCGGAGCAAATGCCATATAGGATCGTGGATAGCCATTGGGCTCGGGCGTCCAGCTTTCGCCGCTGTTGGTGGAGGCCAGGACTTGCATGGCCTGTGAGTCCCCCACTGGGTTGCGGTACGACAACGCCACGGAGCCGAGGCGTTCGTCCGGTGCATGGATGTTTCTGCCCAGCCCATAGAAAAAATCCGGTGCCAGGGAAGACTCCGCACGATTGTCGATACCCACCAGCGCAAACAGCATGGGCCTGGCGCATTGCACCTGCAGTTCGAGTTGTCGGCTGGGCAGCACGGTGAATTCGTCGACAAGGAGGGTGTGTGCGGGGATCTTTCCGTGGTCGACAAAGCCTTCATCCGACAGCTCGATATAGCAGGCATCCGGTGTCACACGACCGGTTACCGTAAGCTCGGCAGCGCTGCCCGCACTGGCCTTGGCCGCAGCGCACAGGGATAACAACAGCACGGTAAAGAAACGGGTGAACATAGTCATCGATTCATCACTGGCACGGGTGAGCACAGCCCACGGCGAAGCCCATGCCCTTCAAGGGTAAGGGCATGGGGCGCCATGGGTCAGAGGTACTTCACTTCAAGGGTGGCGGAGCCGTCGATGGTCACTTCGTTGCTCAGGTCCAGGCCGTCGGCGCGGTGAATTGCAGTGCTTACACCCACATCAACGCTCAAGTCCTTGACCGCCAGGGGCAGGGTAAGGTCCTCCATTGAGGCAACTGACATGTACAGGCCTGGGTCCAGGAACTTCTCTTTGAACCAGGTCTGGCCCTGGTCAGTGGAACCGATCGTCTGCACTACAACGCCATCATCGGCGACCGGGTTGCTCAAGGTGAGGAAGTAGTAACCCAGTTTCTGGGTATCGTTGATAAAACCCAGGCCAAAGTACGAGCTGCTCATGCTGGAACTTGCCCGATTATCAATCGGGTGCAGGGCAAACTGAATCGGAGCGTCACAGTTGACCGTCATCGTCAGGGTGCGTTTATCCAGATATGTTGCGTCGTCCAGATTCAGATCCTTGGCGGAAATCTTGCCGTGGTCGACCACGCCACCACCGGACAAGCTGGGTGTGCAAGCGCTGGGCACGATCAGCCCCTTGACGGTCAGGTCAACGGACGATGCAGCGAAGGTTGTCGCCGAGCCGAGCAGCAATACGCCGGCGGCCAGGGTGGTCAATCGGGTTTTCATCGTAGGGACTCCTTAAAGGTAATTGACTTGTA
The DNA here is from genome assembly GCA_016432905.1 of Hoplolaimus galeatus. Lineage (NCBI taxonomy): Eukaryota > Metazoa > Nematoda > Chromadorea > Rhabditida > Hoplolaimidae > Hoplolaimus > Hoplolaimus galeatus. Next base: position 60,420 of record JAEHOL010000001.1, read on the forward strand.
CGGTGGCGTGACCGTCGATAGGGACTTCGTCGGTCAACGTCAGGTTGTTGGCAGGTGCGATGTGGGTGATCAGGCGGATCTCGGCGTCCAGTTCCTGGACTGCAATCGGTATCACGTCGTCGCTGTGGGCGATCGCCGTCAGCAAGGTATGGCTGAGCATCACCGAAGGCATCCAGGTCACGCCGCCATCCCTTGAGGTGATGGTGCGCACGGAGACGCCGTCGGCCACGGGCATATAGAGACCCAGCCCGGCATCCCCGACTTTTTCATCACTGGGTGTGGTGCCCAGCCCATGCCAGCTGAAGTGGCTGGCGGCGGTGCCTGAACGGTTGTCGATGGTGTTGAGGGTGAAGTACGTCGGCCCGTCGCAGCGCACACTCAACAGCATGGTTTCTCTGGGCAGATCGGTGTAGGTGTCGGTGTTGAGGTCCTTGACCGACACCTTGCCGAAGTCCACAGTCCCGCCGCCGGCGATGACTGGTGAGCAAGCGCTGGGGGTGATGCTGCCGCGCACGAGCAAGTCTGTGTTGCTGGCGGCGAATGCTGTCGGGCTGAGGAGCAAGGCGCCTATCAGGCCGGATGCAAAAACATTCATGTCAGTGAATCTCCTTGGGCATGGGGCAGAGGCGTTATAGGTATTTGACTTCAAGCGTGGCGGACCCGTTGATTGGAACCTCTGTGGTCAGATCCATTCCTGCTGTCGGCGCGATGATGGTTGCCACCATGAGGTCTGCCAACACCTGCTGGACCGGGGTGGGTGCCCAGCTGCCGGTGGTGTTGTCGCCAAACGAAGCGAGGTAGGAGGCTGGCCACATGTCACCTGGGAAACTTGCCCGCCAGGTGAGGCCGTTATCCGAGGACTCAATCATGGAGATCGCTGCGCCATCGGCGATTGGATTGCTTAAGGTCAGGGAGAAACTGCCTAATTTTTTTCCGCTGACCAAGCCCAGGCCATAGCTGTTCCTCGGATCGTGGGCGTCACCAACGTTATCAATGCCCTTCAGGGCTAGCAGGGTTGGCGCATCGCACGTGATGCCCAGTTGCAGGTTGTGACTTTTAAGCACGGTCCATCCATCCAGCCTCAAATCCTTGGCCGAAATTTTTCCGTGGTCGACAATCCCGCCGCTTGAAAGGCTAGGTGCACAGGCGCTGGGTGTGATCAGCCCTTTGACGGCCAGTTCCACGCTGCTGGCTGCGAATACCGATGAACTCATGGCGAGCAGCAGGGCACTGCTCAATAGGGCTACAGGGCTCTTCATTTTTCTGTTTTTTCCATTGCAGGCTGGCAGATAGAGGTGCGTGCAACGCAACGCCCGCGCTGGTGTCGGCGGGTGGTTGTCGGTGCGACGGTCTCGATATTTTTTGCGGCTGCCGGGGAGTGGCAAGCCGTCCCTCTTTTGGGGTGGGGCACAATTTAGCGAGGAGCGTGCGCGGGGGAAATACAACTAATACGACATTGGCAGGGTGGATCGAATAGGGTGAGTTCGCGTTTTTTCGTAGTTGTTGTATCGGCTTTAAGCCATTCAAAAGGTTATTGGTTTTTCGTCGATAGCATTCAAAGGAATGTGGCGATCGTTGCTGCCTAAGTAGGCCTCTATGGCTATTGCGCCAGTGCCGAAGGTTGCTGCCGTATCAATAGCTACGAAGAGGTACTGATGGGTTCGCTGTCAGGTTCAACCGCAGGCGCGAGCCGCAAATCGAGATCGCCTGTTACTCCCCCGCCTCACTGGCGGCAGTTGCATGTCCTGGTGGCGGAGGATCATTCAGCCCACCGTCTATTGCTGGGTTGCTTGCTGCGAAAACTCGGGTTGGACCATGAGCTGGTCGCCGACGGGTATCTCGGGCGAGTGGCTTATGCTTGTCGGCCCTTTGACCTGGTGATCACTGATTGCCAGATGCCCGTTATGGACGGTTACAGCATGGCCCGCGCCATTCGCCAATATGAGCACCACGTCGGCTTGAGGCGAGTGCCGATCATCGCGTTGACCGCCGACCTGCAAAACGACAGCCCCCAGCGCTGCCGCGACGCGGGCATGGATGCCTGGCTGCTCAAGCCTCTGACCCTGGAACAATTAAGTGCCGTTTTGGCGCGATGGCTCCCGGGTGCCGATCACATGCCTATCGGTGCGGAGCCTGTTGCGAAGGTTATGGGGTGGCCCGCCCGCGCGAGCCTGGTCGCGACGTTTGGCAGTGAACAGGTGGTCAATCAACTGTTGGAAAATCTGCTGGTCGAGGCTTGGCAAGATCACGACCTGTTGGGCCGTGCCTGTGCCGCATTGAACGCATCATTGACCGCCGAACGCCTGCATCGATTGACGGGTAGCCTGGTATTTATAGGAGGAACAGGGCTTGAGTCCTGTGCCGTGAGGTTGATCGAGCAGGTTCAGCGCGATGGCGTGTCTGCGCACCAGGCGGAGTTGACATCGTTCCAGGCACGCTTGCGCACCTATCTGGATTATCTGTCCACTCTGTGAAAGGTGTTTACAGAGGGTTTAAGTTATTTGGAAGTCTAGTTTTTGCTGTAGGTGGTTTCCTATTATGTTGTAGTCCAAAAAATAGCCGCTACTAAACATTGGCTTCGGCTGCAAGTGGGTCTTTGTTAGTAGTTGTTGATGAGCGCTGACAGAGGTATTTTGCGCGGATTCAAGTTGCCACCATTCGTAGGTATCTATGCTTCGAGTAATTATTGCTGACGATCACCCTATTGTTCGAGTCGGGCAGAGAGTCGTGATTGAGGCGAATGGCAAGTGCAAGGTGGTCGGCGAAGCCGACGGTCCCGATCAATTGCTCGGGGTATTGAGTACTACGGCATGTGATGTGCTGGTCACCGATTTTGCCATGCCGGGCGGTCAGCAAGCTGATGGCTACAGCCTGTTGAGCCTGTTGCGTCGTCAGTACCCGAACGTGCCGGTGATCCTGGTGACGATGTTCGCCAACGTTGCCACCCTGCGTGCCTCCTTCGCCCATGGTGCCAAGGCAGTGGTCGCCAAAAGTGCCTCTGCCAAGGAGTTGCCCCTGGCGATCAAAGCCGTGTGCGCGGGCCAGACCTTCGCCAGTGAATGCCTGCGGGTGCAACTGGTGGAGGCGGGGACAGGCAATCAGTCCCATGAGCCGCAGTTGTCCGGCAAGGAGAGCGAGGTGGTGCGTATGTTGGCCAGCGGCATGACTGTCAGCCAGATCGCGGCCAAGGTCCACCGGAGTATTTCCACTATCAGCAAACAGAAAAGTACAGCGATGCAGCGGCTGAGTATCTCTACCGATGTTGAACTGTTCGCCTATGCGCGTGCATCGGGAATGGTGCCTTAGAAAGTTGCAGTTTTATGACAGTGGTTTAACTAAAGGCCAAGTGCAGGATTCGTATTAATTGTATGGGGCTGGTGCGCTAAGTGCTCTAAATTGTTGTTAGCGCCTGCTGGCATTAGTTGAGGGTTGTTTAAAATTCCGGTCAAATTAGTTGAGACGAAATACCCATTGTGCGATGTACTTGCTTGTGCCCGCGTAACCGCTGGTTGATCGACCGTAAGTGATGCAACCCTGCCGGAGGTCAGTTGCAACGCGCCTGCATTGATAGCCGTCAAGGCCGCGCGGCTAGTGTTCAAGTCCGCACTGCCGACCGCTGAAGAGATCCAGATCGACGGCAGCGCTATTTTTGTCATGAATGCCCATGGTCTTCGCGGCCTGTGCGGATTATCGTGCAGGCCTGACAATAATTGCTGCGGAACCTGCCCATGAGTGCTGCCCACGATGCTCTGATCCACCGCTTCTATGAGGCCTTTCAGCGCCTTGACGCCGAGGCCATGGCCGCTTGCTACACCGACGATGTGGTCTTCAGCGACCCGGCGTTCGGCGAACTGCGCGGGCGGGATGCCGGTGATATGTGGCGCATGCTTACCACGCGGGCCAAGGATTTTTCCCTGACGTTCGACCATGTGCGCAGCGATGACAGCACCGGCAGTGCCCATTGGGTGGCGACGTATTTGTTCAGCGCCACCGGCAATACCGTGGTCAACGATATCGGTGCGCGGTTCGTGTTCCGTGACGGCAAGATCTGTGAACACCACGACCACTTCGACCTGTGGCGTTGGTCGCGCCAGGCGTTGGGCCTCAAGGGCCTGTTGCTGGGTTGGTCGCCCGCGCTGAAAAACGCGGTACGTGCCCAGGCGCTCAAAGGCTTGAAGGCATTTCAGGCCGGGCGTTGATAAGCTTGGCGCTCTTCTGGTTTGCCGACATCGACTTGTGACTGATCCCTCTGAACCCAAACCCTGGTTCGTCTATCTGGTGCGGGCCGCCAATGGCTCGCTGTACTGCGGTATCAGCAATGACCCCGTGCGCCGGTTTGCCTCGCACCAAAGCGGCAAGGGCGCACGGTTTTTTCTGTCCAGCCCTGCCGTGGCCTTGGTCTATACCGAGCAATGTGCGAGCAAGGGCGAGGCGCTGCGTCAGGAGCGCTTGATCAAGAAATTGAAGAAGAGTGCCAAGGAGTGCCTGGCCGCGAGTGGCCTCGAGAGCGGCATACACAAAAATAGTTGCGAACCCATGTGAGGTAAACCTGCGCCCCATCCGTGTAGTGCTTGAAACTGCGATCTATTCGCATTAACAGCGTTTTCAACACGGGTTCTCAGAGCATGAAGTCGACGGCGGGCGGTTGGGTAAAACAGTGGCTGGGAGCTTCGGTCTTGGCGGTGTCGGGGCTGGCGTTGCTGCCCTTGAGCGTTGCGCGTGCGCAGGAGCAGCACAGCGCTCAGTTCAATTTTGCCCTGGCAGCCAAACCACTGCCCCAGGCCCTGAGCGAATTCAGCCGGGTCACCGGCATCAGCGTGATCTATACCGATGAAGCGCCCTACGGCCTCAATGCCCCGGCAGTCAGCGGGCCGATGACGGCTCAGCAGGCGCTGCAACGCCTGCTGAGCCGATCCGGCTTCACGTTCCGCCAGATCGATGCCCGCACCCTGGCGCTGGAGCCGGTGCCAACCGACGGCGCGGTCAACCTCGGCGCTACCACCATCAGCGGCGCCAACCTCACCCAGGACAGCACCAGCTACCAACCGCCGCCGACCAGCTCGGTAATGCGCTCCCATGGGTTGCTGTTGGAAACCCCACAAACCGTCAACGTAGTGCCTGCTCAAGTGCTGCGCGACCAGCAACCGCGCAACCTGGATGACGCGCTGGGCAATATCAGCGGTATCACCCAGACAAACACCCTCGGCAGCACCCAGGACGCGGTGATGTTGCGCGGCTTTGGCGACAACCGTAACGGCTCGATCATGAAGGACGGTATGCCAATGGTGCAGGGCCGTGCCTTGAACGCGACAGCCGAGCGCGTCGAAGTGCTCAAGGGCCCGTCGTCGCTGTTGTATGGCATCCAGGACCCAGGCGGTGTAGTCAATATCGTCAGCAAAAAGCCTGAGCTGGTGCAGTCCACTTCCCTGACCGCACGCGGTTCGACCTTCGGCAGCGGCAAGAACGGCAGCGGCGGTAACCTCGACACCACCGGGCCCCTGGGTGACAGCGGCCTGGCTTATCGCCTGATCGTCGACCATGAAGACGAAGATTACTGGCGCAACTACGGCACCCACCGCGAAACCCTGGTGGCGCCGTCCCTGGGCTGGTATGGCGACACCACCCAAGTGCTGCTGGCCTATGAGCACCGCGAATTTCTCGCACCGTTCGACCGTGGCACCGCCATCGACCCCAAGACCAACCATCCGTTGAACATCCCCGCCACCCGCCGTCTGGATGAACCGTTCAACAATATGGAAGGGCGCTCCGATCTGTACCGCCTGACTGTCGATCATGATCTCAACGACGACTGGAAAGCCCACTTCGGTTACAGCTGGAACCGCGAGACCTACGACGCCAGCCAGGTGCGCGTGGTCAAGGTCAACACCAACGGCACCCTGACCCGCAGCATGGACGGCACCCAGGGCGCGCTGACCACCGACCGCTTCGCCACCGCCAGCCTCGAAGGCAAGGTAGATGTCGCGGGTATGCAGCACGACCTGGTGTTCGGCCTGGACGATGAGTACCGCAAGATCTACCGTGCCGACCTGATCCGCCAGGCACCGCGGGGCACCTTTGATTACACCAACCCGGTGTACGGCAACGAAGTCGCCGGTTCCAAGGTGAGCGCGCCGGACAGCAACCAGACCGACCTCTTGCGCAGCGATTCGCTGTTCTTCCAGGATGCTATCCACCTCAACGATCAATGGATTCTGGTCGGCGGTGCGCGCTACCAGATGTACGACCAATACGCCGGCAAAGGCGTGCCGTTCACCGCCAACACCGACGGCAATGGCCAGAAGTGGGTGCCTCGGGCCGGGTTGGTGTATCGCTACAGTGACGAATTGTCGTTCTACGGCAGCTACACCGAGTCGTTCAAACCCAACTCCACCATCGCGCCACTGGCCAATAAAACCGTGTTGAATGGCAGTTTGCAGCCGGAGGAATCCAAAGCCTGGGAGCTGGGTACCAAGTTCGACCTGCCGGGGCGTATCACCGCCAGCGCAGCGTTGTTCACCATCGATAAACGCAACGTGTTGGTGCAGGTAGGCGAGGGCCTGACCTCGGAGTACAGCGTGGCCGGCAAAGTGCGCTCCCGTGGTCTGGAGTTGGATGCCAGCGGCCAGCTGACGGATAGGTGGAGCCTGATCGGCAGCTATGCCTACACCGATGCAGAGGTCACTGAAGACCCTAAGCTCAAAGGCAATCGCCTGCAGAATGTGGCAAAAAGCACCGGCTCGTTGTCGGCGGTGTATGACTTCGGCAGCATCCTGGGTGGTGATCAACTGCGCGTCGGCGCCGGGGCGCGTTACGTCGGCGAGCGGGCAGGGGATGCGGCCAACAGTTTCGAGCTGCCCAGCTACACCGTGGCTGATGTGTTCGCCAGCTACGACACCAAGCTTGAGGGGCAAAAGGTCAAGTTCCAGCTCAACGTGAAAAACCTGTTCGACCGTACCTACTACACGTCCTCGGTGAATACGCAGTTTGTGTCCATGGGCGATGCGCGGCAGGTGTCGGTGTCCAGCACGCTTACCTTCTGATTCATTTATCTGTGGGAGCTGGCTTGCCTGCGATGGCATCGACTGGGTTCGCCTGATACACCGAGTTGTCTGCATCGCAGGCAAGCCAGCTCCCACAGGAAAGCGGTCGCCACATTGATAGCGAGCTGTTAGCGTTGCCGCCATTGCATGCTTATGGAAAACGCTACTGATGTACTTTGGAAAATGGCTACGCACCGGCACCCTGCTGGTCGGTTTGAGTTTTTTACTGGGCGGCTGCGCCAGCGTCTCCCACACTTCCACTCCGGCAACCCTGGATAAACTGCTGAGCGATCCGGCGCTGCAAGGTGCTACGGTCTCGCTGATGGTACGTGACGCCCGCACGGGCACCACGCTGTATCAGCACAACCCACGCAGCCGGTTGGTGCCCGCGTCCAACCTCAAGCTGTTGACCACGGCGGCGGCCATGGATGTGCTGGGACCGCAATACCGCTTCGCCACCCAACTGCTGAGCAACGGCATACGCCAGGGCGACCGCCTGACCGGCAACCTGTACCTGCGTGGCCTGGGCGACCCGAGCATTCAGTTTGCCGACTACCAGGCGCTGGCCGCGCAATTGGCCAGCCAGGGCGTGCGCCAGGTGCAGGGTGATCTGGTGTTCGATGACACCTGGTTCGATGCCGAGCGATTGGGGGTGGATTGGTCCCATGACGATGAAACCACCTACTACGGCGCGCAGATTTCGGCGCTGACCGTGGCGCCCAATGCGGATTTTGATGCGGGCAGCGTACTGGTTACGGCCAAGGCGCCATTGCGGAACGGCTCGCCGGTGAGTGTCGATATTTTCCCGCCTACTGATTACCTGCAACTGAGCAACCGTGCCATGAGCGGACCGGGCAACAGCTATGGAATCAATCGCCGTCACGGCACCAACCTGTTGCAACTCAGCGGCGCAGTAGCGCCGGGAAAGCAGAGCCAGCAATTGGTCAGCGTCTGGGAGCCAACGCAACTGGTCGCGAATCTGTTTGAACAGGCCCTGGCGCAACAGGGCATTACCGTACTGGGGCGTCGGGTGATGGGCGGGGCAAGCCCGGCGGCGGTAACGGTGCTGGCCGAGCACCAATCGGCGCCGTTACAGGCGCTGATCACACCGCTGCTCAAGCTTTCGAACAACAATATGTCTGAAGCCTTGCTCAAGGCCATGGGGCGCAAGATGGCCAATAGCGGCACGGCAGCGGCGGGTGCTCTGGCGGTGGCCGGGTTCCTCAAGCGCCAGGGGCTGGAAACCGCCACATTCAGTCAGGTCGACGGCTCAGGCCTGTCGCGGCGCAACCTGGTGTCGTCGCAAACCCTCACCGACCTGCTGCTGGCCGCCAGCAAACAGCCGTGGTTTGACGCCTGGTACAACGCGCTGCCGATTGCCGGCAACACCGACCGCATGACCGGCGGCAGCCTGCGCTATCGCTTGCGCGACACACAGGCGCAAAACAACCTGCACGCCAAGACCGGCTCCATGGGCGGCGTGTCGTCATTGAGTGGGTACATCACCGATGCCGGCGGGCGCAAGCTGGTGTTCTCGATGCTGACCAACAACTACGTGGTGGCCGGCGCGCAGGTCAAGGCGTTGGAGGATCGCGTGGCCGTGGCGCTGGCGCGCAGCGACGATTGATTCAGGGCTGATAGCCCATCCGCCAACTCACGGCCCGGGTCGCCGCCAGCAGATGCTGCGCCGCCGGGCCATCTTCATCGGCATGGAACAGCGAGGTTGGGCCGACCACGGTCATCACCGCCGCGACTTGCCCGACCGCATTGAACACCGGCGCCGACAACGCATCCACGCCGGGCATCAGCAGGCCATGTACAAAGTGCAGGCCGCGGCTGCGGATTTGCTCGCACACGCTGGCATAGGCCTGATCGTCCGCCAAGGTGTGAGCGGTGCCGGCTTGAACCTCGCGTTCGCGCAGCTCCACGGTTTCCCGCGACGGCAAGTAGGCGCTGAACACCAGCCCGGTGGACGAACTGAGCAGCGGCAACACCGAGCCCAACTGCGTCACCACGGTGACGGCGCGCACGGCCGGCTCAATCTGCACCACGGTCGCGCCCTGGTTGCCCCACACCGCCAGAAAGCAGGTTTCATTCAACTCATCGCGCAGTTCGGCCAAGGGCAGGGCGCCGACTTTCAACACATCCATGCTGCCCAGCGCCGCCAGCCCCACGCGCAACGCTTCGCGGCCCAGGCCGTAATGGTTGGTGGCGCTGTTCTGTTCGGCAAAACCCGAGGCGATCAGCGCCTGCAAATAGCGGTGGACCTTGCTCGCTGGCATCTGCACATGCTCGGCCAGGCGTGACAGCGAGGTGGCCGGGGACAGTTCGGCCAGGGCCTTGAGAATATCGGTGCCGACTTCCGCCGAGCGGACTTTCTGTTTACCGGTGTCGCGGGGCTTTTCCATGGAAGGGCGAGAATCCGAGAGATGAATGGGCGTCTTTATAGCTTGACGGTCGACAGTGATCAAATTACGTTGTGCGTAACTGGATTACGATAAAAACAACTTCTGCACAGAGGAAGATCCATGGACCTCGAATACCTGTCGGGTTTCGGCAACGAATTCGCCAGCGAAGCCTTGCCTGGCGCGCTGCCGGTCGGCCAGAACTCGCCGCAAAAAGCCCCCTACGGGCTCTACACCGAACTGTTTTCCGGCACTGCCTTCACCATGGCGCGTAGCGAAGCCCGGCGCACCTGGCTGTACCGCATCCAGCCGTCCGCCAATCACCCGGCGTTCGTCAAACTTGCGCGGCAATTGGCCGGTGGCCCGCTGGGGGCGGTGACGCCCAACCGCCTGCGCTGGAACCCGCTGGATATTCCGAGTGAACCCACGGACTTTATCGATGGACTGGTCGGCATGGTTGCCAACTCGGGGTCGGAAAAACCTTCGGGCATCAGCATTTATAACTACCGCGCCAATCGTTCCATGGAGCGCGTGTTCTTCAACGCCGACGGCGAGTTGCTGATCGTGCCGGAGCAGGGCCGCTTGCGCATCGCCACCGAACTGGGCGTGCTGGATGTCGAGCCGCTGGAAATCGTGGTGCTGCCCCGTGGCCTCAAGTTCCGTGTCGAACTGCTGGACGCGCAAGCCCGCGGCTACGTCGCTGAAAACCATGGCGCCCCGCTGCGCCTGCCTGACCTGGGGCCGATTGGCAGCAACGGCCTGGCTAACCCGCGCGATTTCCTCACGCCCGTCGCCCGTTACGAAGACCTCAAGCAACCGACCACGCTGGTACAGAAATTCCTCGGCGAACTGTGGGCCTGCGAGCTGGATCACTCACCGCTCAACGTGGTCGCCTGGCACGGTAATAACGTGCCGTACAAATACGACCTGCGTCGCTTCAACACCATTGGCACGGTGAGTTTTGACCATCCGGATCCGTCGATCTTCACCGTGCTGACCTCGCCCACCAGCGTGCACGGCCTGGCCAACCTCGACTTCGTGATCTTCCCGCCGCGCTGGATGGTGGCCGAGAACACCTTCCGGCCGCCGTGGTTCCATCGCAACCTCATGAACGAATACATGGGCCTGATCCAGGGCGCCTACGATGCCAAGGCCGAAGGCTTCCTGCCGGGCGGCGCGTCGCTGCACAGTTGTATGAGCGCCCACGGCCCGGATGGCGAAACTTGCACCAAGGCCATCAACGTGGACCTGGCGCCGCACAAGATCGATAACACCATGGCCTTCATGTTCGAGACCAGCCAAGTGCTGCGTCCGACCCAGTTCGCCCTGGAGTGCCCCCAACTGCAACCTGCTTACGACGCGTGCTGGGCCTCGCTGCCCGCCACCTTCAACCCGAACCGGAGATAACCCATGACTCAACCAACGCAGACCCGCAGCTGGGTGGCCTCGGCCAATGGTCACGCGGATTTCCCCCTGCAAAACCTGCCCCTGGGCGTGTTCAGTATCAACGGCTCGGCCCCGCGCAGTGGCGTGGCGATTGGCGACATGATCCTCGACCTGCACGCCGCGCTGGATGAGTTTGACGGTGACGCCCGGCGCGCCGTCGAAGCCACTGCGGGCGGGCAGTTGAACGCGTTTTTCGAACTGGGCCGTGGGCCTCGCGTTGCCCTGCGCCAGCGCCTGCTGGAACTGCTGGCCGAAGGCAGCAAGCTGCAAACCCGCGAGGCGCAAGTGCTGCACCGTGCCGCCGATTGCCAGATGCACCTGCCGGCCAAGATCAATGACTACACCGACTTCTACGTCGGCATCGAGCACGCGCAGAACGTCGGCAAATTGTTCCGCCCCGATAACCCGCTGTTGCCGAACTACAAGTACGTGCCGATTGGTTACCACGGCCGTGCCTCGACCATTCGTCCCTCGGGTACAGAGGTGCGACGCCCTAAGGGCCAGACCTTGCCAGCCGGTCAGTCCGAGCCGACCTTTGGCCCATGCGCGCGCCTGGACTATGAGTTGGAGCTGGGCATCTGGATCGGCCAGGGCAATGCCATGGGCGATGCGATTGCCATTGGTGATGCCGCCGAGCATATCGCCGGTTTCTGCCTGCTCAACGACTGGTCGGCGCGGGATATCCAGGCCTGGGAGTACCAGCCGCTGGGGCCGTTCTTGTCGAAAAGCTTTATCACCAGCATCTCGCCGTGGGTGGTGACTGCCGAAGCCTTGGAGCCTTTCCGCAAAGCCCAGCCGCCGCGCCCTGAAGGTGATCCGCAACCGCTGCCTTACCTGTTGGATAAGCGTGATCAGAACGCGGGCGCCTTTGATATCGAACTGCAAGTGCTGCTCACCACGGCCTCGATGCGTGAGCAAAACCTGCCCGCCCATCGCCTGACCCTGAGCAACACCGAGCATATGTACTGGACCGTGGCGCAAATGGTGGCGCACCACAGCGTCAATGGCTGCCAGTTGCAGGCGGGTGACCTGTTTGGTTCGGGCACGTTGTCTGGCCCGCAGCCGGGGCAGTTCGGCAGCCTGTTGGAAATTACCGAAGGCGGCAAGAAGCCGATTGAATTGGCCTCCGGCGAGGTACGTAAATTCCTTGAAGACGGCGACGAAATCATTCTGCGTGCCCGTTGCAGCCGCGAGGGCTTTGCCTCCATCGGCTTCGGCGAATGCCGCGGTACCGTGGTCGCGGCGCGCTGAGAGGGCAGGGCCATGGAACTCTATACTTACTACCGTTCCACCGCGTCGTATCGAGTACGTATTGCCCTGGCCCTCAAAGGCCTGGATTTCACCGCGCTGCCGGTCAACCTGCTGGTGCCGGCAGGCGGCGCCAACCGCCAGCCTGAATACCTGGCGATCAACCCCCAAGGGCGCGTGCCGGCATTGCGTACTGATGAAGGGGCGTTGCTGATCCAGTCACAGGCGATCATTGAGTACCTGGAAGAGCGTTATCCACAGGTGCCGATGTTCTCCAGGGATTTGGTCGCCAGGGCTCATGAGCGGGCGGTGGCGTCGATCATCGCCTGTGATATCCACCCGTTGCATAACTCCAGCACCCAGAACTTGCTGCGCAAGTGGGGGCACGATGAGGCGCAATTGCTGGAGTGGATCGGGCACTGGATCAGCCAGGGCCTGGGCGCGGTGGAGCAGTTGATTGGCGACACCGGGTTTTGCTTTGGTGAGCAGCCGGGCTTGGCCGATGCGTTTCTGATCCCGCAGTTGTATGCGGCCGAGCGCTTCAAGGTGCCCTTGGCGGCATACCCACGCATTGGGCGGGTGGCGGCGTTGGCGGCCCAACATCCAGCCTTCATGCAGGCCCACCCCGCCAATCAACCTGACACCCCCTGAACCCCCTGTAATGATCGTTCCTACGCTCAGCGTGGGAACGCCTCATGTGGCGCTCTGCGTCACGGCTCTAAAAACGGACGCGGAGCGTCCAGGGCTGTATTCCCACGCAGAGCGTGGGAACAATCATAAAAAAACAGGTACCTTGCGATGCACAATCAGATTGCCAGCTTTCGTGCGGCACTCGACGCCCGTCCGGTGTCGCGCTACCAATGGTTGATTCTCCTGCTGCTGGCACTGTTACTGGTCACCGATGGCTATGACGCCCAGGTGCTGGGCTATGTAGTGCCGGCGCTGGCCCAGGATTGGGGCCTGGAAAAGTCCGCGTTTGGCCCCGTGTTCAGCGCCAACCTGCTGGGCCTCACCCTGGGCTCGCTGTTGGTGACACCGCTGGCGGATCGGTTCGGCGTGCGACGTATCCTGCTGGCATGCGTGCTGATCTACGCCAGCCTCACGGTATTGATGGTGTTCGCCAATTCCCTGACCACGTTGATGGCGGCGCGGTTTATCTGCGGCATTGGCATGGGCGGCGCGATGCCCAGTGCCATGGCATTGATGTCTGAATACTCGCCGCCGCGGATGCGCACCTTGATGGTGACCCTGGCGGCCTGCGGCTTCTCGTTCGGCGGCGCAGCAGGCGGCTTTGTGGCGGCCGGGTTTATCGATGGTTTTGGTTGGCAGGCGGTGTTCCTGGCGGGTGGTGTGACGCCGCTGCTGCTGTTCCCGTTCCTGGTGTGGCTGTTGCCCGAATCCTTGCCACGCCTGTTGCGCGATGCACCGCCGTATCTGCGTTTGCGCAAAGTCACGGCGCGGATGCTGCCCGATTGGCAACCGCCACCGGCGACCGAAGCTGAAAACTTGCAGGAACAGGGCAGCAAACTGACGGTGGTGGAGCTGTTTCGCAACGGCTACGCACGCCCGACGCTGCTGATCTGGGCGACCTTTTTTGTCAGCCTGATCCTGCTGTATTTCATGATCAGTTGGTTGCCGTCGCTATTGCTCGAAAGCGGCCTGGCGTTGAACGAAGCCAACCTGGTCACCTCCATGTTCCTGTTCGCTGGCACCTTGGGCGCCATCCTCATGGCCTGGTTTGCCGACCGTCTGAAAAGCAAAGTGCGGTTGCTGTCGGGCGTGCTGGCGGCGGCAGCGCTGTGCACCATCCTGCTGGGCTTGAACCACGACAACCCACGCTACCTGGTGGCCTGCGTGTTTGCAGCAGGGTTCTGCATCATCGGCGGGCAACTGACCCTCAATGCCTTCGCGAGCAACTTCTACCCGGCGCAGGTGCGCGCCACCGGCACGGGCTGGGCGTTGGGTGTGGGGCGGTTCGGGTCAATTCTGGGGCCGCTGTTTGGCAGCCTGTTGTTGGCGATGCATATACCGGTCGAGCAGATTTTCTTCTTCTGCGCGATTCCGGCGGTGATTGCAGCGTTGTTGATTATTCAAGTGCGGGCGCCTTCACTGTAGGAGCGAGCTTGCTCGCGAAGGCCGCAAGGACAGCGCGTTAAACCAGGATGCCTGCGTTATCGTTCACGTTCTTCGCGAGCAAGCTCGCTCCTACAGGGGTCAGTGCACCACTGAGTTGGGCGGCAGGTGCCCCAGCCGCTCGGTCAGGCGCAGGCGCTGAATCGGGTCGTCGCTGAGCAGCAGGGCGTGTTCCAGGTCGAAGCGTTCGGCGCTGGGGCAGTCCAGGCGTTGATACAGGCTGGCCCGCGCCAGGTAGTCGGAGGCGCTGGCGTTGCCCAGTTCCAGTACCCGCTCGGCATCCATCAGGGCGGCCAGTGGCTCGTCGTTGGCAAGGTAGAGTTGGCGCAGGTTGCGCGACAGCCGTTGCAGGATGGCCCGTGGCTCGGCGGTCAGCAGGTGATCGGCCTGCAATTTCAGCTTCGCCCCGTACTGGCGCGCCAGCAACTCGCGACAGTCGTTGGGGTACAGGCGCCGGCCGCCGCAAGGGTCCAACAGGTGGTCGGCTCCCGGTACCCGCAGCAGGAAGTGCCCAGGGAAGTTCACGCCGACCAGGGGGATATCCAGGCGCCGTGCCATCTCCAGTGCGATCAGGCCCATGGCCAAGGGTTGCCCGCGTTTGCGTTGCAGCACTTTGTCCAGCAGCGCGGCGGCGGGGCGCAACGGCGTGTGGTCATCCTGGGCAAACCCCAGGTCATTCATGCGCCGCAGCAGCGGCTGGCCGAGTTCATCCGCCGGTAACAGGGGCATGCCCAGGCTGACCTGTTGTTGTAGCGCGCCAAGGTCGTGCAGGATCAACGCCGGCTGCACGCTGGTGTCATGCTCGGCAGCAATCCACAGCGCGGCCTCAAACAGCGCGGGGGGTGAACGGTCCAGGCAGGCGAAAAAGGCGGTGCGGGGATTCATTGAGTTCTCCGGCATATGCCCCCGTTTTAGCCTTGCTGCGAATTTTCGTCCAGCATCTTGAGAGATATCCCACGCTCTTATGTCGTAGATCCCACGAAAACGCGCGGCTTATTCCAGCGCAATCCAGCAGTTTTCTGCCGCAAGCCTATACTTGGCCCACTACCAGAAGTGATTCGGGAGCCCATTGATGTTTGCGCTCATGCACAGCACCCGCCTTGAATCGCTGCACCTGAGCGTTGATCCGGTGACCGGCTTGAAGGCGATCATCGCCATCCACAACAGTCGCCTGGGCCCAGCGTTGGGTGGCTGTCGTTACCTGGCTTACCCTAACGACGAAACCGCCGTGGCCGATGCCGCGCGCCTGGCGCAAGGCATGAGCTACAAAGCCGCGCTGGCCGGGCTGTCGGTGGGCGGCGGCACGGCGGTGATCATCCGCCCCGTGCACGTGGAAAGCCGTGCGGCGCTGTTCGAGGCGTTTGGCCGTTGTGTGGAAAAACTCGACGGCCGCTTCATCACCTCGATCGACAGCGGTACCTCGGTCGCCGACATGGACTGCATCGCCCAGAACACCCGCTTTGTCACCAGCACCACCGCCGCCGGCGACCCTGCGCCCCATGCCGCCATGGGGGTGTTCGCCGGTATCCGCACCACCGCCATGGCGCGCCTGGGCAGCGACAACCTCGAGGGCCTGCGCGTGGCGGTGCAGGGCCTTGGCAACGTCGGTTATGCCCTGGCCGAACAACTACACGCCGCCGGTGCTGAGCTGCTGGTCAGCGACATCGACCACGGCAAGGTGCAACTGGCCATGGAGCAACTGGGTGCCCACCCGATTGCCAACGACGCCTTGCTCAGCACGCCCTGCGACATCCTCGCACCGTGCGGCGTCGGCGCCGTATTCAACCGTAACAGCGTCGGCCAGTTGCGTTGCGCCGCCGTGGCGGGTTCGGCCAGCGCTCAACTGACCAACCTGGACATCGCCGACCAATTGGAAGGCCGCGGCATCCTCTACGCACCGGACTATGTGATCAACTCTGGCGGGCTGATCTACGTCGCCCTCAAACACGCCGGTACCGACCTGCCAGGCATCACCGCGCACCTGTCGAACATCGGCAGCCGCCTGACCGAAATCTTTGCCCACGCCCAAGCCGAAAAACGCTCCCCCGCGCGGGTGGCCGATGAACTGGCCGAACGCTTGCTGTACAAATAGGCCAGGCATTAAAAAGGCCCTGAATCCATGATTCAGGGCCTGTTCAATTCGGGCTTTACTCCGCCGCCGGGTTCAGCAACTCGGACAATGCGTCCGGTTGGCTCTTGAACGCCTTGGCAAAGACATCGCGGTTCTTCGCCATATAGATCCCGGCTTCTTCCACCTGCTGCTCGCTCAACGACGGCACGGCTTTTTGCAACACCTCTGCCAGCAACTCAGCGAGTTCAAGCATCTTGTCATGACGGTCAGCTTCGGCTTTATCCATGAACAAACGCTCCAGATCTCGGCTGCTGCGGTATACCACTTCGACGGCCATTCACCACCTCACATGCCTTCACGATAGTTGTCTTTTGCGACTACTGTATTTATATACAGCGAAAAGGATAAGCCAAACGTCGGGGTTTGGGTAGTAGGTTTTTAATGTAGTTGGGAAATAGGGGGCTGAACCGGAAATTTCGCACGGCACGCTGAGGTCGATGGTCGATCGTTCCCACGCTCCGCGTGAGGATGCATCCCGTGACGCTCCGCGTCACCCACGAGCAGGTCTGAGGGACGCGGAGCGTCCCAGGCGGCGTTCCCACGCGGAGCGTGGGAACGATCGGGCTGTGGCGAGGGCTCGGATTTCTGTGCCTCATGCCACCGAGCCATCATCTCATGGCAGTGCTGGCCTTTTTTCTGCATGCAGAACAACCGTCACGTCCACCCCGCATTATCCGGTCGAGCCGACCTAAGGAAGCATCATCGTGAAAATCAATTGGGCCGAAAGGCTGCGTCAGCAAGTACACGGGCTGGCCGAGTCGCTGGGTAATCTGTTTGTCGAGTCGTTCCATTACCTGGCGCTGTTCGCCATTGGTGCGGTGACCGCCTGGGCGGCGGTGATGGAATTTCTGGGGATGCTGGAGAACGGCCATATCAAGATCGATGACATCTTGCTGCTGTTCATCTACCTGGAATTGGGTGCCATGGTCGGGATTTACTTCAAGACCAACCACATGCCGGTGCGCTTCCTGATCTACGTGGCGATCACTGCGCTCACGCGTTTGCTGATCTCCAACGTGTCGCACCACAACCCGCCGGACGTGGGCATCATCTACCTGTGCGGCGGCATTTTGCTGTTGGCGTTTGCAATCCTGGTGGTGCGCTACGCATCGTCGGCCTTCCCTTCGGTGAAGGTCGAAAGCCCGCGTCGCAAGGGCGAGGCGAGCCTGGAGACCGAGAAGGGCGAGCTTTAAAGCCCGACGCTGAAGGGCAGGGTACGGGCGGGCGGTCGCTGCAGGAGTTTGTGGCTGTCGCCGTCCGTCATCAGCTCCAGGATTTCTACAGCGCTATGGCCTTGCTCGATGGCAATGCCGAACTGGATGCTTTGCACCAGGCGCCTGAGGCGCTGCGGGTCGTTGCGTTGTTCGGCGCTGATCATGCGCTTGGCCACCACGCCAGTCTCGTCAGACAGGGTGAGCATGATGCTGCCGTCCAGCCGTTGGATGCTCAGGTTGACGCGGTATTGGGGGCTGAACGTGTCGGTGATGATCTGAAAAGGATTGTCCATGGTGCGTTACCGCCTGATAAGAACATGCAGTCATTGACGGCCGGTGTCGGGATTAGTTCGCATTGCCTGACCACTGGCCAAATTCCGTTTTCCTCAAAAGTTCTACAGCAAAGGACGTGCCGTACAGCGATTTACCCGACATAGATATTCAAATGTGGGAGCGGGCTTGCCCGCGATTGCGGTGTATCAGCCAACAAATACTTGGCTGAAGGACTGCAATCGCGAGCAAGCCCGCTCCCACATTTTTTGTGCTGTTTTTGGAGATCAGTGAGCTAATTCAGGGCATCACGGAAAAAACGATCGCAGACAGCGCAATCAGCCCGATCACCACCACAAATACATTGGATGCCTGGCCTGAATACTGGCGCAAAGATGGCACTCGGCGGATGGCGTACATCGGCATCAGGAACAGCAGGCACGCGATGATCGGTCCGCCCATGGTTTCGATCATGCCCAGGATGCTCGGGTTGAAGGTGGCCACGGCCCAGCAGGTCAGCACCATGAACAACGCGGTGCAGCGTTCCAGCCATTTGGACGACATCGAACGGTTGCGCCCACGCAGGGATTTGACGATCAGCCCCTGGAAGCCTTCGCTGGCACCAATGTAGTGACCCAGGAAGGACTTGGTAATCGCCACCAGCGCGATCAACGGTGCGGCGTAGGCAATCACCGGCGTCTGGAAGTGGTTGGCCAGGTACGACAGGATCGAGATGTTCTGCGCCTTGGCAGCGGCCAGGTCAGCCGGTGACAGCGCCAGCACGCAGCTAAAGCAGAAGAACATCACGGTCAGCACCATCATGCCGTGGGCGGTGGCCAGGATGCCGCTGCTTTTGCGCTCGGCCTGGGCGCCGTAGACGCGCTTCTGGTCCACGGCAAAGGCGGAGATGATCGGCGAATGGTTGAACGAGAACACCATCACCGGGATCGCCAGCCACAGCGTTTTGAAGAACAGCGGCAGCGGCATGCCTTCGCTGGCCGAGGCGAAGAACGCGCCGTTCCAGTTGGGAATCAGGCTGAATGCCAGCAGCAGCAAGGCGGCAACGAAGGGGTACACCAGCACGCTCATGGCCTTGACGATCACGCCCTGGCCACAGCGCACAATGGCCATCAGGCCGAGGATCAGCACCAGCGACAGAATCGCCCGTGGCGGCGGCGCCATGTGCAATTGGTGCTCCATGAAACTGCCCAGGGTGTTGGTCAGCGCCACGCTGTAAACCAGCAGGATCGGGAAGATCGCAAAGAAATACAGCAGGGTGATCAGCTTGCCGGCGCCGACACCAAAGTGTTCCTCGACCACTTCGGTGATGTCGCCGGATTTGCCCGACACCACAAAGCGCGTCAGTCCACGGTGGGCGAAGAAGGTCATCGGAAAGGCCAGCAGCGCCAGCACGATCAGCGGCCAGAAACCACCGACGCCGGCATTGATCGGCAGGAACAGGGTGCCCGCGCCGATGGCGGTGCCGTAGAGGCCGAGCATCCAGGTGGTGTCGTGTTTGGTCCAACCGGTGGTTACTGTGTTTTCTCTGACATCGGGATTTTCGGCAGCAGGTGTACGTACATCAGTCATCGGTATTGCCTCGTTATTATTTTTGCGCGGGCTCACGTTGGGGCGGGTAGCAGTGCTCCGATCAGCACTCCACCCAGCTGACCGCCAGGCCGCCCCGTGAAGTTTCTTTGTATTTGTCATGCATGTCGGCGCCGGTATCGCGCATGGTGCGGATGACCCGGTCGAGGGAGATGAAGTGTTTGCCGTCGCCGCGCAGGGCCATCTGCGTGGCGTTGATCGCCTTGACCGCCGCAATGGCATTGCGCTCGATGCACGGCACCTGCACCAGGCCACCGACCGGGTCGCAGGTCAGGCCGAGGTTGTGTTCCAGGCCGATTTCGGCGGCGTTTTCCAGTTGCTCCGGGGTGGCGCCGAGGATATCGGCCAGGCCTGCGGCGGCCATGGCACAGGCCGAGCCCACTTCGCCCTGGCAGCCGACTTCGGCGCCGGAGATGGAGGCGTTTTTCTTGCAGAGGATGCCGACGGCAGCGGCGGCCAGGAAGAAATTGACCACGTCATCGTCAGACGCGTCGGCGTTGAATTTCATGTAGTAATGCAGCACTGCCGGGATAATTCCGGCCGCGCCATTGGTCGGGGCGGTGACCATGCGCCCGCCAGCGGCGTTTTCTTCGTTGACGGCGAGGGCGAACAGGTTGACCCATTCCATCGCCGACAAAGTCGAGGTGATCACGTTGGGCTTACCGATTTCCAACAGGTTGCGATGCAACTTCGCGGCGCGACGGGGCACATCCAGGCCACCGGGCAGGATGCCTTCATCGCGCAGGCCCTGTTCCACGCACTCGCGCATCACCGACCAGATATGCAGCAGGCCGCTGCGGATCTCTTCATCGCTGCGCCACGCCCGTTCGTTGGCCATCATCAGCTCGGATACCCGCAGGCCGTGCTTGTTGCACAAGGCCAGCAGTTCTACGGCGCTGGAAAAGTCGTAGGGCAATTGCACGTCGCTGGTCGGCGCAATGCCTGACGCAGCTTCGGCGGCTTCGATGATGAAACCACCGCCCACCGAGTAATAGGTTTGTTCGCTCAGCAGGCCGCTGTCGCCATAGGCGTGCAAGGACATGGCGTTGGGGTGGTACGGCAGGCTTTCGTCCAGCAGCAGCAAGTCGGTGTGCCAGTTGAAAGCAATTGCCTGAGAGCCCGCCAGCAGCAATTGGCCGGACTCGCGCAGTTGCTGGATACGCGCATTGATCGAGGTGGGGTCGACGCGATCTGGCCATTCACCCATCAAGCCCATGACACAGGCGCGGTCGGTGGCATGGCCGACACCGGTAGCGGACAGCGAGCCATACAGGCGCACTTCGACGCGACGGGTTTGGCTGAGCAAATGCAGGTCGGTCAGGGCTTGGGCGAATGTCGCGGCGGCGCGCATCGGGCCGACGGTGTGGGAACTGGAAGGGCCGATGCCCACCTTGAATAGATCGAAAACACTGATAGCCATGCTAAAGCCTTACAAGCAATGGAGTAGAAATCGCTGCCATGTTTTGTAGAGCAGGCGGAATTGGCGCGATACTGAGCCTCTGGATCAGTACTGACCAACGAATTATCCTAAGACACCCTTTAGCAGGACTAAACGCTATGACTCGCCCCCTCCATGGCCAGACCTATGTCTGGCTGCATGTGTTTTCCTGCGCTGCGCGGCATCTATCGTTCACCCGCTGCGCCGAGGAACTGCACATCACGCCGGGAGCGGTGAGCCAACAAATTCGCCAGCTAGAAGAGCGCCTGGGCTTTCGACTGTTTCATCGGCGTGCGCGAGGCGTTGAACTCAGCGCCGAGGGGCAGCGCCTGGCGGCCGTGGTGGGTGAGGCTTATGGCAGCATTGATGCCGAACTGCAGCGCCTGGACGCCGGGATGATCAGCGGCACCTTGCGCCTGCGTTCTATCCCCTCATTTCTGGGCAAGTGGCTGACCCCGCGTCTGCCACGTTTTCAGCAGCGCTTTCCGGACATTCAACTGCGCATGGTCGCCGAAGACAGCAGCATCGCCCTGCATGAAGGCGACTTCGACCTGGCCATCGACCTCAACGACGGCAGCTACCCTGGCTTGTTATCCACAGCCCTGTTGGACGAACAGATATTCCCGGTGTGCGCCCCCAGCCTGTTGCGTGGCCGCCCACCCTTGCATGGCCCGGCGGACCTGGCCCATTTCCCGCTGCTGCACGACATCACGGCCTGGCGTGGGAGTTATGAATATGCCGAATGGGAGTTTTACCTCAATGCCATCGGCTACCACGGTGCCGACGTACGGCGCGGGCACACCTTCAACCGCAATCATCTGACTATCGAAGCCGCCATCGCCGGCATGGGCGTGGCGATTGCGCGGCGCACCTTGCTGAACGATGAGCTGGAGCGCGGCACCTTGATCGTGCCGTTCGGCCTGGCCGTGCCCAACCATAAACGCTACGTGCTGCTGTATGCGCCGGGCGCGTTGAACCATCCGGGCGTGCGTGCGGTGCATGACTGGCTGGTGGAGGAGGCGAGGATTTTTCGCAGCTTGCACCCGTTGGGAGAGGGGCAATTGTGAGGAAAACAGAAAGTAAGAAGTTGTAACTAACTCCCCACCCTACCAGCGTTTTTGCTCGTCGTCAGGGTTAATTTGTAATGTAGGATTTATCTTTGCAAAGGGGTTGAAATGTTTCAGCAGGTGCTCAATTGTGTAATCAAGAGGTCATGGTTTCACCACCCCGGTGTTGCAGTTTGTGACCTCTGGCGAGCTAGCTGAAATAAGGGAAGAACTATGCAAATCCAAGTCAATAGCGATAACCATATTGAAAGCAGCATCCGACTGGAGGAGTGGGTACGTACTACAATTGAGAGCACGCTCGAACGCTACGAAGAAGACCTGACCCGTGTAGAGGTCTACCTGCGAGACGAGAACGGCGACAAGCCCGGCCCTCACGATTTGAGTTGCCGCCTGGAAGCACGGCCAAAGGGCCATCAACCAGTTTCCGTGTGCCATAAAGCCGATACGCTGGAGCAAGCGATCGATGGCGCCGCAGTCAAGCTCGACCACGCACTGGAACATCTGTTTGGCAAACTGCAAGGCAAGCCGCGCGCTGCCGGTAAAAACCAGCCAATCAACAAAGTGAACGAAGACGCTTTGGAAGAGGAATTCCTGGAAAACGAAAACGCTGCCATTAACGGCTGATTTTTCCACTCCCCCAATGAAAACGGGCCTGCACATGCAGGCCCGTTTTTCGTTCAGCGCTCGCGCCGGAAGAAATGCCGGCTCAGCAGCGCCAGCCCGCAGGCGCCCAACCCCGCAAACAGCATGGCCCAGCCGGCGCCGCTGCGCAGTGCTGTTTGCGCATCCAGAATGGTCAGCCCCGGCGCATCCAACTTGCCGGCGGCAATATGCTGGCTGAGGCTTGCCCACTCCATTGCCGTGCTGTCAGGCAGCACATGGGCCAGGTTGTGGCTGATCCCTAACAACAACACAAGGCCCATCAGCGCGATATTGAGCGCCAGGGTGATCAGCCGTGCGCTGAAGTCGATGCCCGAGGCCATGCCTGCGCGGTCATTCGAGACGGAGCCGGTGGTGGTGTTGGTGGTCGGCGAATTGGTCAACGCCAGTCCGATACCGGCGATCACGCAACTGAGCAGCACCAGCGCCGTGCTGGGTTGTTCGGCGTAATTAACGGCGGCCATTCCCATGAACCCTGCGCCCATTACCCCCAGGCCCAGGGGAATGATGCGTTCGGCGCCAAAGCGTAGGGCCAGGCGTTCGGCCAGCGGCGGTACCAGCAAAGTCGGCAAGGTGTAGGCGAGCAAGGCGGCGCCGGTGGTCAGCGTGTCGTAACCCAGGCCCGCCTGGAAGTACAACGGCAGGTAAATCATGAACGGCCAGAAACTGAAGTTCATGCCGATCGAGCCCATCAACGCGCCATTGAAGCGTTGGATGCGGAACACCGAGAAGTCGAACATCGGATGGGCGCTGCGCCGCTCAAGCAAGATAAACAGCAGCAGCCCGAAGACCGCCAGGCCGGCCCAGCCGAGCATCGCCGGGGCGCCAAAGCCGATTTCGCTGCCCTGGGTGATGAAATAAACCAGCGCAAACACCGTGAGTGTCATGGTCAGCATGCCGGCGATGTCGAGGCGATGGTTGGCCGGGTCGCGGGATTCCTGCACGCTGATGTGCAACAACGCCAAGGTGAACAGGGTCAGCGGTACATGCACCAGGAACACCCAGCGCCAGTCCGCCACGGCCAGGATCAAGGCTCCCACCATCGGTCCGAAACCCAGGCCCACGCCAGCGATCACGCCCCATATCGCAAAGGCCCGCGCACGCGCCGCCGGTTCGCGGAACTGATGGGACAAGATCGCAAATTGGCAAATCATCATGGCCCCGGCGCCAATGCCCTGGACGAAACGCGCCGCGATCAGTGTCGGCGCATCGTTGGCCAAGCCACAGGCCAGCGAGGCCAGGGCGAATACCCACAGACACACCACCAGCACACGCCGACGACCGAAGCGATCCGCCAAGGTCCCCGCCGCCATCAGCACGCTGGTGCAGGCCAGGGTGTAGGCATTCATGATCCATTGGGCGTCTTGAAAGCCCGTGCCCAGTTCCTGTTCCAGCGTCGGCAGGATGACCGGCACGCTGGAGATTTCCAGGCCGAACATCAGGGCCACCAGGCAGACGGCGGTGAGGGCCAGGCCGTTCCTGGCGGTGCGCGGGGGAGTGAGGGCCGAGAGTGCGGCGGCGCGGGGCATACGACATTCCTTTCGAAAGCGGGAGGGGCTATTCTCTCGGGAATCAGGTTCTTTATTAGCGATAATTTTTCCTTGAACAAGGGAATAGAGGGCGACAATTAAGCATGGCTACCCCACGTTTTGATGGTGTCGAACTCTTTCTGCAGATTGTTGAAAGCGGCAACCTCACCGAAGCCGCCGAACGCCTGAACCTCACGCGTTCTGCGGTGGGCAAGGGCCTGGCGCGCCTGGAAGCACGCCTGGGCGCTTGCCTGTTACAGCGTTCCACCCGGCGCCAGCGGTTGACCGAGGACGGGCAGGCGTACTACGAGCATTGCCTGCGCGCATTGGCAGAGCTGGAGGCCGCCGAGTCCGTGTTGGAAAGCGGCCGCCAGCAACCTCGGGGGCGTTTGAGAGTGAGCGTGCCCCTGGCGTTTGGGCATCACTATGCCGCGCCAGCGTTGTGGGCCTTGCTGGATCGTTATCCGGAACTGGAAATCGACCTTTGTTTTTCCGACCGCATGATCGACTTGGTGCAGGAGGGCTTCGATATGGCCGTGCGCATCGGCCCGTTGCCCGACACCGACCGCCTGAGCGCACGGCGCCTGGGTCAGCAGGTCATGGGGCTGGCAGCGTCGCCGGCGTATTTGCAGCGCAAGGGTGCTATTGGCAGTATCGAAGACCTGGCCGCTCATCGTGGCATTGCCTACCGCAGCAACACCGCGCAGCGCTCGCGCCTGGCTTCGCCCTTGATCGTGGACGACCTCCAGGCGGTAGCCGATGCCGCCATCGCGGGCGTAGGCCTGGCCTGGTTGCCGAGTTGGTTGATTGCCCACTATGCGCTGCGCGGGCAGTTGCAGGCCGTGCTGCCCAGCTACCGTGAGCAACCTGCGCCGATCCATGTGATCTGGCCGACGGCGGCGCATATGCCGGCCAAGACGCGGTGTGCCATTGACGCGTTGGTGGCGGCCACCCCGAGTTGCCTGGCGGGCAGTTAGATCCTGAACATACTGAAAACCATCTGTAGGAGCGAGCTTGCTCGAAAAAAACGTCAACGATAACGCGTGTTTGCTGAATGAACGCGGCGCCTGTGAGTTTTTCGCGAGCAAGCTCGCTCCTACAAAATACAGTTAGAACGCGATAGAGGTTTGTACATACACCGTACGCGGCTCACCCACGTACTTGCCCTTGTTGTTGTCATCGAACGAGCGGGTGTAGTACTGCTTGTTGAAGATGTTCTTCACCCCCACCGCCACATTCAAGTCCGACAACTGCGGGCCGAAATCGTAGGCTGCGCGGCTGCTGAACAGCATGTAGCCGGGGATGCGCCCATTGGCACCGTCGGCGCTTTCGGCCTGGGTGTTGGCGTTGTCGGCGAACTGGCTGCTCTGGTAACTGCTGTCCACATTCAGCTTCCAAGGGCCTTCGGTGTAACCCACGCCGAGGGTGCCTTTGTGCTTGGAGGAGAAGGGCACGCGGTTGCCTTTGTTGGGGCCGTCTTCGCGGATGGTCGCATCCACATAGGCGTAGGTGGCGTACACATCGAAGCCGGCCAGTGCGGGGCTCAGGCCGTCGAGGGCGTAGTTGATGCTCGACTCGATGCCTTGGTGGCGAGTTTCACCGCGGGCGATCACGGTGTCGTTGGTCTGGTTGCTGTCGTACTGGTTGTCGAAGTTGATCAGGAATGCGCCGATTTCTGCGCGCAAGCTGCCGTTGTCGTAGCGCGTGCCGAGTTCCCAGGTGCGGGCTTTTTCCGGTTTCACTTCGCCACTGTTCACACGGTTGGGCATCTGGCTGTACTGCACGCTGCCGAACGAGCCTTCGGTGTTGGCGTAGAGGTTCCAATCATCGGTGAGGTGATAGAGCACGTTCAGCGCTGGCAGTGCGGTGTTGTAGTCGCCCTTGTATTTGACGTTGCTCAGGTTGTTAGTCTGCTGGGACTCGATCATCTCGTAGCGAATGCCTGGGGTGATGGTCCACTTGCCGATGTCGATGCGGTCGTCGATGAAGAACGCATTGGCTTCGGTGCCGCCGCGCGTGTCGCGGTCGTTGCGGCTGTTGGTGGTGGGGATTTGCTGGTTGACGGCAATCGGCGTGCGGTAGCGCAGCTCGTGGCCGGCTTCATTGATGTAGCGGTAGCCAACACCCACTTCGTGGCTGGTGGGGCCGAAGTCGAAGCCCTGGGCGAAGCGCGTTTCCAGGCCACGTACCCAATATTCCCGTGGCGACAGCGACAGGAAGCTGCCTTGGTCCAGGTAGCCGCTGCGCAGGGTCTTGGTGAAGAAACTGTTGACCGTGAATTCGCGGCGGTCCTGCTCGTAGCGATAGCCCACATTGAACATCGTGCGGCGGCCCCAGAACTTGTCATACGGGCGGGTGGACTGGTACGGATCAGCCTTGTAGTCCTTGACGTTCAAACCGCCCGGCATGTCGGCTTGGCCTTCGTAGTACTGCGCCATGGCGTTGAAGCTATTGGCGTCGTCCAACTGGTATTTGCCCTTGAGGATCAGGTCGTCGATGCGCGTGTTGCTGTTTTCGCGCCAGTCGCCGCCGCGGGTGCCGGAGTACAGCAGCGCGCCACCCAACCCATTGTCGGCGGTGCCGCCAGCCAGCAAGTTGCCGGTGGTCTTGAAGCCGTCGTGGCTGGAGGAGGGGCTGGTCTCGGTCTGCAAACCACCCTTGACCGTCGGCGCATCCGGGATGGCACGGGTGACGAAGTTGACGATGCCACCGACGTTTTGCGGGCCATAGCGCACCGCACCGCCGCCACGTACTACATCCACCGCGTCCATATTGCCCATGCTGATCGGCGCGAAGGAGAGTTGCGGCTGGCCGTAAGGCGCGAAGGGCACCGGGATGCCATCCATCAGCACGGTGGAGCGCGACGCCAGGCGCGGGTTGAGCCCGCGAATGCCGAAGTTCAGCGCCATGTCGTGGCTACCGGTGCCGTTGTTGTCCGGGGCGTTGACGCCAGGGATGCGGTTGAGCACATCGCGGGCCTGGGTGGCGCCCTGGCGTTCGAATTCTTCGCGGCGGATCACATCTCGGGCGCCGGGGTGTTCGAACACGTTGGTTTGCGCCGCGTCACCGAGCCAGTCGCCGACCACGTTGGAGGTCTGCAACTCCAGGGTGGCGGGGGCGCCGGCTGGTTGCAGGCTGTAGGCGTTATCACCCTCGGCGCGGGCTTGCAGGCCGGTGCCTTCCAGTAGTTTTTGCAAGCCACCGGCAGCGCTGTAATTGCCCGACAGCCCTGGGCTTTGCATACCGACTGTCACTGCGGAGCCGAAGGACACCAGTACGCCGGCTTCACGACCGAATTGATTCAGGGCCGCTTCCAGGGTGGTCGGTGCAATGTGGTACGCCTTGGCGTCGGCTGCCATCACCGCCGGCAGTGCGGTCAGGCTGAGGCTTGCGCCGAGCAGGAGTTGGCGCAGTGTACGGGCGAGAAGCGTCGGATGCTGGGGCATGAAGGGCGGTCCTGAGAAGGAAGGATCAAGGTGGCTTTCCTTCTCTGTCACGCCAGGTGCGGAAAACGGCTCACAGCTGCAAAAAATATTTCGAGCTCACCGCCCACTGTAGGAGCGAGCTTGCTCGCGAAGGTCGTCAACGATCACGCGGGTTGTCTGGTTTAACGCGGTGGGTTGAGGTTTTTCGCGAGCAAGCTCGCTCCTACAAAAAGCGCTATGCATCACGCACGTGCCTGCACGGTCACCCAATAACGGGTAAAGCGCCGCACTTTCACCGGCAGGCTGATCTCCAGCAGGTCGAGGATGCGTTCGCTGTCATCCAGTGGGTAACTGCCGGACAGCAGCAGGTTGGCGACTTGTGGATCGCAATGGAGCTGGCCGCGACGGTAGCGTCCCAATTCATTGAGGAAGTCTTCCAGGCGCATGTGTGCGGCCACCAGCATGCCGTCGGCCCAGGCGCCGCTGTTGGCGTCGGTGGGGCGCGGGGTGTCCCAGCCTTTGCGGGTGAAATTGACTTGGTGCGCGGCGTCGACACTAAGCGGCAGGCCGTTGTAGCGGTTGGGCATCACCTCGACCTGACCGGCCAGTACCGCCAGTTGGGTGTGGTCGTTGAACTGGCGCACAGTCAAGCGCGCTGCCTGGCTGCTGAGCAGACCCTGGCCGGTCAGCACGTGCAACGGCGCCTGGCCTGCACGGGCGGTGAGCAGGATTTCACCTTCAAGCAGGCGCACCAGGCGCTGTTGGCCGTCGAAATGCACATCCACCGCGCTGCCGGTGTTGAGCTGCAACTGGCTGCCGTCGGCCAGTTGTACTGTGCGGCGCTGGCCCACCGGGCTGCGATAGTCAGCCGTCAGCGGCGGCAAGATATGTTGCTGGCGCAGACTCCAGGCGGCGGCCGAACCGGCACCCAGAATCAACAGCAATTTAAGCGCCTGACGTCGGCTGCTGGAGGTGGGCGCGTTCAACGCTGCGTGGGCCAGGGGCGAGGGCACGCCGCGCAGGCGTTGGTTGACGCGCTGGATCTGCTCCCAGGCGCGTTGGTGTTCGCTGTGGGCATTCAACCATTGCTGCCAGGCCGCCTGCTGGCGTGGGTTGAGCGCGCCTTGCTGCATTTCCAGCAACCAGTGCACGGCTTGTTCGGCGACTTGGCTGGAGACGTTCATAGGGCGAAGTAGCAGCGCATGGCCGCTTTGGTCAGGTGGCGTTTGACCGTGGCGATGGAGATGCCCAGTTGCGCGCCGATTTGCGCGTAGGTCAGGCCGTCGAGTTGGGCCAGCAGGAAGGCGCGTTTGACCTGCTTGGGCAAGCCGTCGAGCAGTTGGTCCAGTTCCAGCAGGGTCTGCAGGATGATTGCGCGGTCTTCTTCCGACGGCGCCACATGTTCGGGCATCTGCGCCAAGGCCTCGAGGTAGGCGCGCTCCAGGTCCTGGCGGCGGTAGAAGTTGAACAGCACACGCTTGGCCACGGTGGTGAGGAAGGCGCGCGGCTCGATCAGCGTTGGCGCTTCCCGCGCACTGAGCACGCGGATAAAGGTGTCCTGAGCCAGGTCGGCGGCGTTTTCCGGGCAGCCGAGCTTGCGTCGCAACCAGCCGGTGAGCCAGTGGTGATGGTCGTTGTACAACACTTCGACGGGGTTGGACGGCTGCAACGCGATCACTCCGCAAGCATTCGACATGCTTTAGAGAACAAGAATTGTTCGCATTGTAGGGTGCGTGACAAGGTTCGGCAATCGGCCAGGGCAGGTGATTCATCCGTTCTCTTTTGCTTATGAGAATATTTATCATTAATATTGCGCGCTGATGAACCAGGCGCCT
This sequence comes from Hoplolaimus galeatus, assembly GCA_016432905.1. NCBI lineage: Eukaryota > Metazoa > Nematoda > Chromadorea > Rhabditida > Hoplolaimidae > Hoplolaimus > Hoplolaimus galeatus. The sequence goes on from JAEHOL010000001.1 coordinate 89,869, forward strand.
GCCGCATGAAAAGCAAAACCTCATTGCCCGTGTCCTACCGCCTCGCCGTCACCTCGCGCGTGCTGGCGGCGGTGATTGGCGGTTACCTGATGGCTTCCCTGGCCGCCATTTGCCTGGCGCTCTGGCTGCCCACCTCCCGTGCCGATGCGGTGGTCACCGGCATGATGAGTTCCTTTGTGTTCTACCTGCTGGCGGTGCTCTGGTGTTTTGCCTGCCGCACGGCATGGCGCGCCTGGGCAGGGGTGATGGTGCCGAGCGCACTCTTGGCCACCCTGGCCGGCATCGGTTTTTGGATGGCTCGCACATGAAAGAGGGCTTTCGCCAGGCCATGGCCTGGCTGCACACCTGGGCAGGCTTGATCTTCGGCTGGCTGCTGTTCGCGATTTTCCTGACCGGCACCCTGGCCTATTTCAAAGATGAAATAACCCACTGGATGCAGCCCGAAGTGCAGGCCCATCCCCTGGACGATGAGCGCAGCCTCGCCGTCGCGCAAAACTATCTGCAACAGCAGGCGCCTACCGCCGCACGCTGGTTCATTACCTTGCCGAACCGCCGCGACCCCGGCTTGTCGGTGATGTGGCAAGACAAGGTCGAGCCCGGCAAGCGCGGCACTTTCATCCAGAAAGTCCTCGACCCCGTCACCGGCCAACCGGTGCAGGCCCGGGAAAGCAAGGGCGGTGAGTTCTTCTATCGCTTCCACTTCCAACTGCAAATGCCTTACCCGTGGGGCCGCTGGCTGTCGACCATCGCTGCCATGGTGATGTTCGTCGCGCTGATCACGGGCATCATCACCCACAAGAAAATCTTCAAGGACTTCTTCACCTTCCGCCCGCGCAAAGGCCAGCGCTCCTGGCTGGACGGGCATAACGCGGTGGGTGTGCTGGTGCTGCCGTTTCACCTGATGATCACCTACAGCAGCCTGGTGATTTTCATGAGCATGGTCATGCCCGCGCCCATCGTGGCGTCCTACGGTGACGACAGCCGGGCGTTTTTCAGTGAGCTGTTCCCCGCTACTGACAATGCGCCGGCCCTCGGCCAGCCGGGCAAACTGCTGCCGTTGATGCCGATGTACCAGCAGGCGCGGGAGCAGTGGGCAGGTGGTCATGTAGGGCGTGTGGCGGTCAACAACCCTGGCGATGTCAACGCCTCGGTCAATGTGTTCCGCGCCGGCTCCGACAGCGTAGTGCATGCGTCGGGCAGTACGTTGTCGTTTAGCGGCACCACTGGCGAGCTGTTGCGGGCCAGTGCCGAGCCATCGTTGCCAGCGGTCGTTGGTGGCAGTTTCTACGGTTTGCACATGGGCCATTTCGCCGGCCCGGTGCTGCGCTGGCTGTACTTTATCTGCGGCCTGGCGGGCACGGCGATGATCGGCACAGGCTTGGTGATCTGGCTGGGCAAACGTCAGCTCAAACACGCCAAGGCCTCGGTGATGCCCTTTGAACTGCGTTTGGTGGAGGTGCTGAATATCGCCAGCATGTCCGGATTGATGATCGCCATTGCAGCGTTTTTCTGGGCCAACCGCCTGCTGCCGGTGAGCTTCACCGAGCGTTCGGACTGGGAAGTGCAGGCGTTCTTTATCGCCTGGGGCCTGAGCCTGTTGCACGCCTTGCTGCGGCGCGGTCGCCAGGGCTGGGTCGAGCAACTGAGCCTCGGCGCGCTATTGTTTGCCGCCATTCCATTGCTTAACGCCATCACCACCTCGCACCACTTGGGCGTCTCCGTGCCAAGTGGCGACTGGGCCATGGCCGGCTTCGACCTCACCTGCCTGGCGAGTGGCGTGTTCCTCGCCTGGGCAGCCTGGACGATGCACCACCGCAGCGCGCCGCTACCCAAGGCCGAGCGTGCCCGCGGGTTAACACTCAAGCAGCAGGCCAACTGATGCTTCTGGCGCTATTGATGTGCTACGCCGGGTTCATGGCACTGTGCTTGTCCACCGACCGTCACCACGGCGAACTGCTGCACAGCAAACCCACGCCCATTCGGCGCTTGGGGTTGCGGGTGGGCGGTTGGTTGCTGCTGGGCGTGTCGATCTGGCCATCGGTGCTGGGCGCCGGTTGGAGTCAGGGCCTGGTGGAGTGGTGCGCGGTGTTGATGCTCAGCGCCTTGCTACTGGTGTTGCTGTTGCCGTATCGGCCGAGGCTGGCCTTGATCCTCGCGGGGCTCGCTCTTCTGGCCAGCCCTGTTGCGGCGTTCGCCCTCTCTTGAGCCGGCCATGAGGACCCAACCACCGCAATCTTCTCAGGACACTCCGCACCCGGATGCAGCGGGTGGACGCGCGCATTTCCTGCAGGTGTTTTTGTCCCAGCGCTCGCAAATGGAGGCGTTGGTCAGCCGCCGTGTGGGTTGCCGCGCCACGGCAGCCGACCTGGTGCAGGATCTGTTCCTGCGCTTCTGGCGTCGCCCGCTGGTGCAGGTCGAAGAGCTGAGCACCTACCTGCTGCGCTGCGCCGGCAACATCGCCATCGACCACCTGCGCAGCGAAAGCGCACGGGCGCGCAGCAGCGAAGGCTGGCTACCGGAACAATCCGACCACCAAGGCTGCGAACCCCAGGCGGCGCTGGAGGCGGGCAATGATCTGCGTCATGTGGAAGCCGCCTTGCGCAGCTTGCCCGAACGCACTCGCCAGATTTTCCTGCTTAACCGCATCCACGGGCGCAAGTACACCGAAATTGCCAAGGCCATGGGCCTGTCCCAAAGCGCCGTGGAAAAACATATGATGCGCGCCCTCGAAGCCTGCAAGGCCAGCCTTCGCGAACCATCGCCTCCACGCACGCCAGGGAACGCCCCGTGAACGTCACGCCCACGCCCGCCCAGGAACAGGCCGCGCTCGATTGGTTGTGCCTGCTGCATGACCAGCCCAGCAGCGGCGACCAGGCCACGTTCAGCCGCTGGTTACGCGCAGATCCCGCACACGTCGAGGCATACTCCCAAGCCCAGGTGCTCTGGGAATTAAGCGAAGTACCGGCGCGCCAGCTGGCCGACGAGGACGCGCTCGCGTTGCAGGGCTACCTCAACACGATCAACGCCTCCAAACGCTCCCGGGTAGCGCGTTGGTCTGGTGCCTTGGCCGTCGCCGCCTGCTTGCTGCTAATGGTGTCGATGGGCGTCGGTTGGCAGCCGTCACGCTGGGTCGATGAGTGGGGCGCCGATTATGTGACGGCGCCGGGGGAGGTGAAGACCTTCACCCTGGCCGATCAATCCAAGGTCACCCTCGACGCCGACAGCGCCATCGCCGTGGATTTCAGCCAGGGCGAACGGCACATCCAATTGCGCCGTGGTGCAGGTTTTTTCAGCGTGACCCACACCGGCCAACCCTTCGTGGTGGAGGCGAGCGGCGGTGAAACGCGAGTACTGGGAACTCAGTTTGAAGTGCGCCTGCAACCTGACGGCGCCGAGGTCACTGTGCTTTCCGGCCGTGTGGGCGTGACGCCCTCCAAACAGGGCCAGCAACAGGTGCTGACAGCAGGCCAGCAAGTGGCCTACGCCGATGGTATTGCCGACCCTTTGCATGGGGTCGACAGCGCCTCACGCCTGGCCTGGCGCGAGGGTTGGCTCAACTACTACAAGGCCCCCCTGGCCGATGTGGTCGAGGACCTGAGGCGTTATTACCCCGGTCGAATTCTTCTGCTTAACGAGGACATGGCCGCAAAACGCGTCAGCGGCAGCTTTCCGAGCCAGGACCCTGTAGCGGTCTTGAACGCCTTGCAAGCGGTGCTGGGTTTTGAACAGCACAGCCTGTTGGGCCGCATGATTGTGCTGCGCTAGGGCTGCGTTGGGGTTTTCGCTGCTGAATCTGTCAGGCAAGAAATACCTCAGCTCGACACGCTCGGCGATGGTGTCGCTGGAGGCCAATTTTAAATCACACCCCAGAGCTCGATGCGCAGAGCAGACTTGTGTGGGAGCTGGCTTGCCTGCGATAGCGGTGTGTCAGTCACAGGTATTGAACCTGTTACACCGCCATCGCAGGCAAGCCAGCTCCTACATTTGATTGGGTGTTACTTCAGGGCGGCCATGATTGCTTCGGGGTTGTAGTCGCGAATCAAGGTGCCGTTCACGTCCACAAACGGAATCCCGCCACCGCCCAGCGCCTCATACGCCTTGCGCGCCTTGGCATCCTTCTCGATATCGACGGCTTGGTACGGGATACCCTTCTGGTCCAGAAAACGCCGGATCTGCTTGCAGTACCCACACCACTCGGTGGCATAGAGCACCACCCGCGCAGAGGCACGTACGTGCTCGGGCGCCACCTGGGACGGGTTGAACAGCCGCTCCACCTTGCCCCAGTTCTGGATCGCAACCACCACCAGCAACACCAGCAGGACTTTCTTGAGCACCCCGCCCAGCATCAGTTACGGCGCTTGAGCTGGTCGGTCAGTTGGGTCGGCAGGCCCTTGATGATCAAGGTGCCGGCGGCTTCGTCGTACTCGATCTTGTCGCCCAGCAGGTGCGCTTCAAAGCTGATGGACAGGCCCTCGGCGCGCCCGGTGAAGCGGCGGAACTGGTTGAGGGTGCGTTTGTCGGCCGGAATCTCCGGCGACAGGCCGTAATCCTTGTTGCGGATATGGTCGTAGAAGGCTTTTGGCCGATCCTCATCGATCAGCCCGGAGAGCTCTTCCAGGCCCATGGGTTCGCCGAGCTTGGCCTGGCTGCTGGCGTAGTCCACCAGGGTCTTGGTTTTCTCGCGGGCGGACTCGTCGGGCAGGTCTTCGCTTTCAACGAAGTCACTGAACGCCTTGAGCAGGGTGCGGGTTTCGCCCGGGCCATCCACGCCTTCCTGGCAGCCGATAAAGTCGCGGAAGTACTCCGAGACCTTCTTGCCGTTCTTGCCTTTGATGAAGGAGATGTACTGCTTGGACTGCTTGTTGTTCTGCCACTCGGAGACGTTGATACGCGCCGCCAGGTGCAGTTGGCCCAGGTCCAGGTGACGCGAGGGCGTCACGTCCAGCTCGTCGGTCACTGCCACGCCTTCGCTGTGGTGCAGCAGGGCGATAGCCAGGTAGTCGGTCATGCCTTGCTGGTAATGGGCAAACAGCACATGGCCGCCGGTGGAGAGGTTGGATTCCTCCATCAGCTTTTGCAGGTGCTCTACCGCCGTGCGGCTGAAGGTGGTGAAGTCCTGGCCACCGTCAAAGTATTCCTTCAACCAACCGCTGAACGGGTGCGCGCCGGACTCGGCATGGAAGAAACCCCAGGCCTTGCCTTGTTTGGCGTTGTAGCTCTCGTTGAGGTCGGCAAGCATGTTCTCGATGGCGGCGGACTCGGACAGCTCCGAGTCGCGGGCGTGAAGAACTGCGGGTGTGCCGTCGGGTTTTTTGTCGATCAGGTGGACGATGCAATGACGGATCGGCATAGGCTTCTCGGCTGGTTGAAGGGGAGCGGTTGGCCTCCCCGAAAAGTCGCCCAGTGTACCGCACCCATTGGTCAAGACGTGCCCCGAACGGCATTTTGCACGCCCTCCCACTGGCCATATGCCTTTTTTTCACGGTTTAGAGCGATAAAGCTGACCAAATGGGTATGTTGAGGCGGATATTTCCCCGTCTCTGTGCTAGTTTTGCCCCGTCTTACGCCAAGTCTCGGCGTTAAGCGTGCATTCAGCATTTGTCAGGTCGAACCAATCCCCGTTTCAAGCATCTATAACCCCGATCTCCGTGGTTATGGCCGGGGATGCCAGGCCATGACGGTCGGGCTCGACGGCTGACACTGCACTCTGCAATCCATATGAATTTGATAGGGAAGGAACACCACAATGGCTATTACTAAAGACCAACTGATCGCTGACCTGGCTGAAGCAGTAGACGCACCGAAAACTACCGTGCGCGCTCTGCTGGACCAACTGAGCCAAGTTGTTGCTGATCAGCTGGAAAATGGCGGCGAAATCACTCTGCCAGGCGTTGGCAAACTGAAAGTGACCGAGCGTCCTGCCCGTACTGGCCGTAACCCTTCGACTGGCGCTGCCATCGAAATCGCTGCCAAGAAAGTTATCAAGCTGGTTGTGGCTAAAGGCCTGACCGACGCTGTTAACAAGTAAGACGCAGCAAAAAAACCGTGCTTCGGAGTGATCCGGGCACGGTTTTTTATTGCCTGCGATTTTATTGTAGAGCGCGGTTATTGTGGCGAGGGAGCTTGCTCCCGCTGGAGTGCGCAGCGCTCCCAGGATTTTGGGGCCGCTGCGCTGCCCAGCGGGAGCAAGCTCCCTCGCCACAATGATTCTTATCGAACCCAGCGCTGGCGCCAGATCTGCTGCTCGTTCTTGGTCTGGAATGTCCAGGCCACAAAGCGGCTCTGCTTCTGCCCTTGGGACATCTCCACCACCTGGCTTTCCAGCACGCCGGCTTTTTTCAGCGCGGTTTCGATCGCCGGCAGGTTGGACGCTTTGGACACCAGGGTGCTGAACCACAGCACTTTATGCGCAAAATGCGCGCTCTCGGCGATCAGTTGCGTCACAAATCGCGCTTCGCCACCTTCACACCACAGTTCGGCCGATTGACCACCGAAGTTGAGCACCGGCAACTTGCGTTTCGGGTCGGCCTTGCCCAAGGCGCGCCATTTACGCTCGCTGCCTTTGGTGGCTTCGTCCATGGATGCATGGAACGGCGGGTTGCACATCGTAAGGTCAAAGCGCTCACCCGGCTCCAGCAGGCCCAACAGGATCTGCTTGGGGTTGGGTTGCTGGCGCAGCTGGATGACCTTGCTCAGGTCGTTGGACTGCACGATGGCCTTGGCGGCGGACACGGCGATCGGGTCGACCTCCGAGCCCAGGAAGTTCCAGCGGTACTCCATATAGCCAATCAGCGGGTACACGCAGTTGGCGCCCATACCGATGTCCAGCACCTTGACGATCGAGCCCCGCGGGATCTTGCCGTCGTTGACGCTGGCCAGCAGGTCGGCGAGGAAGTGCACGTAGTCGGCACGCCCCGGCACCGGCGGGCACAGGTAGTCGGCAGGGATGTCCCAATGCTGGATGCCATAGAACGACTTGAGCAGTGCCCGGTTGAACACCCGCACCGCATCCGGGCTGGCGAAGTCGATGCTCTCTTTGCCGTAGGGGTTGATGATCACGAACTGCGCCAGTTCCGGCGTGGTTTTGATCAGCGCCGGGAAGTCGTAACGGCCCGTGTGGCGGTTGCGCGGGTGCAGGGTGGCCTCTTTGCGCGGCGCGACGGGTTTGGCCGTGGCGGAGGTTTTAGGCTTCTTGCGCGGTGGTTTGGGCGTAGTGGGGGCGGTCATGATGATTCTGGTGTTGGCTCAATGTGGTGGGCATTGTCACACATTCCTGAACACAACTCGGTCAAATGTGGGAGCTGGCTTGCCTGCGATAGCATCACCTCGGTCTGCCTGATACACCGAGTCGTCAGTATCGCAGGCAAGCCAGCTCCCACAGGGATAGGGTTTTGATTGGGAAATGGTGTCGTTTTCCTGGACAAAAAAAAGAGGCCCGAAGGCCTCTTTCTCTACACGGTTTCCCCTTACAGGCTGGAAATCCGCGCATGTTGCTCCGCCAGCTTGCCCAAGGCCTGTTCAGCCTCGGCCAACTTGGCGCGTTCTTTCTCGATCACTTCAGCCGGCGCCTTGTCAACGAACGCCGCGTTGGACAGCTTGCCGCCCACTCGCTGCACTTCGCCTTGCAGACGCGCAATTTCCTTGTCGAGGCGGGCCAGTTCCGCGCCCTTGTCGATCAGGCCGGCCATCGGCACCAGCACTTCCATATCACCCACCAACGCGGTGGCAGACAACGGTGCTTCGGCATCGGCAGCCAATACGGTGATCGACTCCAGCTTGGCCAGCTTCTTGAGCAGCGCATCGTTCTCGCTGAGGCGACGCTGGTCTTCGGCACTGGCGTTCTTGACGAACACGGCCAGCGGCTTGCCCGGACCGATGTTCATCTCGGCGCGGATGTTACGTGTGCCGAGCATCAGAGTCTTGAGCCATTCGATATCGCTTTCGGCGGCCTCATCGATGCGCGCTTCGTTGGCCACCGGCCAAGGTTGCAGCATGATGGTCTTGCCTTCGATACCGGCCAGCGGCGCCAGGCGCTGCCAGATTTCTTCGGTGATGAACGGCATGAACGGGTGCGCCAGGCGCAACGCCACTTCCAGCACGCGCACCAGGGTGCGACGGGTGCCGCGCTGGCGTTCGACCGGCGCGTTTTCGTCCCACAGTACCGGCTTGGACAGTTCCAGGTACCAGTCGCAATACTGGTTCCAGATGAACTCGTACAGGGCCTGTGCGGCCAGGTCGAAACGGAACTGGTCGAGCTGGCGGGTCACTTCGGCTTCTGTGCGCTGCAACTGCGAGATGATCCAGCGATCCGCCAGGCTCAGCTCATAGGCTTCGCCGTTCTGGCCGCAGTCTTCGCCTTTGTCCAGCACGTAGCGCGCCGCGTTCCAGATCTTGTTGCAGAAGTTGCGATAGCCTTCGACGCGGCCCATGTCGAACTTGATGTCGCGACCGGTGGAGGCCAGCGAGCAGAAGGTGAAGCGCAGGGCGTCGGTGCCGTAGCTGGCGATACCGTCGGCGAATTCGTCGCGGGTCTGCTTCTCGATCTTTTTCGCCAGTTTCGGCTGCATCAGGCCCGAGGTGCGTTTCTGCACCAGGGTTTCCAGGTCGATGCCGTCGATGATGTCCAGCGGGTCCAGGACGTTGCCCTTGGACTTGGACATCTTCTGGCCCTGGCCGTCGCGTACCAGGCCGTGTACGTACACGGTCTTGAACGGTACCTGCGGGGTGCCGTCTTCGTTCTTCACCAGGTGCATGGTGAGCATGATCATCCGGGCAACCCAGAAGAAAATGATGTCGAAGCCGGTGACCAGCACGTCGGTTGAGTGGAATTTCTTCAGGAACTCGGTCTGCTGCGGCCAGCCCAGGGTAGAGAAGGTCCACAGGCCCGAACTGAACCAGGTGTCCAGTACGTCGTTGTCCTGTTGCAGCGCGATGTCCGCGCCGAGGTTGTGCTTGGCACGCACTTCGGCTTCGTCGCGGCCTACATAGACCTTGCCCGACTCGTCGTACCAGGCCGGAATACGGTGGCCCCACCACAGCTGACGGCTGATGCACCAGTCCTGGATGTCGCGCATCCACGAGAAGTACATGTTTTCGTACTGTTTAGGCACGAACTGGATGCGGCCATCTTCCACGGCGGCAATCGCAGGTTCTGCCAGCGGCTTGGTGGACACGTACCACTGGTCGGTCAGCCACGGCTCGATCACGGTGCCGGAGCGGTCGCCCTTCGGCACTTTCAGGCCGTGGTCGTCAACGCTGACCAGCAAACCGGCAGCGTCGAAGGCGGCAACGATCTGTTTGCGCGCTTCAAAACGGTCCAGGCCTGCGTATTCGGCCGGGATCTTGCCGTCAATGCTGTCGTTGAGCGTGCCGTCCAGGTTGAACACCTGGCAGGCCGGCAATACGGCGGCATTCTTGTCGAAGATGTTCAGCAACGGCAGGTTGTGGCGCTTGCCGACTTCGTAGTCGTTGAAATCGTGGGCCGGGGTGATTTTCACGCAGCCGGTGCCGAACTCAGGGTCGCAGTAGTCATCCGCGATGATCGGGATACGGCGGCCAACCAGTGGCAGTTCGACGAATTTGCCGATCAGCGCCTGGTAGCGCTCGTCGTTCGGGTTAACGGCGACGGCGGCATCGCCGAGCATGGTTTCCGGTCGGGTGGTGGCGACGATCAGGTAATCATTGCCTTCAGCGGTCTTGGCGCCGTCGGCCAGCGGGTACTTGAGGTTCCACAGGAAGCCTTTCTCGTCGTGGTTTTCCACTTCAAGGTCGGAAATGGCCGTGTGCAACTTGGTGTCCCAGTTGACCAGGCGCTTGCCGCGGTAGATCAGGCCGTCTTCATGCAAGCGCACGAAGGCTTCCTTAACGGCTTCGGACAGGCCGTCGTCCATGGTGAAGCGCTCGCGGCTCCAGTCTACGGACGAACCCAGGCGACGGATCTGACGGCTGATATTGCCGCCGGACTGGTCTTTCCATTCCCAGACTTTCTCCAGGAATTTCTCGCGACCCAGGTCGTGACGGTTCTGGCCGGTGGCTTCCAGTTGGCGTTCCACCAGCATCTGGGTGGCGATACCGGCGTGGTCGGTGCCCGGTTGCCACAGGGTGTCGCGACCCTGCATGCGGCGGAAGCGGATCAACGCATCCATGATCGCATTGTTGAAGCCATGGCCCATGTGCAGGCTGCCAGTGACGTTCGGTGGCGGAATCATGATGGTGTACGAGTCGCCCGCACCTTGTGGGGCGAAATAGTTCTCGGACTCCCAGGTGTTGTACCAGGAAGTTTCGATAGCGTGGGGCTGGTAGGTCTTATCCATGCGCGGCGGGACCCTAGTTGGCATTTATTCAGGAAAGCCGGCAAGTATAACGGGGGATAGGGGCGAGGGCGAGGCGAAGACGGTTAAGACCGATGCAGAATTAATGTGGGAGCTGGCTTGCCTGCGATGGCGGTGTTTCAGTCAGCATCTTCGGCGACTGATGCGCCGCCATCGCAGGCAAGCCAGCTCCCATAGGGGTCTATGCAAGGTTTAAGACTGGTATTGGCTGAGCAACCGCTCCATCCGCGCATCCATCCGACGCTTGATCTCGGCCTCGATATGCGGCGCAAAGTCATCGATCACATCCTGCATGATCAATTGCGCAGCGGCGCGCAGTTCGTTGTCCAGGTGCAGCAGCAGGGCGTCGGGGGCTTTTTCGGCGGCTGGAGCGGGTTCTGCAATCGCAGGTGCCGGCGCGGCAGGCTTGCCGCCGACCATGTCGAACAACAGCGGAATCTGTACCTCACCCTCGACCGTCTCGGTCAGCAGCGGCGGTTGCAGGTTGTCATCACCCAGCAACTGACGGATCGACTCCAGGTCGTCCAGCAGGTGTTCGTCTTTTTTCAGCGGGTTGGGAGTGTCCATCATGTACTCAAAGTCGTTGTAGCCGGTGATCTTGCAGAGGATAGCCCTGTTCACGGTAGAAACGGAAACTCTCCCGCGCAGCCTGACGAATAGCCGGGTCTTCCACTACCACTTCCGCCACACGGGCGAACGCTTGGGCAAAGGCCGGTACTTTCAGGTCGAGGTTGACCAGCAAGTCATGGTGATCGCCGCAATTGTCCCCCAAGCCCAGGACTACCAGGCTTTCAGGTTCGGATTCGGCGGGGCCGTGGGGCACGAAGCTTTCGCCCTTGAATCGCCACAGACGTGCATCAAGTTCTTCACGTTGGGCGGCATCGCTGCAGTGCAGGTAGATGCGATGGCCCATGCGCCAGGCTTTTTCAGTGAGTTTGCAGGCAAAGTCCAGGCGCGCGAGAGGATCGGCGCTGGGCAATATATAGAAGTCGACTTGGGGCATTGGAAATCCTGGGGCTGGCCTGGTTGCCCCTCTGTAGGAGCGAGCTTGCTGTGGCGAGCAAGCTTGCTTGCGCTGTGGTGCGCAGTGCCCCTAAAAAGCCGGGGACTGCTACGCAGTCAACGGGAGCAAGCTCCCTCGCCACAGCAAGCTCGCTCCTACAGAAGGGCCGGGGCCGCTTAAGCTTTGGCGCGATCCAGCAGGTATTGGGTCAGCAGGGGTACCGGACGGCCAGTGGCGCCCTTGTCCTTGCCGCCGCTGGTCCAGGCCGTGCCGGCGATGTCCAGGTGAGCCCAGTTGAAGTTCTTGGCAAAGCGCGACAGGAAGCAGGCCGCGGTGATGGTGCCGGCTTTCGGGCCACCGATGTTGGCGATGTCGGCGAACGGGCTATCGAGCTGTTCCTGGTACTCATCGAACAGCGGCAGTTGCCAGGCGCGGTCGTCGGCGGCCTTGCCGGCGCTGAGCAGTTGCTCGATCAGTTCGTCGTTGTTGCCCAGCAGGCCCGAAGTGTGGGAACCCAAGGCAACGATGCACGCGCCGGTCAGGGTCGCGATGTCGATCACGGCCTGGGGCTTGAAGCGCTCGGCGTAGGTCAGGGCATCGCACAGCACCAGGCGGCCTTCGGCGTCGGTGTTGAGGATCTCCACAGTCTGGCCGCTCATGGTGGTGACGATATCGCCTGGGCGAGCCGCGCCGCCGCTCGGCATGTTCTCGGCGCAGGCCAAAATGCACACCAGGTTGATCGGCAGCTTGAGTTCCAGCACGGCACGCAGGGTGCCGAACACGCTGGCGGCGCCGCCCATGTCGTACTTCATCTCGTCCATGCCCGCACCGGGCTTGAGGCTGATGCCGCCGGTATCGAAAGTGATGCCTTTACCTACCAGGGCGTAAGGCTTCTCGGACTTCTTGCCGCCGTTGTATTGCATCACGATCAGGCGTGGCGGCTGGTCGCTGCCCTGGCCCACGGCATAGAACGAGCCCATGCCCAGGTCCTTGATCTTCTTCTCGTCCAGCACTTCAACCTTCAGGCCCTTGAACTCTTTGCCCAATGCCTTGGCCTGTTCGCCCAGGAATGTCGGGTGGCAGATGTTCGGCGGCAGGTTGCCCAGGTCGCGAGTGAACGACATACCGTTGGCGATGGCCTGGGCGTGGGTGACGGCGCGCTGGACTTCAGCCTGGGCGGCCTTGATGGTCAGCAGGGTGATTTTCTTCAGGGCGCGGGGTTCGGCTTTCTGGCTCTTGAACTGGTCGAAAATATAGCCGCCGTCCACCAGCGACTCGGCCAGCAGGCGGGTCTTGCCGTAGCTGTCGCGGCCCTTGACCACGATTTCATCGAGCGCCAGCACCGCATCGCTGCCGCCCAGGCCCTTGAGGGTGGTGAGGATGCCGCTGACGATCTTACGAAACGGACGGTCGCCCAGTTCGGCATCCTTGCCCACGCCCACCAGCAAAACGCGCTCGGCTTTAAGGTTGGGCAGGCTCTGCAGCAGCAGGCTCTGGCCGACCTTGCCGGCCAGGTCGCCGCGCTTGAGCACTGCGCTGATAGCGCCGCCGCTCAGTTCGTCCAGTTGCTTGGCGGCGACGCCGAGTGTGCGGCCTTCGCCGACAGCGACCACGAGGGTGGCGGTTTTCAACGTTTCGGGGCTAACGCTTTTTACAACCAATTCCATTTTCGGGTCCCTTATCAAGGTCTGTGAGCCGGGAGCTTGTACTCCGGCTTTAAAGCTCGGCAGCGTTGTAAACCGCCAGCGACAAAGGCCGCAGTTTGAACCTCGCCAACGGAGCCTGACAACCCTTGGCGCACGCTTTGTGCGTGCGCATGAGTAAGCTCCGTGACAGGCGAGGTCAATCACAGGATAATGCGCCATCTTTTTAGCCGGCCCGTGGTAAGCGGGTCGACTCGGTATGCTTGCTTGTTTGGCCGCCTTAGCCTGACAACCCTGGAGTGTCTGGTTTGATTGTCTTCCGTTATCTGTCCCGCGAAGTCCTGTTGACCCTGAGTGCCGTGAGTGCGGTGTTGCTGGTCATCATCATGAGTGGTCGTTTCGTCAAGTTCCTGGCCCAAGCCGCCGCTGGCGCCCTGGATCCGGGCTCACTGTTCCTGATCATGGGCTACCGGATGCCCGGCATGCTCCAGTTGATCCTGCCGCTTGGCCTGTTTCTCGGCATATTGCTGGCCTATGGCCGGCTGTACTTGGAAAGCGAGATGACCGTGCTGTCGGCCACCGGCATGAGCCAGCAGCGCCTGCTGGCCATGACCATGGTGCCTGCCGCCGGTGTTGCCCTGGTGGTGGCCTGGTTGAGCATGAGCCTGGCGCCCCAGGGGGCCATGCAATTCCAGCTGCTGCTGAACAAGCAGGATGCGATGACTGAGTTCGACACCCTCGAGCCCGGTCGCTTCCAGTCGCTCAGCGACGGTTCGCGGGTGACCTACACCGAAACCATGACCGACGACCGCTCCAACCTTGGCGGCGTGTTCATCTCCCAGAAGAACCTCGGTCAGAACCAGAAGGATCGGGGTATTTCGATTCTGGTGGCCGACAGCGGTCGCCAGGAAATCCGTCCCGATGGCAATCGCTACCTGATCCTGGAAAACGGCTACCGCTACGACGGCAGCCCTGGCCTGGCGGATTATCGGGCGATCAAGTACGACACCTATGGCGTCATGCTGCCCAAGGCCGAGATCAGTGACGAGGTCACCGACCGCGACGCACTGCCCACCTCATCGCTGTTCGGCAGCCCGGAGTTGCGCTCCATCGCCGAGTTGCAATGGCGCCTGTCCCTGCCGCTGCTGGTGTTTATCGTGACCCTGATGGCCGTGCCGCTGTCGCGCGTCAACCCGCGCCAAGGGCGTTTCCTCAAGTTGCTGCCAGCGATCCTGCTGTACATGGCCTACCTGACCATCCTGATTTCTGCCCGTGGTTCCCTGGAGAAGGGCAAGTTGCCACCGGCCTTGGGCCTGTGGTGGGTGCACGGGGTTTTCCTGATGATCGGCCTGGGGCTGCTTTACTGGGAACCTATCCGTTTGAAAATGAAGAGCCGTCGTGGCCTGAAGGAGTTGGCCCGTGGCTAAGCTTGATCGCTACATCGGCATTAGCGTACTGATCGCCATCCTGGCGGTACTGGGCATCATTCTCGGCCTGGCCTTGCTGTTCGCCTTCATTGATGAAGTGGGCAACGTTACTGACACTTACACAGTCACGGACGTGCTGAGCTACGTCGCACTGACCGCGCCGCGCCGCCTCTACGACATGATGCCAATGGCCGCGCTGATTGGCTGCCTGATCGGCCTGGGCACCCTGGCCAGCAACAGCGAGCTGACCATCATGCGCGCCGCCGGGGTTTCCATCGGCCGTATCGTCTGGGCGGTGATGAAGCCGATGCTGCTGCTGATGGCCTGCAGTGTGCTGATCGGTGAATACGTCGCGCCACCGGCCGAAGCCACCGCCCAGGCCAATCGCGCCCTGGCCCAGGGTTCGGGCGATGCGCAAAGCGCCAAGCACGGCCTGTGGCACCGCCAGGGTGACGAGTTCATCCACATCAACGCCGTGCAACCGGGTGGCCTGTTGATCGGGGTGACCCGCTACACCTTCGACAAAGAACGGCACATGTTGTCGTCCAGCTTCGCCAAGCGCGCGCAGTACAGTGGCGAGCAATGGCAACTGAGCGACGTCACCACCACGCACTTCCGTAACGTGGGCCAGGGCACCCAGTCCAGCACCGAAGTGGTCAACGTGCCGACCGAACAGTGGGATATCGCCCTCAAGCCGGAGTTGCTCAACACAGTGGTCATGGTGCCGGAAGCCCTGCCGATCTCCGGTTTGTGGAGCTATATCCACTACCTCAAGGAGCAGGGTTTGAACAATGGCCGCTACTGGCTGGCGTTCTGGGTGAAAGTCTTGCAGCCGGTGGTTACCGCCGCCTTGGTGTTGATGGCGATCTCCTTCATTTTCGGGCCATTGCGCTCCGTGACCCTGGGCCAACGGGTATTTACCGGCGTGCTGGTGGGCTTCACCTTCCGCATCGCCCAGGACTTGCTTGGGCCGTCGAGCCTGGTATTCGGCTTCTCGCCGCTGTTTGCGGTGCTGGTGCCCACGGCCATCTGCGCCGTGGCTGGGTTCTGGCTGCTGCGCCGAGCGGGTTGAAGCCGCGCTCGCGAAAGTCTGCGAAACGCCGCGTTTATCTAGAATAAGCGCGTTATCGTTGGTGATTTTCGCGAGCAAGCTCGCTCCTACAGTTTTAAGCCCCATTAAAGTGGGGCTTTTTTGTATTGGTCAGCAAAGATGACGTCTGGCCTGAGCATCAGGTACAATTCCCGGCTATTTTTCAGCGGGCAATCTGCCTGCAGCCTTTTTGAGTGTTGATCCGTGAGTGATTTGAGTCATATCCGCAATTTCTCCATCATCGCCCACATTGACCATGGCAAGTCGACGCTGGCCGATCGATTTATCCAGATGTGCGGCGGCCTTGCCGAGCGTGAAATGGAAGCCCAGGTACTGGATTCCATGGACCTCGAACGCGAGCGCGGGATCACCATCAAGGCCCACAGCGTCACGCTGTACTACAAGGCCAAAGACGGCATTACTTACCAACTGAACTTCATTGACACCCCAGGCCACGTTGACTTCACCTACGAAGTCAGCCGTTCGCTGGCGGCCTGCGAAGGCGCGTTGCTGGTGGTCGATGCCGGGCAGGGCGTGGAGGCGCAGTCGGTTGCCAACTGCTACACCGCGATCGAGCAGGGCCTGGAAGTCATGCCCGTGCTCAACAAGATCGACCTGCCCCAGGCCGAGCCTGAGCGCGTCAAGGAAGAGATCGAGAAGATCATCGGCATCGATGCCACCGACGCCGTCACCTGCAGCGCCAAGACCGGCCTGGGTGTCGACGAAGTGCTCGAACGCCTGGTGCACACCATTCCCGCGCCGACCGGCAACTACGAAGATCCGCTGCAAGCGTTGATCATCGACTCCTGGTTCGACAACTACCTGGGCGTTGTTTCCCTGGTACGCGTGCGCCATGGCCGTGTGAAGAAGGGCGACAAGATCCTGGTCAAGTCCACCGGCAAGATCCACCTGGTGGACAGCGTCGGTGTATTCAACCCGAAACACACCGCGACCACTGATCTGAAAGCCGGTGAAGTCGGCTTCATCATCGCTGGCATCAAGGATATTCACGGTGCACCAGTGGGTGACACCCTGACCCTGAGCTCCACGCCAGACGTCGACGTGCTGCCCGGCTTCAAGCGCATCCAGCCACAGGTCTACGCCGGCCTGTTCCCGGTCAGCTCCGATGACTTCGAAGATTTCCGCGAAGCCCTGCAAAAACTGACCCTCAACGACTCGTCGTTGCAGTACACCCCGGAAAGCTCCGACGCCCTGGGCTTCGGCTTCCGTTGCGGGTTCCTGGGCATGCTGCACATGGAGATCATCCAGGAGCGCCTCGAGCGCGAATACGACCTGGACCTGATCACCACCGCGCCAACCGTTATTTTCGAGTTGCTGCTCAAAACCGGTGAAACGATTTACGTCGACAACCCCTCCAAGCTCCCGGACCTGTCGGCCATCGAAGACATGCGCGAGCCGATCGTGCGGGCCAATATCCTGGTGCCGCAGGAACACTTGGGCAACGTCATTACCCTGTGCATCGAAAAACGTGGCGTGCAGCGCGACATGCTGTTCCTCGGTACCCAGGTACAAGTGACCTACGATATGCCGATGAACGAAGTGGTCCTGGACTTCTTCGACCGTCTCAAGTCCACCAGTCGCGGCTATGCTTCGCTGGACTACCATTTCGATCGTTACCAATCGGCTAATCTGGTGAAACTGGATGTGCTGATCAACGGCGACAAGGTAGATGCCTTGGCACTGATCGTGCACAAGGACAACGCGCACTACAAAGGTCGCCAACTGACCGAGAAGATGAAAGAACTGATTCCGCGCCAGATGTTCGACGTCGCGATCCAGGCCGCCATCGGCGGGCAGATCATTGCACGGACTTCCGTCAAGGCTCTCAGAAAGAACGTACTGGCCAAATGCTACGGCGGTGACGTAAGCCGTAAGCGCAAGCTGCTTGAGAAGCAAAAGGCCGGTAAAAAACGCATGAAGCAAGTAGGCAACGTGGAAGTTCCACAAGAAGCCTTCCTTGCGGTGCTCAGGTTGGATAGTTAGGTCCTATGTCACTAAATTTCCCGCTGTTGCTGGTCATTGCCGTTGCCGTCTGTGGTCTCCTGGCGTTGCTCGATCTGGTGTTCTTCGCCCCGCGTCGTCGGGCGGCCATCGCTTCCTATCAGGGCAGCGTCAGCCAGCCCGATGCGGTGGTGGTCGAGAAGCTGAACAAAGAGCCCTTGCTGGTTGAGTACGGCAAGTCGTTCTTCCCGGTGTTGTTCATCGTGCTGGTGCTGCGCTCGTTTCTGGTAGAGCCGTTCCAGATCCCTTCGGGGTCGATGAAACCGACCCTGGATGTGGGCGACTTCATCCTGGTGAACAAGTTTTCCTACGGCATTCGCCTGCCGGTGATCGACAAGAAAGTCATCCCCGTGGGTGACCCGCAGCGCGGCGATGTGATGGTGTTCCGCTACCCAAGCGACCCGAACGTCAACTACATCAAGCGAGTCGTCGGCCTGCCGGGCGACGTGGTGCGCTACACCAGCGACAAACGCCTGTTCATCAATGGTGAGTCGGTGGCCGAGAAGCTGTTGGGCGCCGAGCCGAATACCTTGGGCAGCGCCGAGCTGTACCAGGAGAAACTCGGTGCGGTGGAGCACCAAATCCGCAAGGAAATGAGCCGCTACCGTGCGATGCCGGATGGCCAGTGGAAAGTGCCTGCCGGGCACTACTTCATGATGGGCGACAACCGGGACAACTCCAACGACAGCCGCTACTGGGATGACCCCAACATTCCCAAGGATCTGCTGGGCATGGTGCCGGACGAGAACATTGTCGGCAAAGCCTTCGCGGTCTGGATGAGTTGGCCGGAACCCAAGCTCAGCCACCTGCCGAACTTCTCGCGGGTCGGGCTGATCAAGTAATACAAGCGGCGCTGTGAACACAGCGCCGAATGCTTTTCTGGGGCTTGGACATTTTCCGATGCCCGGTACCCATCAGGATTTGAATTTGAACACTGCGTCAATCGTCGATGGCCGCCGGTGCCATCAACTAGATATGGATAAACCGTGACCGTTTCTCTAAGTCGTCTCGAGCGTCAGCTCGGCTACACCTTCAAGGACCAGGAATTGATGGTCCTTGCCCTCACACACCGCAGCTTTGCAGGGCGTAATAACGAGCGCCTGGAATTTCTCGGTGACGCTATCCTCAATTTCGCCGCCGGCGAGGCGCTGTTCGAGCGCTTCCCCCAAGCGCGAGAAGGCCAGCTTTCGCGTTTGCGCGCACGCCTTGTGAAAGGCGAGACCCTGGCCGTGCTGGCTCGAGGCTTTGGCCTGGGCGAGTACCTGCGGCTGGGTTCCGGTGAGTTGAAAAGCGGCGGTTTCCGTCGCGAGTCAATCTTGGCTGATGCGCTGGAAGCCTTGATCGGTGCAATCTACCTCGATGCAGGCATGGAGACGGCCAAGGAGCGCGTTGTCGCCTGGCTGGCCTCGGAAATCGAAAGCCTGACGCTGGTAGACACCAACAAGGATCCCAAGACCCGCCTGCAAGAGTACCTGCAGTCCCGCGGTTGCGAACTGCCACGCTACGAAGTGGTGGATATCCAGGGCGAACCCCATTGCAGGGTGTTCTTCGTGGAATGTGAAATCACCTTATTGAACGAAAAAAGCCGAGGTCAGGGTGTGAGCCGTCGTATTGCCGAACAGGTAGCGGCCGCTGCAGCACTGATTGCCCTGGGCGTGGAGAATGGCCATGACTGATTCAACCGCAACACGCTGTGGCTATGTTGCCATCGTCGGCCGCCCGAACGTGGGCAAGTCCACGCTGCTCAACCACATCCTCGGCCAGAAGCTCGCGATCACCTCGCGCAAGCCCCAGACCACCCGCCACAACATGCTGGGCATCAAGACCGAAGGCAACGTGCAAGCGGTGTATGTCGATACTCCTGGCATGCACAAAGGCGGCGAGAAAGCCCTGAACCGCTACATGAACAAGACCGCCTCGGCCGCGTTGAAAGACGTCGACGTGGTGATCTTCGTGGTCGACCGCACCAAGTGGACTGACGAAGACCAGATGGTCCTCGAGCGTGTGCAATACGTGACCGGCCCGTTGATCGTCGCGCTGAACAAGACCGACCGTATCGAAGACAAAGCCGAGCTGATGCCGCACCTGACCTGGTTGCAGGAACAACTGCCGAACGCCCAGATCATGCCGATCTCGGCCCAGCACGGCCACAACCTCGAAGCCCTGGAGCGCGTGATCGCCGGTTACCTGCCGGAAAACGAGCACTTCTTCCCGGAAGACCAGATCACCGACCGCAGCAGCCGCTTCCTTGCCGCCGAACTGGTCCGCGAGAAAATCATGCGCCAGATGGGCGCCGAGCTGCCGTACCAGATCACCGTCGAAATCGAAGAGTTCAAGCAGCAGGGCAAGACCTTGCACATTCATGCGCTGATCCTCGTCGAACGCGACGGCCAGAAGAAAATCATCATTGGCGACAAGGGCGAGCGTATCAAGCGCATCGGCACCGAAGCGCGCAAGGACATGGAGCTGCTGTTCGACTCCAAGATCATGCTCAACCTGTGGGTGAAGGTTAAGGGTGGCTGGTCCGATGATGAGCGTGCGTTGCGCTCTCTGGGCTATGGCGACCTGTAACGGGTTGCACAGTGACTGGCGGGCTTGCTGTGGCGAGGGAGCTTGCTCCCGCTGGGCCGCGGAGCGGCCCCAACAAGGTCGACGAGGTTTTTCAGGTATAACTCGGTGGCTGCTAGAGGGGCTGCTTCGCAGCCCAGCGGGAGCAAGCTCCCCTCGCCACACAAGCGCTCTCCTTCTTTAGAGATTCCCCGTCTCATGTCGCAATCCCCACCCCCCAGCCAACCCGCCTACGTCCTGCACAGCCGCGCCTACCGCGAAACCAGTGCGTTGGTGGACTTCCTCACGCCCCAAGGCCGACTGCGCGCAGTCTTGCGCAGCGCACGGGGCAAGGCGGGTACCTTGGCGCGGCCGTTCGTGGCGCTGGACGTGGAGTTTCGCGGCAAGGGCGAGCTGAAAAACGTCGGCCGCCTGGAAAGCGTTGGCACCTCGGCCTGGCTGAATGGCGATGCGCTGTTCAGCGGCCTTTACCTCAATGAACTGCTGATTCGCCTGTTGCCCGCCGAAGACCCGCACCCGGCGGTCTTCGATCACTACGCTGCCACCTTGCTGGCCCTCGCTGAAGGCCGTCCGCTGGAACCGCTGCTGCGCGCTTTCGAATGGCGCTTGCTCGACGACCTTGGCTACGGCTTCGAACTGGCCAACGACCTGCACGGGGAGCCCATCGCCGCCGATGGCATGTATCGCCTGCAAGTCGATGCGGGGCTTGAGCGTGTGTACCTGCTGCAGCCCGGCCTGTTTCAGGGCACCGAACTGCTGGCCATGAGCGAAGCCGACTGGCACGCTCCCGGTGCGCTGTCCGCCGCCAAGCGCCTGATGCGCCAGGCCCTGGCCGTGCACCTGGGCGGACGGCCGCTGGTCAGTCGCGAGTTGTTTCGAAAGCCCTGACGTCCCCGTGTATGCTGTGCACCGATTCTTTCCCTTTTCAGGAGCGCTTCCGTGACCACCAGCAATCGCATTCTTCTTGGCGTCAACATCGACCACGTCGCCACCCTGCGCCAGGCCCGGGGCACCCGTTACCCTGACCCGGTCAAGGCCGCGCTGGACGCCGAAGAAGCGGGCGCCGACGGCATCACCGTGCACCTGCGCGAAGACCGCCGCCACATCCAGGAGCGCGATGTACTGCTGCTCAAGGACGTGCTGCAAACCCGCATGAACTTCGAAATGGGCGTGACCGAAGAAATGATGGCGTTCGCCGAGCGCATCCGCCCGGCGCATATCTGCCTGGTACCGGAAACCCGCCAGGAGTTGACCACCGAAGGCGGCCTCGACGTCGCTGGCCAGGAAGCGCGGATCAAGGCGGCGGTGGAACGCCTGTCGCGGATCGGCAGTGAAGTCTCGCTGTTTATCGACGCCGACGAACGCCAGATCGAAGCCTCCCGCCGTGTCGGCGCCCCGGCCATCGAGCTGCACACTGGCCGTTATGCCGATGCCACCACGCCGACTGAAGTGGCCGATGAGTTGCAACGCATCATCGACGGCGTGAACTGCGGGCTCAACGAAGGCTTGATCGTCAATGCCGGCCATGGCTTGCATTACCACAACGTCGAAGCCGTGGCTGCGATCAAGGGCATCAACGAACTGAATATCGGTCACGCCCTGGTCGCGCACGCGCTTTTCGTCGGTTTCAAAGGCGCCGTGGCCGAGATGAAAGCCCTGATTCTGGCCGCTGCCAAGCCCTGATCGCACATTAACCTGTAGGAGCGAGCTTGCTCGCGAAGGTCGTTAACGATGACGCGGGGAGTCTGGCTCCCCGCGTTGTTCTCAGGTCTTTCGCGAGCAAGCTCGCTCCTACAGGTTTGAGCCATGTTTCATCTGTGCGGCAATGCGAAGCCTTACTGTTTAGCCGACGCAGGTGTATCGTATCAGCCCTTTGCGGGCCCTTGGCCTGCGGCAGATACGCGAGGTTGTTGTGTCCCGATCCTTTTCCCGTCGACAAATCCTGGGTGGTCTTGCTGGCCTGGCCGTAGTAGGCGTCGGTGCCGGCGGTGGCTACCGCTACTGGCTGGGGAAAGTCGCTGAGTCCGAGGCGGGGCACGATTACGAGCTGATCGCCGCGCCCCTGGACGTAGAGTTGGTGCCGGGGCACAAGACCCAGGCCTGGGCGTTCGGCCCATCGGCGCCGGGCACCGAGTTGCGGGTGCGCCAAGGCGAATGGCTGCGGGTGCGCTTTATCAATCATCTGCCAGTCGCCACTACCATCCACTGGCACGGCATCCGCCTGCCGCTGGAAATGGACGGCGTGCCCTACGTCTCGCAATTGCCGGTGCTGCCTGGCGAATACTTCGACTACAAATTCCGCGTGCCCGATGCCGGCAGCTACTGGTATCACCCTCACGTGAGCAGCAGCGAAGAACTCGGCCGTGGCCTCGTCGGCCCGTTGATCGTGGAAGAGCGCGAACCCACCGGTTTCCAGTACGAGCGCACCTTGAGCCTGAAGAACTGGCACATCGACGAAGAGGGCGCATTTGTCGAGTTCAGCATCCCCCGTGAAGCGGCGCGTGGCGGCACGGCCGGGCGCCTCTCGACTATCAACGGCGTGCCCCAGGCGGTGATCGACCTGCCGGCTGGGCAAATCACCCGCGTGCGCCTACTCAACCTCGACAACACCCTGACTTATCGCCTCAATATTCCTGGCGTCGAAGCGCAGATCTATGCCCTGGACGGTAACCCCATCGAGCCGCGCCCGTTGGGCAAGGAATATTGGCTGGGCCCGGGCATGCGCATTTGCCTGGCGATCAAGGCGCCACCGGCGGGCGAAGAACTGTCGCTGCGCAACGGCCCGGTGCGCCTTGGCACCTTCCGCTCTGTCGCCAATACCGACGCGCCTACCGCATGGCCACCGGCATTGCCGGCCAACCCGGTTGCCGAGCCAGACCTGGCCAATGCCGAGAAACTCAACTTCAATTTCGAATGGGTCGGTTCAGTGTCGGTCAATGTCGAAAACGGCAAGCCGCCGAGCCTGTGGCAGATCAACGGCCAGGCCTGGGACATCACCGACAAGACCTGCGCCGACCGCCCGATTGCCAAGCTGGAGAAGGGCAAGAGCTACATTTTCGAATTGAAGAACATGACCCAGTACCAGCACCCGATCCACCTGCACGGCATGAGCTTCAAGGTGCTTGCGTCCAACCGCCACAAGGTGATCCCGTATTTCACCGACACCTATCTGCTGGGCAAGAACGAACGCGCCCGCGTGGCCTTGGTGGCGGATAACCCAGGGGTGTGGATGTTCCATTGCCATGTGATCGACCACATGGAAACCGGCCTGATGGCCGCCATCGAGGTGGCGTGATGCGCCAGATTCGTCCCGCCGCGATTATCGACCGCAGCCGCGACCAGGACTTTATGCGCGAAGCCCTGGCGCTCGCCGCCCAAGGCGCTGCATTGGGCGAAGTGCCGGTGGGTGCGGTGCTGGTGCAGGGCGGTGAAATCATCGGCCGCGGCTTCAACTGCCCCATCAGTGGCAACGACCCCAGCGCCCATGCCGAAATGGTCGCGATCCGCGCCGCTGCTCAGGCGATCAGCAACTATCGGCTGGTGGGCAGCACGCTGTACGTGACGCTGGAACCGTGCAGCATGTGTGCCGGGCTGATCGTGCATTCGCGGGTGGCGCGGGTGGTGTATGGCGCGTTGGAGCCGAAGGCGGGCATCGTGCAAAGCCAGGGGCAATTTTTTACCCAGGGTTTTCTTAACCATCGGGTGTTGTTTGAAGGCGGGGTATTGGCCGAGGAGTGTGGGGCTGTCCTGAGCGAGTTCTTCAAAGCCCGACGAGCCAAACCGTGATGATCGTTCCCACGCTCTGCGTGGGAACGCAGCACAGGACGCTCTGCGTCCCAAAGCGTGACGTAGAGCGTCTCAAGAGGCATTCCCACGCAGAGCGTGGGAACGATCATAGTGGTGTCATTTACGAGCGATGATCACCGCCCGCATCGGCGCCGGCAGCCCTTCAATGGTCTTGCTGTGATCCTCAGGGTCCAGGAAATCACTCAGCGACTGATACTTCATCCAGTGCGTCCCACGCTGCTCCTCAACCGTGGTCACGCTCACATCCACGCACCGCACATCACTGAACCCGGCCCGGCGCAGCCACAGCATCAACGCCGGTACCGACGGCAGGAACCACACGTTGCGCATCTGGGCGTAACGGTCTTCTGGCACCAGCACTTGTTGTTGGTCGCCTTCCACCACCAATGTTTCCAACACCAACTCGCCGCCCTTGACCAGGGTGTCCTTCAACGCCAGCAAATGCTCGATGGGCGAGCGGCGGTGGTAGAACACGCCCATGGAAAATACCGTGTCAAAGCCTTCCAGGTTCGCCGGCAAGTCTTCGAACGGGAACGGCAAGTGCCAGGCCTTGGGCTCGGACAAGTAGCGCTGCACCGCCTGGAACTGGCAGAAGAACAGCCAGTTGGGGTCCACGCCAATCACGCTGTCGGCCCCGGCGCCGAGCATGCGCCACATGTAGTAGCCGTTGCCGCAGCCCACATCGAGGATGCGCTTGCCTTTGAGGTCCAGGTGCGGCGCGACCCGCGACCACTTCCAGTCCGAACGCCACTCGGTGTCCACATGCACGCCGAACAGATGGAACGGGCCTTTGCGCCAGGGGCTCAGGCCCATCAGCGCCGTGTGCATCTGTTCGCGGGTGGCGTCGTCGCAATCGGTGTCCAGCACCAAGCCGTTGAGCAAATCTACGCTGTTGGGCTGGATCTTCGGCAGTGCATCCAAGGCGCTCTGCCAGCGCTCCAGGTCGCCATGGCCTTTTTCCATCTTGCTATCGAGCTGCGCTTGCAGGCCCTGGGCCCACACGGCCAGGGGAGTGCCGACCAGATGGCGGGCGAGGGGGGACAAATCAATCATGGCAAGGCAATCAACGAGGCAAAGTTAAGACACTGGAACCACGGCACGACTTTCGAGAACCCGGCCGCCAGCAGGCGTTCGCGGTGTTCTTCGAGGCTGTCGGGCTTCATGACGTTTTCGATGGCGCTGCGCTTCTGGGCGATTTCCAGTTCGCTGTAGCCGTTGGCGCGTTTGAAGGCGATATGCAAGTCGGTCAGCAGCGCGTGCTCTTCAACATCGTTGAAGCGCAGCTTTTCCGAGAGGATCAACGCCCCGCCCGGCAGCAGCGCCTGGCGAATGCGCCCCAGCAACGCCCGGCGCTCCTGGGGGGCGATAAATTGCAGGGTGAAGTTCAGGGCCACCACCGAGGCGGGCTTGAATTGCAGGGCGAGGATATCGCCCTCGATCACCTCCACGGGCAGCAACTCCTGGAACATCGAGTCCTGGCCATTGAGGTATTCGCGGCAGCGCTCGACCATCGCGGCGGAGTTATCCACGGCGATCACCCGGCAACCCTCGGTGCGTACATGGCGACGCAGGGCTTGGGTCACGGCGCCCAGGGAAGAGCCCAGGTCATACAGCACGCTACCCGGTTGGGCAAATTGCGCGGCCAGCACGCCGAGGTTCTCGACGATGGTGGGGTAGCCCGGCACCGAGCGCTTGATCATGTCCGGGAACACCCGCACCACATCCTCGTTAAAGGCGAAGTCCGGCACCTGGGGCAGGGGCTGGGCGAATAGGCGATCGGGTTCTTTGCTCACGGCTGTTCCGGCGACGGTGGGGGAAAGGCCGGCATTTTAGCCAAGTTGGCCCTCGGATGCGCGGGTTGTCTGATGGAAAGCCGAGGCGGTGATGCCCCATTGCCCGAGCCAGTAGGTGGCGATCAGCAAATACGGCGCTGCCTCGAACGCCAGCACAAACCGGTTGATGCCGATCAGTGCGTCGGAAACCACAAACGACACCGCACCCGCCGCCGCCAGCCACGCTGAACGCTTGGGCACCTCGCTGCCCAGTCGCGCCAACGCACGCCAGAGCATGGCGCTGATCACCAGCGCGTAAACCACCACCGGTATCAAAAGCTCACCGAGGCCGTGGGAGATCAGGATGCTCAGCAAGATTGCGCCTACGCCGAGGGCCAGCACCAGCGGCAGCAGCGCCAAGCGCCGACAGTCACTGAAATAGGCTTTGAGATAGGCCAGGTGCGCGAACAGAAACGCGCCCAGGCCAAAGATAAACAGGTCGCCTGGCCAGGCGAGCAACACGTCGCCCACCAGGGAAAAAATCAACCCCAGGCTGATCCAGCGTCGATACTCGGTGGGCGGCGCGTCATGCAGCCAACCCAGCAGCGCCAGCACCGGCAGTGGCTTGACCAGCAGGCACAGCAGCGTCGCATGGGTCGCCAAGCCATAGACAAAGGTGCCGGCGCCCATCAAGGCAAGGATCAGCCATGGCATATCAGTTCACCGTAATGGCGCAGTCAAAGGTTTCGGCAGGTTCGGCCTCCGGCTCCCAAGGTTGCTGGGATGTCAGGCGCAAACGCCCTTGCCCTGCGGCAAACGCCTGGAAGCGCCAGGTGGACTGGCCGCCACCGCCGATCACGCCGGACTCGGTGCTGCTGTAGACCTCGGGGCTCAAGGCGCGCAACACGCCGCCGGCGGAGTCCTGGATGGCCCAGCGGTAACCGGTGGTGGGGTTGCTGGGCAGGGTGAGGATCAGGTTTTGCCCGTTTTTAAGCTGGAGCGGGCAGGCGCTCTGGTTGTCCACGCTGACGTTTTGCTTGGGGGCACTGGCGCATGCGGCCAGCAAGACAAGGCTCAAGGGAAGAAGCAGGCGGGCAGCGGTCATGAAGGCTCCGTTAATACACGACGAAGGGGGAGCATAACCGAAGATGAGACAAGGTGTGACAAGGTGGGGTTTTGCGTTGGCCGATCGTTCCCACGCTCTGCGTGGGAACGTTGCCTTGGACGCTCCGCGTCCGCTTTGTGACGCGGAGCGTCACGGGATGTATTCCCACGCAGAGCGTGGGAATGATCAGGTCTGGATATTTCTCAGAAGAGCACCTTCGCCACATCCGCAAACCGCTTGGCAAAGTGCACCGTCATCCCTTCCTTCAAATAGTCCGGCAACTCTTCAAAGCTGCCACGGTTGGGCTCCGGCAAGATCAACTCGTGAATCTTCTGGCGCCGCGCCGCAATCACCTTCTCGCGCACCCCGCCAATCGGCAGTACATGCCCGGTCAAGGTCAGTTCGCCGGTCATTGCCACGCCTTTTTTCGGCGGTTGGTTGCGGGCCAGGGACAGCAACGCACTGGCCATGGTCACGCCGGCACTCGGGCCGTCTTTCGGCGTGGCGCCTTCCGGCACGTGCAAGTGCACGAAGGCTTCGTCGAAGAACTTCGCATCGCCGCCAAACGACTTCAGGTTGGAACTGATGTAGCTGTAGGCGATTTCGGCGGACTCTTTCATCACTTCACCCAACTGCCCGGTGAGCTTGAAGCCGCGGTTGAGCGTGTGGATGCGCGTCGCTTCGATCGGCAAGGTGGCGCCGCCCATGCTGGTCCACGCCAGGCCGGTAATCACGCCGGTGCCGGACAGCACTTGCTCATTACGGAATACCGGCATGCCCAGGGAGCTTTCCAGGTCCTTGTTGCCGATCTTGATCACCGAGTCCGGCTCATCCAGCAGTTTTACCACCGCCTTGCGCACCAGCTTGCCCAGCTGTTTCTCCAACTGACGCACGCCGGCCTCTCGCGCATAACCGTCGATCAAGGCGCGCAAGGCACCGTCGGTGATGGTCAGGCTGTTTTTGGCCACGCCGGCTTTTTCCAACTGCTTGGGCCACAAGTGGCGCTTGGCGATGGCGACTTTTTCTTCGGTGATATAGCCCGACAGGCGAATCACTTCCATGCGGTCCAGCAATGGACCGGGGATTGAGTCCAGGGTGTTGGCGGTGCACACGAACAGCACTTTGGACAGGTCCAGGCGCAGGTCCAGGTAATGGTCGAGGAATTCGACGTTCTGCTCCGGGTCCAGGGTTTCGAGCAGCGCCGACGCCGGGTCGCCCTGGAAGCTCTGGCCCATCTTGTCGATCTCGTCGAGCATGATCACCGGGTTCATCACTTCCACGTCTTTCAACGCCTGCACCAGCTTGCCAGGCAGGGCGCCGATGTAGGTGCGGCGGTGGCCCTTGATCTCGGCCTCGTCGCGCATGCCGCCAACACTGAAGCGATAGAACGGCCGCCCCAGGGATTCGGCGATGGACTTGCCCACACTCGTCTTGCCCACGCCCGGCGGACCTACCAGCAACACGATGGAACCGGCGACTTCGCCCTTGTAGGCGCCCACCGCTAGGAATTCGAGGATGCGGCTCTTGATGTCATCCAGGCCCGCATGGTGCTTGTCGAGCACTTTGCGCGCGTGCTTGAGGTCGAGTTTGTCTTCTCCGTACACGCCCCACGGCACCGAGGTGGCCCAGTCCAGGTAGTTGCGTGTGACGGCGTATTCCGGCGAACCGGTTTCCAGGATCGACAGTTTGTTCAGTTCTTCATCAATGCGTTTTTTCGCTTGCGCCGGCAACACCTTGCCTTGCAGGCGCTGTTCGAACTGTTCGACGTCGGCGCTGCGATCGTCCTTGGTCAGACCCAGCTCCTGTTGGATGACCTTGAGTTGTTCCTTGAGGAAGAACTCACGCTGGTGCTCGCCGATCTTGCGGTTCACTTCGGCGGAGAGTTCTTTTTGCAGACGCGCGACTTCTACCTCTTTGCGCAGCATTGGCAGCACTTTTTCCATGCGCTTGAGCATGGGCACACAGTCCAGCACTTCTTGCAGCTCATTACCTGTCGCCGAGGTGAGGGCGGCGGCGAAGTCGGTGAGCGGCGACGGGTCGTTGGGGCTGAAGCGGTTGAGGTAGTTCTTCAACTCTTCGCTGTACAGCGGGTTGAGGGGCAGCAGTTCCTTGATCGCATTGATCAGCGCCATGCCGTAGGCCTTCACCTCATCGGTCGGCTCGCTGGGCTGGTGCGGGTATTCGACTTCCACCAGGTAAGGTGGGCGGTGGTGCTTGAGCCAGGTCTTGATGCGTACGCGGGTCAGGCCCTGGGCGACGAACTGCAGCTTGCCGTTCTCGCGGCTGGCGTGGTGCACCTTCACCAGGGTGCCGTACAACGGCAGGGCGGAGGTGTCGAAGTGCCGTGGGTCTTCGGGCGGCGTGTCCATGAAAAACAGCGCAAGGGAATGGTGGTCGGATTTGCTCACCAGCTCCAGGGTTTCGGCCCAGGGTTCTTCATTGACGATCACCGGCAACACTTGTGCCGGAAAAAACGGCCGGTTGTGGATCGGGATGATGTAGACCTTGTCCGGCAGGTTTTGCCCAGGCAGGGCCAAGCCAGTATTGGACGAGGGGGTTTCAGAGTTTTCGGGGTCGGCGTAATCGTTGAGGTCGTAATCTGGAAATTCTTGCTGGTCGCTCATGGGGCACCTGCATCAGTAAGTATGCAGGTTAGATGGGGCGGGGTTGCGGTGGTTTCAATGGGGAGGCGTCGTTAGCAACAATTTGCATGAAATAACGGGAGGGTTGCGGTCAACGTACTTTACCCCTCCGCTTTTCGAACTGATCGTCAATAATGTGACGGCTAGACCCAGCTTTTATTGGGTTTACTTATCCCCAGTCCCAGCTAACCTGCTTTAATAAAATTCCCCATAAAAAAGGATGTTTTTTTGACGCCGGTTAGCAGTCGGCAGGGACGCGTATGACACAAGGAAAGCACGGCCAAGAGCGACGAGCGCGGCCCGAGGGCGCGGCCATGCACTGGCGCCACACGTTTCAGACCCGCATAGCCGGAGTGCTGGCGCTGTTGTTGCTGGTGGTCGTGGCCGCCACCTATTTTGCCGTGCACGCTGCCACCACCCGTGCGGTGGAGAACCAGGCCGACGTACAGTTGAACACCGGGCGGCAGGTGTTCGAGCGCCTGCTGGACCTGCGCGGGCGGCGCTTGCAGTACGGGTTGGACTGGCTCACCGCCGATGGGCCGTTCAAGCAGGCGGTGGCCGGCGGCCGGACGGTGCCGATCCTGGAGGCCCTGGGCACCCATGGCACCGGGGTCAGTTCCAGCGAAGTGGTGGTGCTGGGCCTGGATGACAGGGTCATGGTCAGTACCCTGCTGGTGCAGACGCGGGGCCAGTTGTTCCCGTATGCCGATGCCTTGCGCAAGGCGCGGCGCAGCGGCCAGCAAATGTTGATCGTCGCCATGGCCGGGCGCCCCTATTTGCTGGTGCAAAAAGATGTGCTCGGGCCTGTGCCGATCGCACGCGTGGTCATGGGCTTTCCCATGGACACGCAATTCGCCCATGAACTGCGCTCCATGAGCAACCTGGAGGTGTCGTTCCTCAGTGTGCAGGACGGCCATCTCGGTCAGCTGTTCACCACCCACCCTGGCAATTGGCGCCCAAGCATTATCAGCCTCTTGCATGGCACGCAGGTCGATCCTGAGGCGAAGATCCAGCTGTTCCATGGCCAGCGTGTGCTCAGCCAAGTGTTGCCCTTGGCCAACAGCGGCGAAGGCGATGAAGTGCGCGTGTTGCTGCAAAGCCCGCTGGACCATGCGCTGGAATCCTTCGCGCCGCTGGACCGGCAGTTCATGGGGATTGCCCTGGCGGTGCTGCTGGTCTCGCTGGCGGTGGCCTTATTCCTGGCGCGGCGAGTGTCACGCCCGCTCAATGCGCTGGTGCAAGCCGCTGAACGGATCGGGGCCGGTGACTACCGCACCCCGGTGCGGGTGCGCAGCCACGACGAGTTCGGCCTGCTGGCGCGGGCGTTCAATGCCATGCAAAGCGGCATCGCCCTGCGCGAACGGCAACTGGCCCACAATGCCTTGCATGACCCGCTCACCGGATTGCCCAACCGTGCCTTGGCCATGGAGCGCCTGGGCAGTGCGATCAGCGCACGGCGGTCGGTGGTGTTGCTGTACGTGGGGATTGAAAACTACCGAGTCATCAACGAAGGGTTCGGCCCCGAAGGTGTCGAGCACATGTTGTGCGAGGCCAGCCGCTGCTTGTCCAGCAGCCTGTTGGCCAGCGACACCGCCGCGCGCATCGCCGGCAGTGAGTTTCTGTTGTTGCTGGAAAACACCGAGATCGACTCTGCCGTGGCCCGCGCCGACCAGTTGCATGGGGCGTTGACCGAACCCCTGCGCATCGGCAATGACGAAGTGCGCCATGAGGTGAGTATCGGCATCGCCGCGTACCCTGCTGATGGGCAGCAGGTGGAAGAGTTGATCAACCGCGCGGCCATCGCCCGGCACGACGCGGCCAACCTGCCGGGGCATTTGCAGATCTACCAACCGGACCGCGACCTCGCCCACCAACGCCAGATCACCCTGATTCGCGACTTGCGCCGCGCCGTGATCGAAGGCGAGTTGTTCCTGTGCTACCAACCCAAGCTCGACCTGCGGCACGGGCACGTGGGCCAGGCCGAAGCCTTGCTGCGCTGGCAACACGCGACGCTGGGGCAAGTGTCTCCGGGGGAGTTCATTCCGTTGGCCGAACGCACTGGCAGCATGGGTGCCCTGACCCTGTGGGTGATCGAGGAAGCCATCCGCCAGATTGCCGAATGGGCGCAGCGTGGGCTGGTTATCCAGCTGTCGGTGAATATCTCCGTGAACGACTTGGCGGATGATGACTTGGCCATTCGCGTCACCGCGCTATTGGCCCAATACCATGTGGGCGCCGAGCATTTGATTTTCGAGATTACCGAGAGCGCCATTATGCACAACCCGCAGCAGGCCCTCAGCGTGCTGGAGCAGCTGCGCAATTGCGGGATCAGCCTGTCGGTGGATGATTTCGGCACCGGTTACTCCTCCCTCGCACAGTTGCAGCGCCTGCCGGTGCAAGAGCTGAAGATCGACCAGTCCTTTGTGCGCAACCTCGACAGCACCAGCGGCGACGGGGTGATCGTGCGCTCCACCATCGAGATGAGTCATAGCCTGGGGCTCAAGGTGGTCGCCGAGGGCGTGGAGTTCGAACACAGCCTCACCTTGCTCAAACGCTGGAACTGCGACACGGCCCAGGGCTACCTGATCAGCCGGCCGCTCAATGCCATGGCGTTCGAGCGGTGGATGCGGCGTGAGCAGGTGCCAACCTAGACAGTTTGACTGTGGCGAGGGAGCTTGCTCCCGCTGGAGTGCGAAGCGCTTCCAGGATTTTGGGGCCGCTGCGCAGCCCAGCGGGAGCAAGCTCCCTCGCCACAGGGGGGCTACTTTGGCAGCGTTCAAGCGACCAGGGCTTGCAATCGCACCCACAACCTTTGGACATGCTGATGCTCGGTGCCCAGCGCGCCGATGGACACCCTCACCATCCAGCGCTCATCGAGGATGGCGGGGGTGACGTAAGCATCGCCTGACTGGTTGAGTTTTTCTGCCCAGGCTCGCGTGTGATGGTCCAGTGCCTGGCCTTCCAAACCCGGCGGTTCATGGCGAATGCACAGGGTTTGCAAGGCGGGCGTGGCCACCAGTGTCCAGTGCTCAGTGGCTTCGATCTGCTCTGCCAGCCAGCGCGCATTGGCCAGGTCTCGCCGCAACCGCGCTTGCAGGCCGCTGACGCCTTGCTCGCGTATCAGGAACCACAACTTCAAGGCGCGGAAACGGCTGCCCAGGGAGATCCGCCAGTCACGGTAGTTTCGCACTTGGCCGTCTGCGCTGGACTGCAGGTAACTCGGGTTGGTGGTCATGATGCGAATCAAATGCTCGGGGTCGCGCACGAAGTAAACCGAGCAATCGAAGGCCGCGCCCAGCCATTTGTGCGGGTTGAGCACTAGGGAGTCAGCCTTTTCGATGCCATCCCATAAGGCCCGGCATTCTGGCAGGATCATTGCGGCGCCGGCCATGGCCGAGTCCACATGCAGCCACAGGCCGTGACGTTGGGTCAGTTCGCCAATTGCATCCAGGGGGTCGATCGCCATGGCGGCCGTGGTGCCGGTGGTGGCAATCACCACGCAGGGCGTGTTACCGGCGGCCAGGTCCTGTTCGATGGCGTGCGCCAGTGCCTGGGGCGACATTGCATGGTGTGCGTCGGTGGCGATGGTGCGGATATGGTTCTGGCCGAACCCGGCCAGGATCGCCGCCTTGTTGACCGAGCTGTGGGCATGGGCTGAGGTGTAGACGATCAGGGGCGCGCTGCTGTTTTGCAGGCCGTTGTGCATCAGCGCGTAATCGGAGCTGCGTTCCCGGGCGCTGATAAGCGCCACCAGCGTGGAGGTGGACGCAGAGTCCTGGATCACACCGCTCCACGTGTTGCCCAGGCCGAGCATGTCGCGCAGCCAGTCGGTGGTGACTTCCTCTATTTCGGTGAGAGCCGGACTGGATTGCCAGGACAACCCAATCACACCCAGGCCGGTGCTCAGGCAATCGCCCAGCACTGAGGACAGTTCCACATTGGAAGGGAAGAACCCGAAGAAACTGGGATGCTGCCAATGCAGCAAGCCGGGCATGATCAGTTTTTCGACGTCGCCCATGATCTGTTCGAACGGTTCGGCGGTGTCAGGCGGGCTGGCCGGCAGGGCAGCTTTGATCTCGCCAGGTCGGGTGGTGGGCTGCACGCCGCGTTGTTCGATGTTCTGTCGGTAGTCTGCAATCAGGTCGATCATGGCATAGCCATGTTGGCGGAATTCTTCGGGGGTCATAGATAAACGTCCATGTGCACGAGCAATAAAAGTATTAGCACCAGAAGTAAAACGGTTCGCCGGGGGTATAGCCGATAAACGACTGCATGCTGACGCGTTTTCCCGAATCGAACCCGCAGATGGCGTGGGGGCGGCGGGTATTGATGAGCACCAGTTCGTTCTTGCGTGGGCGGATGCGCAGCGGTTTTTGTAAACACTGTTCGGGCAGTTGGGCACCTTCGAAGCGCTTGACCTCATCATAGCTAAAGGCTTGGGTATCCCAGATGATCAACTCGCCCCCCGAAGGCGGTGTTTGCAGGTAGATATTGGCGCTGAATTGATGCTGCAGTTCAGCGATTGTGCGGGGCAGGCAATCCACATGGGGCACCGTTTCCGAGAGGTGCGCCGTCTCCGGGAACATGACGCGGATGATCCCGCAAAACATCGGTCGGCCCTGGAACGCAGCGGCTGTTGCACCTTGCGGCCAGAGCGCCTGGAACTGTTCCATCAGCTGTTGAATGGGCGGTTTTTGCGGCGCACAGAGGCTGTCGATAAGGCCGCGCATACGGGCCGCGTCTGCATAATATTTTTCTTGTGCGTCACCGCCGGCGGCCTTGCCGTACGTGGAGTTGAACGGGTTGCCCCAGCGATGCACACCATAGAAGTGCTGAACGATGCGCCCCTCTTCATAGGTTTCATGACCATAGTGTTCCAGGGTGGCGGTATCGTCGATGGCCTGAATCAACCGTGCGCTGGTGGTTGCGTTGGCAAATTCAGGTACCCGAATGGCAAGCACTTCGCCACTGATGAGTTTTTTCAAACTGGCAGTATTGAGGTGTTCAAGCTCCAGGATTTTTGTGGGGGTGGAAAGAATTGGTTTTGTAGCGACATGGTCCGTCATGCAGTGAAGCTCCCTTTAAAGTTTTATCCGTACGCCTTTTGTATTACGCAGGGCGTGCGCACTAAATTAGTTTTAAAGGGTTGAGGGGAAACGCTGGGGCATTATCAGCAGGCAAAAAAAAAGCGGCTGCCCGTTCGGGCCGCCGCTTTTTTACCGCCAGCGCTACTTAATCCGGCAGTTTGAACGCCATTACATAATCACCCTGCTTGGTCCCCAGGGAACCGTGACCGCCCGCCATGACCAGCACGTATTGCTTGCCGTCCTTGCCGGTGTAGGTCATCGGGGTGGTTTGCGCGCCTGCAGGCAGGCGGCCTTCCCACAGTTGCTTGCCGTTTTTCACGTCATAGGCACGCAAGTACTGGTCCAGTGTGCCGCTGAGGAACGCGACGCCACCGGCGGTGGTGAACGTACCACCCAGGCTAGGCACGCTCATGGTCAGTGGGATTGGAACCGGCGAGCTGTCACGCACGGTGCCGTTCTTGTGCATCCAGATGGTCTGGTGGGTGGTCAGGTCGACCGCCGCCACGTAGCCCCAGGCCGGTGCCTGGCACGGCAGGCCCATCGGCGACAGCAGTGCTTCAAGGATCACACCATACGGGGCGCCTTTGTTCGGCTGCACGCCTTCGGTTTCGCTGACGCGTGGGCCTTGCTTGGCAATGTCGGCAGCCGGGATCAGCTTCGATTTGAACGCCATGTAGCTTGGGTTCACGAAGGCGATCTGGCGCACCGGGTCAACCGAGATACCGCCCCAGTCGAACACGCCGAAGTTGCCTGGGTACACGATCGAACCTTGCAGGGACGGCGGGGTGAACGGGCCGTCGTAGCGCATGGATTTGAAATCGATCCGGCACAGCATCTGATCGAACGGTGTCACGCCCCACATGTCGCGTTCTTTCAACGGCGGCGGCATGAAGTTCAGGTCGGACTTGGGTTGGGTAGGGGAGGTGCGGTCGCCCGCCACTGCGCCCTGTGGCACCGGGATTTCATTGACGGGCACCACTGGCTGGCCAGTGGCGCGGTCCAGCACGTAGATGCTGCCTTGCTTGGTCGACGCCATCACCGCTTGCTTCACGCCCGCAGCGGTCTTGATGTCGATCAGCGAAGGCTGGCCGCCCACGTCCATGTCCCACAGGTCGTGGTGGGTGAACTGGAAGGTCCACTTCACGTGGCCGGTGTCGATGTCCAGGGCGGTCAGGCCCGCGGCGTACTTCTCGGACTCATCGGTACGGTCGCCGCCGTACTGGTCGGGCATCTGGTTGCCCATCGGCAGGTAGAGCATGCCGAGTTTTTCATCCACGGCGAACATGGACCACATGTTCGGCGAGTTGCGGGTGTAGGTCTTGCCCTCGGCCAACGGGGTGGTGTCGTCCGGGTTGCCGCTGTCCCAGTTCCACACCAGCTTGCCGGTGTGCACGTCGAACGCGCGGATCACGCCGCTTGGCTCGTCGATGGAAACGTTGTCGGTCACGTGACCGCCGATCACGACCAGGTTCTTGGTCACGGCCGGTGGCGACGTGGAGTAGTAACCGCCTGGGGCGAAGCTACCGATGTTGGCACGCAGGTCGACCTGGCCTTTGTCACCGAAGTCTTCGCACATCTTGCCGGTGTCGGCGTTCAGGGCGATCAGACGGGTGTCGGCGGTCGGCACGAAGATGCGTTTCGGGCAGGCATTCGGAGCGGCGGCCGGGCTGGCAGTGCCAGTCGGGCTCTGCTCGGAAGCGTAGGCGGCGTCATCGTGGTACGACACGCCACGGCAGGTCATGTGCGCCCAACCTTTGAAGCTCTCAGCACCCTGGGTGGTGATTTTCGGGTCGAAACGCCAGATTTCCTTGCCGGTATCCGGGTCCAGGGCAATCACTTGGCTGTGCGGTGTGCACACGTAGAGCATGCCATTGACTTTCAGCGGGGTATTTTCGGCGGTGGTTTCACCGGGATCGCCTGGGCCAGGGATGTCGCCAGTGCGATAAGTCCACGCCGGCACCAGCTTATGGGCATTCTCCGGGGTGATCTGTGCCAGTGGCGAGTAACGGTCACCGAAGGCCGAGCGGCCATAGGAGTTCCAGTCGCCATCGGCCTGGGTTGGCGCAGCGCTGGCCATACCCGGCACCGCGTCGCGGTCCAGTTGGCCGGTCTTGACCATTTCACCTGGGTTGGTGAATTGGCTGGCCAGGGCGGTCGCGCCCGCCAGCACCACGGCAACGCTCAGCGCGCCAGTGCCCAGCGGTGCGGCTTGGCCACGCAGCAATGGCCGACGAAACCACGGCAGCAGCATGACGATGCCGAGGGCGAACAGCAGGGCCAGACGCGGCACCAGTTGCCACCAGTCCAGGCCCACTTCCCACAGGGCCCACACGGTGCTGGCAAACAACACCAGTGCATACAGGCCCAGCGCGGCGCGGCGAGTGGCCAGCAGCAATACGCCGGTCACGGCAATGCCGATACCGGCCAGCAGGTAGTACAGCGACCCGCCGAGCATACTCAGCTTGACGCCACCGGCCAGCAAGGCCAGCCCCATGATCAGCAGCAAGACCCCCAGCAGCCTGGGCAACAGGCGGCTTGGGCTTGAGGCACCATCAGTGCTCATAGTGTGTTTCTCCGTTACGTTGGAATTATGTAACCCCGTGCTTCACTCACTGTAGATGACGATTCGGCTCGGGCTTGGTTCATCGTTATTTTTGGTTTTTTCTGTGGATAACCGGGTTATCCACAGGCGGGCAATCAATCCCCTGGCGCAGGTCGATTCAAGACAGCGCTGTCTTTGTGCAGGAAGAAATTCGGCAAAGGGAGTCGACCGGGAGGTGAAGCGTTTCAGATTGTTGCGAAGGATAATGCGGCGGGGCGTTTTGAGAAAGGGTGAATCGCAAGATGCATCATTTCAGTTTTGGTAACAGTGACAGATAGTCGCTGCAAAAATAGCCTGATGGCAGGCTCTATCTCTGTAGGAGCGAGCTTGCTCGCGAAAAACTCACAGGCGCCGCGTTTATTCAGGAAGCGCGCGTTATCGTTGGCGTTTTTCGCGAGCAAGCTCGCTCCTACAGGGGGGGTGAGGTGACGGTTAGAAAGTGGTGCGGATGCCGAACTGCACACTGCGCCCCGGCGCCGGTGCGATGTCGCGCAGGATCGAGCTGGCATAGCGCACGGTCTGGTTGGTCAGGTTCTCGCCATTGACGAACGCCAGCCACTGGCTGCCGCCCACATTGAAGCGATACCCCGCGCTGGCGCCGAGGGTGGTGTAGCCATCGGTGCCGCTTTCGTTATCCGGCACACGCCCTTGGCCTGCGGCATGTTCCACGTCGATACGCGCTTGCCAGCGATCCAGTTCCCACAGCAAGCCGCTGTTCAAACGCAATGGCGCAATGCGCGGCAAGGCTTCGCCGGTGTCCAGGTTGGTGGCGCGGGTGTAGTCGCCCGACAGTTCCAGCGCAAACTTACCGTAGGCGCCTTCGCCGAGCTTCCAGTGATCCTGGGCTTCGAAGCCGGCGAAACGTGCGCGCACACCAGAATATTCGTACTCGGGAATACCTCCCGCGTCCTCTTCGCCTTCATCGTTCAGGGTACGACCCGTGCCCAACAAGCCGATGTAATTGGAGAAGTGGCTATAGAACACGCCGAAGCTGCCCTTGTGGGTGCCGTTGTCAAAGCGCAGGGCCAGGTCGCTGGACACGGCCTTTTCTTTCTTCAGGTTGGCATCGCCCAACTCGTAGGTACCGGTGGCAACGTGGGCGCCGTTGGCGTACAGCTCGTAAAAGGTCGGCGCGCGTTCGGTGTAGCCGAGGGTGGCAGCCAGGGACCAGATCGGCGTGAGGGTGTACACCGCACCTGACGACAGGCTACCGGCGGTGAAGTCACTGCTCTTGTCAGCATTGGCAAAACGCTCGTTGCCTTTGGCGTTCGGGTCGACGCTGGTGTGTTCCAGGCGTGCGCCGAGGCTGAGTTTCAGGCGTTCGGTGGCTTGCATTTCTTCGAGGATAAACAGCGCGCCGGCGTTGGTGTCGGTCTGCGGCACGAAGGCTTCTTCGCCCAGGGCCGAGAACTCGTTGCGGGTTACTTGGGCGCCGACCACGCCATCGAATGGGCCAATCGGCTGGTGACGAGCTTCCACCCGCGCTTCATAGCCTTTGTTCTTGAAGGTGGTGCCGGTTTCACCGCCTTCGATTTCGCGGTGTTCGTAGTCGGTGTACCCGGCGTCGATTTTCACCGAGGTAAACGGCCCTTGCAGGTTGCGGATCTCGGAGGCAAAGGCGTAGTGGTCCTGTTTCATGCGGATGCGCACATCCTGCTCGGCGGGTGAGCCGTAGTTACTGTCGTAATTACTGTAGGACAGCCCGGCATAACCATCGTCCCAGGTGTAGGAACCGCCCACCGCGCCGCCGTCCTGGCGCCCATTGCTGTTACCCAGGCGCCCGTTTTTGCCGGGGCCGTTCTCGCTCTCCGGTGCATGCCGGCTGCGGGCATAGCCTGGAATTTTCAGGTCGTTGAACTCGCGGCCATTGGCATCCAGGTGCAAGGCGAAGCTGCCGTTGCCGGCTTCCAGCTTGCCCGCGCTGCTGCGGGTGGTGTCGGCACCGCCGTAGCGCAACTCGCCGGCGCCATGGATGCCTTCAATGGCCTCGGTGGGGATGCGATTGTCGAAGGTGTTGACCACGCCGCCGATGGCGCTGCCGCCGTACAGCAGGGCGGCCGGGCCCCTTACGATTTCGATGCGGTCAACGTTGATCGGGTCCAAGGGCACCGCGTGGTCGTAGGACAGCGACGAGGCATCCAGCGCCCCCACGCCGTTGCGCAGGATGCGAATGCGGTCGCCATCCTGGCCGCGAATGATTGGGCGGCTGGCCCCCGGGCCAAAGTACGAAGACGACACGCCCGGCTGCTTGTTCAGGGTTTCACCGAGGCTGCCTTTTTGTTGCAGGGTCAGGTCATCGCCTTCCAGCACGGTGGTGGGCGAGGCGAGTTGTGTGCTGCCCAGCGGGTTGCCGGTGACTACTTGGGGTGGCAGTTCCAGGGCATGGGCCTGGGAGCCAATCAACAGGGCGGCAGCGAGGGGCGACAAGCGCCAGAGAGAAGGCAGCGACATCGGAAATTCCTGGGCAAAATGACTGATAACTTAAGTTACAATATAACATCTCTTTTCTGTGAAAAAGGGGAACTTTTCCTGGCGGGCTATATTCAATGCGATGCTTCCACCTGCTCGCCCCGTCGGCTAAGGTGCGCGGCTGTGTTCCTCTTTTTGCAAAAGGCCCGGCATGACCGCGACAAGCAACGACCCGCTCCACGGTGTGACCCTGCAACACGTGCTCACCACCCTGGTGGAGCATTACGAGTGGAGCGGCTTGGCCGAGCGCATTGATATCCGCTGCTTCAAGAGTGACCCGAGCATCAAGTCGAGCCTGACTTTCCTGCGCAAAACCCCGTGGGCGCGGGAAAAGGTCGAAGGTTTGTACGTCAAGCTGATGCGTACCAAACGCCCACTGGATTGAGTGCATGAAGCGCTTTGTTGCGGCGGCGGCGTTGGCCGGTTGGGTGGGGTTGGCGATCCAGCAATACCTGATTCTCTATTCGCGCTGGGCCAGTGGCGCGAGCTTGCTGGGCGGCCTGATCAGTTTCTTCAGCTTCTTCACCGTTCTGACCAATACCTTGGTGGTCGTGGTGCTCAGCTACTCACTGGTCAAGCGCGACTCAGCCGCCAAGCGGTTTTTCCTCGCGCCTCGCATCAGTAGCGCGATTGCCGCGAGCATCGTGGTGGTGAGCCTGGCCTACAACCTGCTGCTGCGGCATCTGTGGAGCCCGCAAGGCTTTCAATTTATCGCCGATGAATTGCTGCACGACGTCATGCCGTTGTTGTTTGTGGTGTATTGGTGGCGGTGCGTGCCCAAGGGTACGTTGCGGCTCAAACACATTGCCGGCTGGGTGATCTACCCATTGGTGTACTTCGGTTATGTGCTGCTGCGGGGGCATATGCTCGGGCAGTATCAGTACCCGTTCATGGATGTGGACAGCCTCGGTTATCCACAAGTGTTTGTGAATGCCGGAGGGATTTTGGCAGGGTTTATCGTCATTGGGCTGG
Organism: Hoplolaimus galeatus; assembly: GCA_016432905.1. Lineage (NCBI taxonomy): Eukaryota > Metazoa > Nematoda > Chromadorea > Rhabditida > Hoplolaimidae > Hoplolaimus > Hoplolaimus galeatus. The sequence continues at coordinate 130,409 of JAEHOL010000001.1, forward strand.
TGATCGTTGGCCTGGACAAGCGCCTCAAATCACCCTCGATTTAAAGTGAGCACCATTAAGGTGGGAGCAGGCAAGCCAGCTCCCACCTTATTCATTCTTCTCCGCTGCCCTCAGCACGCCAGTAACCCACGGCCTTGAGGTATTCCTCGTTGACCTTGTGCGCATCCAGCAGCACCCGCCGTACCTGGCGTGACAACTTGGTTTCGGTGGCGACAAAGCTGTACAGCGTGCCGCTGGGCAGCGTCAGGTTGCGCACCACGTCGAGCAGGTCATCCTGGCCGCGCATCACCCAAATAATCTCGACGTCCGCCGCGCTTTGCAGCGCTTGTTGCTCCGCCGCATCGGCGATTTCAATCACCGCCAGCACCTTGCGCCCGGCCGGCAGTTCTTCCAGGCGTCGACCGATGGCGGGCAGGGCGGTTTCGTCGCCGATCAGCAGGTAGCTGTCGAAAATGTCCGGCACGATCATCGAGCCTCGTGGCCCGCCGATATACAGGTGCTGACCGACCTGCGCCTGCTCGGCCCAGGTAGACGCAGGGCCATCGCCATGCAGCACGAAGTCGATATCCAGCTCGCCGATTTTCAGGTCGTAGCGTCGTGGCGTGTAGTCGCGCATGGCCGGTTGCGGGCCGTCGCCCTTGATGGCGAACGTCGGGCTTTCCAGCGCCGCTTGCTCGGCGGCGTTCTGCGGGAACAGCAGCTTGATGTGATCGTCGCTGCCCAGGCTGATAAAGCCCGCCAGCTCAGGCCCGCCCAGTGTGATGCGGCGCATGCGCGGGGTGATATCCACCACCCGCAGCACTTCCAGGCGGCGGCGTTTGATTTCGTGAGTCACGCGATGAATGGCTTGTGTGTTCATTGGTCTGTCCCGTCGGCAATGGCTTGGGCGGTGCGATTGAGCAGCGCCGCAACACGAACGATTTCCTGCGGGCTCCAGTGCCCGTTGTGCGAATGCAAGGCGTGGCGCAGGTTGTGCACCGCCTCATGAATCTCGGGTGGGCGATCGTGGCCGCGCAGCGAGCGTTTGCTCACATCGATGCGCATGCGCACGCCGTCCAGGGCAACGGCCTGCTCACTTAGAAAGAGACGACCGGCGTCGGTGATTGTGTAGTGTTTTTTCCCGCCTTCGGCATTGCCGCTGATCAGCTCGCTCTCTTCGAGGAAGGTCAAGGTCGGGTAGATCACGCCGGGGCTGGGGCTGTAGGCGCCGTCGAACAGGCTTTCGATGCGGCGGATCAGGTCGTAGCCGTGGCATGGCTGTTCGGCGATCAGCGCCAGCAGCAGTAATTTCAGATCACCCGGTGCGAAGACGCGAGGACCGCGACCGCCACGTTTTTCGAATTCACCGCGAGGTTCGTTTCTCATGCAGGCTCTCCAGACAGGTTTAGATATAACTTAAGATATATCTTAGCGTGGCGGTAGGGCTTGGCGACCAACGGTCGTCGGCGCCTTTTCCGGCAGAGGACCTTGGAATACGTGGAATACGATTAATTTTAGAGTCATAACTTTAATTAGAGTTTAAACTCAGTTAAGTTTATGTCCGGCAGCTTGTTTGTGGTATTTTTCTGAGCGAAAGTTCTTTTGGTTGGCCCTGTTTTTTGTGTTGTAGTCTTGTTCTTACAGCTAATTTAAAAGTTTTGGCAAAGTGCCATGTTTTTCTCTCAATCCCTGATTAATAGGGCTACGCAGGCGTGAGAGGTTGCCTGCATACCTACTGTTGTTTTGAGTTGATCATTGTTTGGCGTTGCAACTAACGGCGGCGCGTTCGTTGTTAAGGCGGTTACTTGGCGACGAATCACTCAATGTTGATAACTACAGGTATTGACCATGTTCAAGAAGTTCGCGATTGCTGTTCCCCTGGCTGTTATGGCGCTGTCCTCCTCGGTAACTGCTTTTGCTGCCGGTGAAGCCAGCCACACCGTCAACATGAAGGCCACCATCCCGACTACCGTGTTCCACGCTCAGCCGCGTGACCCGAACTGGGGTCGCGATGAAACCATGACCTACAACCTGGTCAGCGGTGAGCTGGCGCCGTTGAGCGCCATCTACGACATCAAGAACACCAATGGTTCGGTTCACGCCTACATCGAAGGCGGCCCGGCCGTGCTGTTCAACGGTGACCCAAGCCAGAACATCCCGCTCACCACCACCCTCAATGGTGTGACCCTGACCGGCACCCCACAGGAAGTGGTCAACGAAGCCGACTCCACCCCAGGCGTAGGTGCGGAGATGCGCATCGTCGCAGCCAAGCCTTCGGCGACTCAGCGCGGTTCGTACACCTCCGTGATGCCAGTGGTCTTCGACGCGGTACTGCCAGTAGCGCCTTGATGCCACTTAATGCCCGCTTGGCGCGGGCATGACTTTTCAGGTCGGCGAATGCCTCCTCCGTTCGCCGGCCTGGTTTTTGATTCTGGTCTCCTGGCATTCAGAGTATCCGTTCATGTTCCCGATGACGCCTATCGCGGCTGCGCTTGCGCTGCTGATATGTACGAGTGCGCTGGCGGCACCTGCTGCTTCCGGTGCAGCCACGCCCGGCAGCCTGATCACTCAGGCCCAAGGCTTGCCCGCAGGCTTTGCCGATCACTTTTTCGATGTACCCCTCGCGGTGCGCGTAGACCTGGACCACCAACTGCTTGGCGAAGCGCTGATCGTGCTGTCCCGGGACGACCGCGTCACCCTGCTCGAATTCACCGACACCGGCGACAGCAAGGTGCCGGCTGCCACCCGCGACACCTGGCAAGGCCTGCTGGAAAAAGGCGTGGCGTTGGGCGCCTGCACCCAGTCTTGCCCGCAAAAGATGATCTCTGCTTACTACAATCTGGAAAGCTCGCAGTTGTCGATCCTCACGCAGGACGTTGAACTGAGTAGCGAAGCCCCGCGCTTTTACGACCAGCCCGACGGCGGCAGCCTGGGGTTGATCATCAACAACCAGCTCAACCTCAATGGCGGTCAGCAAGACAGCCTCGGCGGCCGTTATGGTTTGCAAGCCAGTTCCAGCGTGGGCAACTGGAGCCAGGTGTTCAACCTGCAACTGGCGCGCCAGAGCGGTAATGACCAACCCATGCGCCACGCGATTCATGAGCTGTATACCCAGCGTGAACTGGAAGGGCAATTTTTTCGCCTCGGCCACTTCACCCCCAATTCCGATGGCCTGACCCGTCAACTGCGCAGCTTCGGCGCCAGCCCCGACACCGCCTTGGGCATCATGTACGGCAGTTCCGACAGCCTGGCGATCAACAACCCCAAGCCCAGCGTGTACCCGATCTACGTCACCGCCAACCGTCAGGCAGCGGTAGAGATTTATCGCAACGGCTTGTTGATCAACACCCAGGCCGTGGCCGCCGGCCTGCAAACCCTGGACACCCGGCCACTACCCGGCGGTATCTATGAAGTGGAAGTACGCCTGGTGGAAGACGGCCTCACCACCAGCACTACCCAGGAGCTGGTGTACAAACCCGGTAACTGGCGCAACGCCGAAGACCGCTGGCGCTACAACCTGTTCGCCGGGCGCGAAACCAAGCTGTTCAGCAACTGGGACGAGCAAGCCTCGGGTGTGGTGACGGCCGGCGCGTCGCTCAATTACCTGCTGCACCCACGGGTGATTCTTGGCCTGTCGGCCCGCCAGGTGCGCGAGCAACTGCAATATGGCAGCTCGGTGGACTGGACCGTTGCCGACAACACCAGCCTCTATGCCAATGTTTATCAAACCCGTGAACATGGCACGGGCCTTGACCTGCAAGGGCTCTACAGCTTCGGCGCGACCAACCTGGTGTTCAGTCACAACCGCAGCTGGCTCGACACCCGCGACACCTACGAAACCCTGCCCGACGGCACGCGCCTGCGGCGCAACACCTTTGTCGGCCAGGCCAGCAATTCGGCGTTGTCGGTCAACCATCGCCTTGATGCGAAAAACACCTTGAACATGCGAGTGTCCCATAGCCAAGGCAACGTCGAAGGTGCGGGGCTGGACCTGGGCTGGAGCCGTCACGACAGCTTTTTCGGCAGTGATGCCAACTGGCGTTTCTCGGTGTTCGACCGCCCCGGCAGCGCCGGCACCAATGACCAGCGCAACCGTGGCGTGGATGTGAGCCTGAGCGTGAACCTGGGCAGCGATGGCCGGCAGATTTCCGGCAGCATCGGCACCCGCACCGCCCGTGATGGCGGCCGCGATAACAATGCGTCGATCACGTATCGGCAGAACCTCACCGACCATGTGCTGCAAAGTGTCTCGGCCACGGCGATCACTGATACCTACGGCGTCGGCCTGTCAGGCATGGCCAACTTCAGTACCGACGTGGTCAGCGGCGACGGCTTTGTGCAGCGCAGCTCCTTCAATGGCGATTTCAGTGGTGGCTTGAACCTCAACAGCACCTTCGTCGCGGGCGCCGGGAAAATGCTGCTCAGCAGCCAGTACCAGGGCAACGGCGCGGGGATGATCATCGATGTGGAAACCGACCTCGACGAGATCGCCCTGCGCGCCGACGACCTGGGCGGCGGCAGCGCGGTACTGCGTCCGGGGCGCAACTACGTGCCGGTCTCGGCCTACAAGAGCAGCAGCGTGAGCTTCGACTTCGAAGGCAACCACCCGCCGGCGGCGAACATCCAGCCCGCGCGCTCCAGTTACCACCTGAACAAGGGCGGCGTGGACTACCGCAAGATCACCGTGATGAAAACCGTCACCGTACTCGGCCGCCTGCTGGATGAACGCGGCGCGCCGCTTAAAGGCCATCACGTAATCAATCACGCCAGCCGTGGGGTCAGCGAAGTGGACGGGTTCTTCTCCATGGAGATGAGCGCCAGCGCGCCGACCCTGCAGGTGCGCTACCAGAACCAGTTGCTCTGCCAGTTCCGCCTGGACCCGAGCACTGCGCCGGATGAAAACGACGTGCTGATGATTGGTGATCTGCGCTGCACGCCGGACACGCTGGCCGAAGCTAACCACAAGGGCGAAACCGCCGGTTGACGGCGGTTGAAACGGGAGTTCATGACCTTGATTACCGCAATGAAAAAACGCTTGGGGCTCTGTGCATTCGCGCTGGTTTTGGGCGCTACCTACAGCTTGCCGGCACTGGCTATCGTCGAGCAGATCACGGCGGTGTTTCGCCCCGATCCGGCCAACCCAACGAGCAATAAATTCGTCAATACCACGCCGCAAAGTGGCTTGTGTCCCTGGCACGTTCCAGCCAGGTGCGAGGCGGTCAATACCTTCAGTATTCGTAACAGTTCGTTCCGGGCCTATTCCAATGGGCCGATACCGGCGTTTCCGGAGGATCCGCGCCAGAGCGCCTATTTCAAGGTGCCCTCGGCATTTCGCGATCTGCAAGTGACTCACACCGTCACCGGTCGTGCGGAGACGGTACAGATGCGCATTGCCGGTATTGGGGGACGGTGGAATGTCTCTTATCCACCGGGTGTGTCCGGCTGGGCCACGCCAGGCGTGGGCTGGAACGCTTATTGGCGAGGGGCGCCGGCACCGTGCTTGCCGATCAATTACATGGCGGCGGGACAAGCGTATGCGCTTTTTTTCTGGATCGTTCCAGAGAACGCCGGAGCCTGCAGCGTTACAAATGGTATGGAAATCGGGCGGATGAGCTACAGCACGCTTGAGTACGGCTACGAACTCAAGACACCAAACCCTCTGGGTATGGACGCTGGTACTTATGAGGGGTCCATCACTTACACCATGGGCCCGGGCGGCGATATGGATTTCGGCACCACCATGATCCCCGACGAAAACACCCTGACGTTCAACTTCATCTTGTCGGTGGAGCACGTGCTCAAGATTGACCTGCCGGCGGGCGGCAATCGCATCGAGCTGTTACCCGAAGGCGGCTGGCAAGCCTGGCTCAACCAGGGGCGGCGCCCCTCGCGGCTATGGCGTGACCAGACCTTCGCAATCTCCGCCAGCTCACGTTTCAAGATGACCCTGGAGTGCGGGCTGGTGATCGGCAACACCTGTGGCCTGCGCAACAACGACGGTGACGAAGTGCCGCTTCAAGTCGCCGTGAGCCTGCCCTATGGCTTGCGTGATCAGCACGACCAGGGCGTGAACAAACTGCCCCTGCGCCTCGACGGCGTCGGCACCGAACTGTTCCAGCCGTTGCAGTACGTGAACAACCGCGAGGGCAAGTTGCATTTCGAGGTGGGCAAGGATGACGTGGCCGACATGCTCAAGAAACCCGGCAGCACCTATTCCGGCGTGGCCACGGTGATCTGGGATTCGGAAGTCTAGGCGAGCCCGGCTCGCATATCGGCTCCCTGTGGTGGGCCGCGTTCAATCAATAAGGCGTAATCAAACATGAAACATGCAGTGTTAGGGGCTGGGCTGTTGCTGATGTCATTGGCGGCGCAGGCCGGGCCGGCGATCAATGTCGGCGTGGTGTATGACTACCTGGAGGGCGACCGCAGTTCTTATCTCAAGCGGGTGTTCAACGGCGGCACCAGCACCGCCTTTATCAAGGTCAATGTGCTGGAAATTGTCTATAACGCCGACGGCACGTCCAGGGAAATCCCGGTGGCCTCCCTGACGGATGACAAGGGCGCCGCCACCAGCCGCGACGGCCTGATGGCCAGCCCGGCGCGGTTGATCGTTCCGGCGGGCGGGCGCCAGGGGACGCGCTTGCTGTACATGGGCGAGCGCGACAAGGAGCGTTACTTCCGGGTGCGCTTCATCCCGGTGGTGCCGGAGAAGGAAGACGACTTCGCCGTGACCGACGCCGAGCGCGACGAGTACAAAAAAGATCTCGCCGCCGGCGTCAACGTCATGGCCGGTTACGGCACGGTGTTTTTCGTGCGGCCCAAGGACACCCGCTTCGATACGAAGGTCGTCGAGACCGCCGACCAGTACACACTGCGCAACGCCGGCAACAGCGTGGTGGTACTCGATGAGTTCCGGGACTGTTCAGCGGCGAAAAAAACCGACTGCGAAGCCACCACCAAACACCACATCCTGCCGGGACGCCAATGGCAGCTCGAGAAGAAGCCCGGACGTGAATACCGCTTCCAGATGATCGAAGGCCGCGACAAAACACCGATGACGGTCAACAGCAACGGGTGATGACAATGTTCAAGCAACTGACGGTATGGGCGGGGCTGGTCGCAACGTTGTTCATCGGCGGGCCGGTACAGGCGTTTCAGGAGCGCCAGAGTTTTGATGTGTCGGTCACCATTCCGATCCACGAAGCCTATGTGCTGCCCTCCGAACCTGACTGGATGGCGCAGGACCAACTGCTGGCCTGGGACCTGGCGACCTCCAGGCTCGGGCGCCTGCGCAAGAACTTCGACGTGAAAAACCTCAATGGCGGCGTAGCTGCGCGGCTGGGGGACGTGCCCTATCTGTTGAGCGGCCGCGACCGTATTGATTTGCGCGTGCTGTTCAACCGGGTGCCCCTGACCCTGGACTCGACCCAGATACTCAGCGCTGACGAGGCGGGCATGGGCCGGCGCGTCGAGCTGGAGATTGCTCCGATCGAGCCGCAGGGTGGATACCAGGGCGGGTCCTACTACGGCACGGTGCACCTGATGTTTGATTTTCTGGCGCCTTGACCGCTCGGGCCCATTTCATCGAGCTGCTGGTACTTCAGGTCGAAGGTGTTGCCGTTGTTTCATTTGGCGGTGGGGTTCTGCTGCTCAAGGTAACGCTTCCAACCTTCTCAACCGGGCTACCAGCGTACTGCGATAGGCCAGATGAATACCGGCCTCGTCGTCCGATGTGAGCCGGTGCTGGTCCAGCTGCGTGCGGGTAGGGGGGCTCGAATAACAGGGTTGGGTAGTCTGTAAGTCTGATGACCTATCCTAATCACGTCCATGAAAGCATGGGTATCTACACAACTTTTTGGTGCGACGCCGGGCCTGTGGGAGGGGGCTTGCTCGCGAAGGCGGCCTGACAGCTGAAGCTGTTATCCGTGTACATATCCATTTCTGCGGTAACGGCCACTTAGGGTTCCGCTTTTACAGCGGCTCACTTTTGAAAAGCGCAAAAGTAAGCAAAACGCTCTTGCCCCACCACTCGGCACCTCGCTTAGGCTCGGTGTGCCCGTAATCCGCCAGTGATTTGGGGGGCCGCCGCCACGCGCCATCCATGGCGCGGGGCGGCTAAACCGGCATCCCTGCCGGTTTACCCCCCAAATCCCTGTCGAATTCCGGCCAGCGTGGTTTGACGGGGCGCCTAAGATCAAAAGCAGAGCAAGAGCAAGAGCAAGAGCAAGAGCAAGAGCAAGAGCAAGAGCAAGAGCGGCTCGCTTCGCATCGTGGTTAGCGTCGGCAGTGGCTACAAAAGTTGTGTAGATACCCATGCCCATGAAAGGCCAATACATAACCATTGCATCGCAGTTTGCGCTGCACGCTTATTTACCGGTGCTGCTCACGCAGGCGTTCTGCTCGTCGCCTTGCAGGTATGGCATCAATAGGGGCGCCATGCCTTTGAGCACCTGCACCGGCAGCGCCGAGGTGAAGGTGAAACCCTGCGCCGAACTGCCGGGCACGAAGGCGGTGAGCGTGCCGAAGTGGCGCTCGCCGATATAAAACACAAAGGTGGCGGTGCGGTTGATCGCTTTGGAGCTGAGAATGCGCCCGCCGGCACCGATGGCTTCGATACGATTATCGCCAGTGCCGGTCTTGCCGCCCATGGCCAACGGTGTGCCGTCGGCGTGTTTGAAACTGCCGGCGACGCGTTTGGCGGTGCCGGCATCGACCACCTGGGAGAGCGCGCCGCGCAGGGCCGTCGCCACCTCGGAAGGCATCACTCGGCGGGCGCGGTCGGGGGCATTGATCAGGCGGGTGTCATAGGGCGTGCCGGCAGCAAAGTGCAGGCTGTCAATGCGCAGCACCGGAATGCGTACGCCGTCATTGAGGATGATGCCCATCAACTCGGCCAGCGCTGCCGGGCGGTCGCCGGAGCTGCCGATGGCGGTCGCCAACGATGGCACCAGATGGTCAAACGGATAACCCACCGCTTTCCAGCGCTGATGAATATCCAGAAACGCTTCGATCTCCAGCATGGTGCGGATACGCCCGTCGCGGGCGCTCTGATGGCGGCTTTTGAATAACCAGCTGTAAACCTCCTGGCGTTCGAACTGACTGGCTTTGACGATCTCGCTGAACGTCGCGTCCGGATGGTTGAGCAGGTAGCCCATCAGCCACAGGTCCAGCGGGTGCACCTTGGCGATATAGCCCTGGTCAGGCAAGTCATAGGCGCCTGGGCCGTAGCTGTCGTACAGCGTGTCGAGGCGTTTGTCGTTCAGCGTCTGCTGGCCTTTGGTTCCCGCCAGGCGCGCACGCAGGAAGCTGTTGAAACTCTCGCGGCTGGCGTCGGGCAGCAGGTATCGGTGCACGGCCGCCAGGCGGATCGGCGTGGGATGCAGACTGTCGAGGAAGGTTTCCAGGCGCGCCTGGGTGTCTTTTTTCTGGTACTTCTTCCAGAACTTGAGCAAAAAAGCGGTGCCTTCGCGGTCGGCGAATTGCGCCAGGTATTCCTGGCGGCGTGGCTCGCTGTCGTCCTTGAGCAACTGCGCGCTGTTGTTGGCGCTGGTGTAGGTGACGTAGCGCACCAGGTCGCGCATCAGGCGGATGAACGGCAGGTTGATCGACTCGCGCAGGGCATCGCGCAGGCTCGGGTTGCGGCCGTTGTCCTGGTTGCGAAAGTTATGGAAGCGGTGCAGGCCGCCACCGGTGAAAAAGCTTTCGCCGGGGCTGGCCGAATAGGTGCGGTCCAAGGCCGCTTCGAGCATGTCTGCCAAGGATTTGCCGGGATTTTGCAGCAGGTAGTCCACGGCCCAACGGCTGAGGCGGTCCTGCTCGGCGACCTCGACTTTTTTCAACGCTGCTGGCGCCAATGCGCCGTAGCGCTCATGTAGCTCGGCGATGATTTGCAGGTAGGTGGTCAGCACGCGCAACTTGGCGGTAGAACCCAATTCAAGCTTGCTGCCCTCGTTGATGTCGAACGGCTGGTCGGTGTTGTCGGTCTGCACCCGCACGCGCGCGCTGTCGGCGGTGCGCTCGAACAAGGTAAAGCTGTAGCGCACCTGCGGCGTGCTGGCGGGGGTGAGCAAGCGCTCGCCCAGCAGCCCGATCTCTTTGGCATAGACCGGGTCGGCCAGTTGCTTGAGGTACGCGGTGATCTGCTCCTGCAGTCGGCCTTGCAAGGTGCTGGTGGCGGACAGGTCTAGGCGGTCGAGGTCGTACAGCGGGCGATCAAGCAGCGCGGCCAGGCGGCTGCGGGCCACGCTAATGCCTTTGTTGGCCTCGATCTTCTGGGTGGTCGGTTGTTGCTGCCAGTCGCGGTAGGTGACCTGGCTGGCCAGCGCTGCCTTCAGTAATCCCGGCTCGATCACGCCCAGTTGCGCCAGCAGTCGCAGGTGACTGTCGGTCAACTGCGCCAGCTCATCGCGGCCCTTGGTCAGGTAATGGGACGGGCGGCGCTGGGCGATCATCAGCGACAGCACTTGGCGCAACGCCAGGCCGCGGGCCGCCAGGCTGGGCGCGGTGTTCGTGGTGTCGGCCAGGGCCCGGTTGACCTGGTTGAAGTCGGCGCCATACCACACCCGCAGGCCTTCGGCCATGCCGTGCACTTCGCCGTGGCCGGGCACTGCCGAAAGCGGCACGCTGTTGAGGTAGTCGCGCACCACGTTCTGCCGAGCGAGGAGGGTGTCGGGGCCGTGCTGATAGGCGCGCAAACTGGCCGAGAGCATCTGGCGCAGTTTTTCGCTGCCCGACAGGGTCAGGCCGTCCGGCGAATGGCGGTACTTTTCCAACTGCGTGGCCAGGGTGCTGCCGCCCGCCGTTTGCCCCGGCAGGTGCAGCTGGCGCGCAACCTGTGACCACGCGGCCTTGGCAAAGCGCGGCCAGTCCACCGCCGGGTTGGCCTGGGCTGGCTGCGGGTCAAGCAACTCGCGGTTTTCGATAAACAGCAGGCTGCGCACCATCAACGGTGGCACGTCGCTGAACTGCGCATACAACTGCGTCGGGTAATTGAATTGATACAGCGGCGCGGCGCGGCAATCGGTGATGCTCAGCCCGGCCTGGATTTTTTCTGCGTAAGGAATAAACAGGCCGTGACGGCTGTAGTTCATCAGCGCCGCGGAGAAGCGTGCCTGGGACTCGATCACGTAATTACGCTTGAGCAGGCGCGGCAGGAAGTCGCCCAGGGCGCTGTAGCCCAGGCGCTGATCGAAGGGCCCGGCGCCGGGGTACAGGATCGCATCGCTGGCTCCGGGTTCGACGCGGTAGGTCAACTGCGCGGCCCATTGGCTGAGGGTGCGAGCCTGCCAGCGAGCGCTGTGCATCTCGCGCAACACGGCAAAACCCAGGGCGAGCAGCACCAGCAGCAGGATCAGCCAGAACAGCCGGCGCCATGGCCGGGGCGGTCTGAATTTTTTCGGCAATGGGGCGGGTGACGGGCTGTCGGCTTCAGCCTTGTGCGAGTCGGTTTGCCACAGTGCGCCCATAGTCGACTGATCCATTCCTACAGATTGATCGGACTTGTCTGAAGCGTAGACGCGAATTGCCTTGCCCATGAAGTTTGTCGACGGGGCAGCACACAGCGCGTCATGGCAGGCGTTAATTGTCTAGGCCAGCGGGTCGCTCGGCGGCGGTTAGCGTTTGATTTTAACTGCCCTCAGAGTATCAACATGACCGCTTCCACCCCTCCAGCCGACTCACAGCACCTCATCACGAGCGAGCAAATCGAAACGTTGTTTCGCGAGCCGCCGTCATTGCTGGCGGTAGCGCAAGAAAGCGCCCAGGCCTACCTTGACCAGCATTTTGCTGAACACAAATGGCAGGCCGGTCTGATTTATATCGCTGCGCCCGCCGACACTGACGGTAGCCTCGTTTACCAGGCCTTGTCCGAGTGGCTGCTGCAACGCCTGGCCCTCGCCGGCCCGGTGTTGCTGGTGGCGGACTATCACGTGGTCGCCCAACGGGTGCGCGAGGTGTTTGTGGAAGGTGGCCCGAGCCTGGTTGAACTGGAACGGCTGATCAACCGTTGCGGCGCGCTGCTGTGGAGGACCTATGTGAAACGCCTGCAAGCCTGGTGGTCTGAAGAGCTGCCGGTGAACATGACGCGCTGGGGCTACCTGTCGGATGACCTGCTGACACTGCTATATGACTCACCCAAGCCGCCGGGATACAGCGAGGAGCAATTCGCCACACTGTTCCCCAAAACCCTGCTGCATCCGATTCGCCCGGATAACGAGTGGAGCGCCCACGGCGATGCATTGCGGGTGCAGGCGGTTTACCTGGCGGGGCCGCCCGTCGAGATGCTGCCGGTGCTGGTCCTTATTCACGGACAACAGCGCTTGCTGTTCAGCCCGGCCAGTGGCCTGCACCCGCTGCGCGACGAGGACGAAATCGCTGCATGGTTGCCGGCTTTTGCTGAGGGCGCGCGCGTAGAGCAATGGTTTGCCGAGGACGTTGACAGCGATCCGTTCGACGCCCTGGCCGCGAGCTACCTGGCACGTCAACTGCGCGACATCGACCGGATCGACCGCAACCTGGCACTTGCACCGGGGCAGCATCAGGCGTTGCTCGACTACATCACCGATCCGCGACGCTGGTTCGTCGCCAGCCTGGGCGCACGTCAGCAAGCGCTGCGCAGCGCCATGCCGCTGTGGCTGGCTCACGCCGACGAGCAAGACAGCATCGCCTATGCGCGCCTGCTCCAGGCGCTGGTGGTGGCCCGCGAGCAAAATGGCGGAAAACAGTATCTCGACGGTATCGACTCGATCCGTCAGTTTGCCGATGACGCGCTCAAAACTTGCCTGCACGCTCAACCTGCGGCGCGCAAAGTGCTGCCTGCCGATGTTCAGCTGACCTTTAAACGGGTGATTGCCGCCGCAGTGCCGGTGCCGGGAGGTTTCATAGCGGGCGAAGTCGACCTGATCACCGTAAGCCTGACCGAACTGGCGCTGGAAAACCTGGCCGGGTTCCCTCACACCGTCACCAGCATCACGTTGAACGACGCCCCGGCGCCCGGTTGGTTGACTTACGACCTGCTCAGCGGGTGTGTGCAAACGGCTGACGTCGGCCAGGCTTACCCGGCTTTGTTGAAAAGAAAGCTGTTGGATGATCCAACCGAAAACGCTCGGCGCTTGCAGTTGTTCAAGCGCCAATTACGCGTGCAGTTGCCGATGCTGGCGTTGGAACTGAAGATCAAGGACGAGCACGGCCTGACGCTGGATGGCTTCAGGCGCGTGCAGGCTGCGCTGCAATCGCGCCTGGCCGATCGTACGGTACAGGACCAGGCAATGGCGCTGTGGCCGCTGGCGTTCAAGGCTTCGGCGGCTGCTGACGCCGATGAGGTGACCGCGCACTTCATCATTGGCCCAAGGGCCGGGCAGGCGGGCGTGCATCTGCTGTACCGGCCATTGCTCGAACCGATGTTGCAGGAGTACGCGTCGATCCACGCGTTGTTCGAGGCCATCAAGGCGCCAGGCCCATTACAGGACAGCGTGTTGACCTGGATCGCTCCGGCACGCCAGGCGGTCTACGCCAACGGCGGCTTCAATGAACCGCATATCCGTCGCTTTTTGCCTGGCGATGAGTTCGGCGTGTATGACAAACCACCGGCGGCGCAACTGCACAAGCAGTTGGGCACGCAAGGCCCCTGCACCCTGGTGTTCAACGGCACGGCAAAGGCTCTGGTTGCCCTGGCTGACCGGCAATCGGTATCGAACGCCGAACAACGCTGGGCCCATATGAAAGAGGTAGGTTGGCTGTTGTTTGCCAGTGTCCTGCCGTTGACCAGCGGGCCGTTGCAATTGGGCGGATGGCTGGTGCAATTGGTCGACAGCCTGCAGCAGGATATTCAGGCCCTGGCCAGCGACGATGAACAGGCCAGGAACAAAGCCGTTACGGATGTACTGAGCAACCTGATGGCAATTCTTGCGCACCAGGCCACGCCCCACGCCCCCCATCAGGCGCTGCAACTGGAGCACCCCGTCTTTGCGCCGTTGGCGCACGCCGAGCCCGCCGCGTCGGCGCCTGTTCGTGTCCCCGTGCCTGCAATGTTCCACACCCCGATCCGTTGGAGTAATGCGCGTAAAGACCTGACCACCGCGCAGAATGCTCGGGCACGCCGCCTGAGCCTCAGGGTTTTCTCCGGAGAATGGAGCAACGCCGAGCAAAGCGGCCCGCGCCAGGGTTTGGTCTATGACACTTCCTTTTCACCACCGCAATGGCATGCCTTGGTACGCGGGCACGTGTATCGGGTGGTGGACGAGGCCAATGCGGTGCGGGTCGTCAGCGCCGATGGCCGCGAGAAAGGTCCCTGGTTGAAATCCTTGGGTGACGGGTATTGGGATTTTGATGCGCGATTGCACTTGCCAGGGGGCAATGCCGATTCCGCGCTCGAAGCCGAACTGCAGGCACTTGAAGTGTCCGAGCCGAGCCTTGAACAGCAATATCGTGATGCTGGGCGCGCACGTGACAGGGCCGGTGCAGCCATGATCGTGGCGCGTAAGCTGGCGCGCGAATCAAAGGGCAAGGTTACCGAGGCACAGTTGGCGCAACTTGAGGAACGCTACCGCAAGGAAATGCAGAATAAGGTGACGTCCTCGCAACAAGAACTGCAATTGCTGATGCGTTTGCGTGCGATCAAGCCACGGCCTCGGTATGAAGAAGAACTTTGTGAAGTGCTGGAATCACTGATTCTGGGCCTGCAATTACTGGATGCCGACACGCGTGAGCAGATGCTGCAGATCAATGCGCGCATCCGCCCTCTGCTCGATGTCCTGCAAGATGAGAGTGAGGACGAAGCCGGCTCCGATCTTAATCGCCAGGCCCATGCTGACCTGGACCGCAACATGCGTGAGCAAGTGGCAGCCGAGGAGGCGGCGATTCGCTGGCGCACGCTGGAAAAAACCTATATTGACCAACTCAGGGCAGTGCCGCGGCTTGGGCGCAACAAGGCCCGCGAGCTGCAAAATGACTTGGCTGCAAGGCCTTCGGTCCTGGATTTGCAAGCGTTGCAAGTGACCACACTGTGGGGCATCACCATTGATATCGAAGGCCCACCGCTGGAGGCGGAGTTTTTTGACAGCTTGAACCAGGTGATCAATCGTGCCCGCTGGGCCAGCCGCTCCCTGGCCGACCTGGAGCATCTTTCCATCGCGCGGGAAGAACGTGTAGAAGTGCTCAAAAGCCTGGGGCGCATCTATGCGCTCACCGACGGCCACATTCAGTTCTGGCGCGCCATGGCGCCGGACACCTTTGACTTGGCCAATCTGCAAAAACTCCAGACGTTGCTGTCTGGCCTGCACCGTCAGGTTGAGGAGCAACTGGCTGACCTGCTGGACACCGCCCCCGGCGTGGTGTCGGTCAAGGCAGAGGCAGCAGGCTCGCGGCAAAAAAAGATCATCCGCACGCGCAACCGCGATGTGTATGTGGCCCGGGTCAAAGGCCCGACCGGCACCGCAGAGCTGGTGGACGACAAGGGCAGTGTGATCGCCACCTTCACCGAGGCCGACGACGGCGTATGGGAAGCGGTGGAACCGCCGGCCAAACCCCGTACGGCCAACCCGCAACTGGGTGCGCTGGTGAACAAGGGCCTGCGGCTGTTGGCAGGCGTCGACAACGCGATTGCGAAGGTGCAAGGCATGTCGGACAGGTGTGAGCCCGAATCCCTGCAAGCCCTGTTGGTGGCGCAAGCCAACAGTCGGCGTATGGTGGCGGCGGATATCGACAGAAAATTACGCAGCCTGGACGTCTCACGGCTGGCCGCCACCCAGCAGGCCAACGCCAGGGTGCGGGCCAGCGACTTGCGGGCCGCGGCGACGCGCCTGGAGGCGGCGGGTGTCGAGGCGCGTGTTCGGGCCAGCAAACTCAAGCTGACGCGGGCCGAAGATGTCGATTTCCTGCACGCGCTCAATGAGGTGCGCATCCAGCGACAAGGTGCCCGCGTACGCCTCAAGGGTAAAACCGTGGATTTTCTGCAAGTCTATGTTGTGCAGGATGCGCAAACGGCGCAGCCGCTGTGTTACGCGCACTTTCACTATGGAACCCGCCTGGGCCCGGACGATCACTACACCGCCGCCCACATCAAAAGCCCCGAGCAGCAGCGACTGGGGCGCCAGGCCCAGGCCGAAGCTGAAGCCCAGGCGTTCGCCCGAATGCGCAGCGGCCAGACCGGGCGCGTGCAGCAAACCCTGGACATCGACCGTGCGAGCATTTCCCGGCTGCTGGCCAGACGTTTGTTTTTCAGTGTGGACTGAACGGCACGCCGGCTCCCACATTTGAACGGCCTCGGGGTGCAGAACCGCGCCATCATGTGCTTGCCCCCAGGTGTCCCGATCCTGACCGGTTATGCAATACTCTGCGCCGTTTTGCGCCGGGAAGGCCGATCTAGACGCTTGGTGCTTGCACCGTCCAAGCGGTTTTTCTCGGGGCTTATCGCCAAATTTCCCTGTTTATTGAGTGAAAAGACCTGACGTTAGCTTTTTATACTGCACGCCCGCTGACCTGTGCGCGTGAGTCGCACCAGGCGGATTTGCCCATGAGGCGAGTCCGGTCCAGCCGGTGTATCAGCCCATCCGCGGATACGCCCAGGCTCGGTGGCTAAATCCAATAACAAAATGAGGTTGTATTCCTATGCCTGTCGGCAAACCACTGCCCCCTGGCGAGACCGCTCAAGGCGGCCCGCTCAAACGCGAACTCGGCGAACGGCATATCCGCCTGATGGCGCTCGGCGCGTGTATCGGTGTGGGGCTGTTCCTGGGATCGGCCAAGGCCATCGAAATGGCCGGCCCGGCGATCATGCTCTCCTACATCATTGGCGGCCTGGCGATCCTGGTAATCATGCGCGCCCTCGGAGAGATGGCCGTGCACAACCCGGTGGCCGGTTCGTTCAGCCGCTATGCGCAGGATTACCTCGGTCCATTGGCAGGCTTTCTCACCGGGTGGAACTACTGGTTCCTGTGGCTGGTGACCTGCGTCGCAGAAATTACCGCGGTGGCGGTGTACATGGGGGTCTGGTTCCCCGATACGCCACGCTGGATCTGGGCACTGGCGGCGCTGATCAGCATGGGCACCATCAACCTGATCGCGGTCAAGGCGTTCGGTGAGTTCGAGTTCTGGTTCGCGCTGATCAAGATCGTCACCATCATTGCAATGGTGATCGGTGGCGTCGGTATCATCGCCTTCGGTTTCGGCAATGACGGCGTGGCGTTGGGCATTTCCAACCTGTGGACCCATGGTGGCTTCATGCCCAATGGTGTGCAGGGCGTGTTGATGTCCCTGCAAATGGTGATGTTCGCCTACCTGGGCGTCGAGATGATCGGCCTTACCGCCGGTGAAGCGCGTAACCCGCAGAAGACCATTCCCAGCGCCATCGGCTCGGTGTTCTGGCGCATCCTGCTGTTCTACGTGGGCGCGCTGTTCGTGATCCTGTCGATCTACCCGTGGAATGAAATCGGCACCCAGGGCAGCCCGTTCGTGATGACCTTCGAGCGTCTGGGCATCAAGACTGCCGCGGGTATCATCAACTTCGTGGTGATCACCGCCGCGCTGTCGTCCTGCAACGGCGGCATCTTCAGCACCGGGCGTATGCTCTACAGCCTGGCGCAGAACGGCCAGGCGCCGGCGACGTTCGGCACCACCTCCAGTAACGGCGTGCCACGCAAGGCTTTGCTGTTGTCGATCTTTGCCTTGCTGCTGGGTGTGTTGCTCAACTACCTGGTGCCGGACCAGGTGTTCGTGTGGGTGACCTCCATCGCCACCTTCGGCGCGATCTGGACCTGGCTGATGATCCTGCTGGCCCAGCTCAAATTCCGCAAAGGCCTGAGCCCGGCGGAGCAGGCGGGCCTCAAGTACCGCATGTGGCTGTACCCGGTCAGCTCCTACCTGGCGCTGGCGTTCCTGGTGCTGGTGGTGGGCCTGATGGCGTACTTCCCGGAGACCCGTGTGGCGCTGTATGTCGGGCCTGCGTTCCTGGTGCTGTTGACCGTGTTGTACTACGTATTCAAGTTGCAGCCCGCCGTCGCCAATAGCAGCGCGACCCGCTCCGTTTAAATGTGCGGGCTTGCCTGCGATAGCGGTGGTTCAGTTGCAGATTAATTGACTGGCCCGCAGCCTTCGCGAGCAAGCCCGCTCCCACAGGGGATCTGTGCCGGGCGTTGATCCTGTGGGCAATACACGACGAATGTGGGAGCTGGCTTGCCTGCGATAGCGGTGGTGCAGTTAAAAAGTCAGTGACTGACACTCCGCTTTCGCGGGCAAGCCCGCTCCCACAGGGGATCTGTGCCGGGCGTTGATCCTGTGGGCAATACACGACCAATGTGGGAGCTGGCTTGCCTGCGAAAGCGGTGGTTCAGTTGCCATCCTGGTGTCCGGCGGCGTCGCTAACTATGTAGTCGTGACGACGGCGCGGCTGGCGTAGCGTTGGTCCAGGCGCTTGTTCAGGTCCAGCCATGCCGCCAATAAGCCCATCAACACAGCGCCCGCCAAGGCCGTGGATAACTTGATCGCCAGGCTGTCGCCGGCCATGGCATTGAGCATGTCGGCCAGTGGCGCCAGCACCACGCCCAGGCAAAACACTTCCAGGGAGTAACGCCCCATCCTCGCCAATTGCAGGGCCAGCCACTGCTGCGTCCAGCCGACGTCGGGGAGCAATTTGGCGGTGACGTAGGCCAGGGCCAGGAAGTGCAGCAGGCGCACCGGCGACAGGTCGGTCTTGCTGATGGGGTACAGCCATTCGCCAATCACGCGTGGCATCCAGGCGTCATGCACCTCGGGCCAGCGCCAAGACAAGGTGATCACACAGGTCACCAACACGTAGAGCGCAGCGGCCACGAACAAGGGTTGGCGCAGCAACGGCCGCGCTTCGGCGCGGCTGGGTGAGCGCAACGCGGCTGCGCCGCCGAGGATGAACAAGCATTGCCAGGTGATGGGGTTGAAGTACCACACTCCGCCGTTGCTCGCGGGCAAATTCCAGCCCTGCCAGGGCGCCAGCAGGTACACCGCCACCGAGATCGCCACCATCACGTTGGGCACATACACCAGCAGTGGCAGGGTGAGCGGCAGGCTCAGAATCAGCACGATGTACAACGGCAACGGGTCGGTGAGGTTGGGCTTGAAGCGCAGCAGCAACTCATCCATCAAGGCCTGTTGGGTATCGCTGAGAAAATACCCCAGGCCCATTTCCTGCACCAGGTCGCGAGTCTCGATATGGCTGTTGGCGAAAATCACGATGCCCATCAACAGCGCCAACAGGAAAATATGCGCCACGTAGAGTGTCCACACCCGACGCAGGATTTTCAGGCAGGCGAAGAGATAGCCCTCGCGCTGCAGAATCTTGCCGTAGGCCAGCACGGCTGCGTAGCCGGCCAGGAACACGAAGATTTCCGCGGCGTCACTGAACCCGAAGTTCTGCACGGTGATGTTGGCGAGGGGGTTGTGAGGCACGTGATCCCAGAAAATGAAGATCAACGCCAGGCCCCGAAAAAAGTCGATGCGCGGGTCGCGTCCGTTCAGCATGGCAGCGGGCTCTTGAACAAGTTGTTTAATGACGATAGGTGAGCGCGGGCGTCGCCGCACGTCGGGCGGGCGGAGGTTGGCGGTATTTGTAAGCAATTGCAAAGGCTGGGTATTACTGAATGTCTCTAGAGATCAATGATCACCAGGGTGCCCTGGCTGCCGGCGAGCACACCGTGGGCAGTGCCGGCTTCCACTAGGTACATCTGGCCGGCGTCCACCCTGATGGCTTGATCACCGATGCGCAGGTGCAAGTACCCACTGATCACCAACAACCCTTCGTTGTAGTCGTGGGTTTCTTCCTCGTACGTCTGTTCATCCATGCGCAGTACTTTGATCCGCGCCGGGCCAACCTGGCCCAGGCGTGTGGATGTCCAACTGTCGGGCAGTTGCGCGGCGATTGCGGCGAAGTCCAGTAACGGCATGTGAATCTCCTTGTTTTCAACGATGCCGTCGGTGGTCCGGTTCAGCAGGCGGTGGGTCTTGTCAGAAAGTGTCCATCAACAAGACCCGGCACGGCTTGGCTTGATGCTCATTGATCTGGGGCACCAACCGGGTGAAGTGCTCGGTCTGGCAGTGCGCATCCAGCGCCGCTTGATCTGGCCATTGCTCGATAAAAATGAAGTGCCCAGGGTCTTTTTGATCGATGAACAAATCGTAGGCGATGCACAGCGGTTCCTGGCGGGTTTTTTCCACCAGTTCAGCGTACCAGGGGCGCACGGTTTCCAGGTGTTCGGGCTTGATGAAGTCCTCAGCGATGACTTTCAGCATGGCAGGCGTCCTTCAGGCTGCTGCGGTTTCATGAGGCTCGAAACTGTCCGCCCGCGCCATCTGCCACATGCGCGAATAGAACTCGCCATTCACTTCACCGGTGAGCAACTCCCCAGGCTTGAGGAACACATGCAACTGGGAGAACAGCTTGATCTCCGTCGCCGACATCCGACGTACCAAATGCTTGGCCGACAACTGCGACGGATGCTCCAGCCCGGCGGCGGCGAGCATTTCTGCCAGGGCGTGCAGCGTGTTGCGGTGGAAGTTGAACACGCGCTGGGCCTTGTCCGGCACCACCAGCGCGCGTTGGCGCAGCGGGTCTTGGGTGGCGACGCCAGTCGGGCATTTGTTGGTGTGGCATGACTGCGACTGAATGCAGCCAATGGCGAACATGAAACCACGCGCCGAGTTGGCCCAGTCGGCGCCGATGGCCAGGACGCTGGCGATGTCGAACGCGCTGACAATCTTGCCGCTGGCGCCGAGCTTGATCTTGTCGCGCAGGTTCAGGCCCACCAGGGTGTTATGCACGAACAGCAGGCCTTCGCGCAGCGGCACGCCGATATGGTCGGTGAATTCCACCGGCGCGGCACCGGTACCGCCTTCCTTGCCGTCCACCACGATAAAGTCCGGAAGGATGCCGGTTTCGAGCATGGCCTTGGCGATGCCCATGAATTCCCACGGATGGCCCAGGCAGAACTTGAAGCCCACGGGTTTGCCGCCGGACAGTTCGCGCAACTGAGCGATGAACTGCATCAGCTCGATCGGCGTGGAAAACGCGCTGTGACGCGACGGCGAAATGCAGTCTTCACCCATCATGATGCCGCGGGTGTCGGCGATTTCCTGGGTGACCTTGTGCTTGGGCAAAATCCCGCCATGGCCGGGCTTGGCCCCTTGGCTCATCTTGATTTCGATCATGCGCACTTGCGGGTTCTGGGCCTGCACGGCGAAGCGTTCGGGGTCGAAACGGCCGTCGCTGGTGCGGCAGCCGAAGTAACCGCTGCCCAGTTCCCAGGTAAGGTCGCCGCCGTTTTCTCGGTGATAGGGGCTGATGCTGCCTTCGCCGGTATCGTGGGCAAAGTTGCCGAGCTTGGCGCCGTGGTTGAGTGCCCGGATCGCGTTGGCGCTCAATGAGCCGAAGCTCATGGCCGAGATATTGAACACCGACGCCGAGTACGGCTGTGTGCACTGCGGGCCGCCGACCATCACGCGAAAACTGCTGGGGTCGCTCAGTGGCGCAGGGCGCATGGAGTGGCCGATAAATTCGAAGCCTGACTGGTACACGTCGATCAGGGTGCCGAAGGGTTTGTCTGCCGTTTCGTTCTTGGCGCGCGAATACACCAGCGAGCGCTGGGCGCGGGAGAAGGGCAGGGCGTCGCTGTCAGACTCCAGTAGGTACTGGCGGATTTCCGGGCGGATGGTTTCTACCAGGTAACGGATATTGCCCAGGATCGGATAGTTGCGACGCACCGCATGGGGGCTTTGCAGCAGGTCGACAATGCCGATCAGGCTGAGTACGCCGGTGACCAGCGTGATCGGCCACAGCCATTCATGTTCGATAAAGGGGAGGCTGGCGAGGGTGAAAATGACGCACACAGCAAAGAAGGCGTAGCGGCTTAACAAGGACAGGCTCATACGGTTTCCTTGGGTTCGGACTCTTCAGGTCGATTAACCATTCTGCACCTGTCGACAAAGCACGGACAAGGATTGATCGTCCAGTCAGCTATTTGAGCCTCTGCGTATTTGTACCGACAAAAAAACTATCAGCTTGATCAGGAACGTATTGCTGCCCCGTCACCATTCATTGAGTGTCTGGTTGTGACCGGGCGCGGTGAAGTAAGGACACTTTATCAAGAGGGAGTTTATAACGACCAAAACGAGTGACTTACCTATGACGACATCGATAGCGGTAGCGAATGTTTTTTCCAATGTCTGGAATTCTGCCCCCTCCAGCCACGATTGGAATAAAAGCCAGTTAACCGGCCCGCTACGGGAGCAAGTCGCCCAAGAACACAAACGCATTGAAGGCATCGAAAAACCCGAGCAGGATGTGAGCCGAAAGCCGGAGATCGCCACAGGCCGCCCACCGGGTGATAACCGCACCGCCGAACAAATCATCAACGATAATCCGATCCTCAAAAAACTGGGTCATCAAAAAGATATCAATCGCTCATTGGCTTACAAACTTCTTGGAGATTGGACGAGCAACAACAAAGACCCGGACGCACGGGCTGATGCAGCCTTCAACGCCGCGCGGGTGCTCAACTATATCGATACGTCCTTATCGGCTGACGGCGAACACCGAGGCAAGGCGCACGGAAATGGCGACCTTGAAGGCATTACCCGTAGCGGCGACGCTCGGCACGGTACACCTGCAGGCATGTGGAAAGACTTTACGGAGCAGGGTTATTTAGCCTTGCGTGAGCATCACCGTCTGGATAGTACCAGCGACACCCATGTCAGGAAGGACGGCACCAACAAAGATAACGTGCAATGGGCTGCCGGCGAGGCTGGAAAGAGAACCCGGTTTATCCCTGGACTCAGCAACATTCTTCTAGGTATTGGCGATTCGGAACCGGGAGTGATCGGAGCTATCAAAGGGGCGAAGGCGGGTTTTGACAAAACTCGGGCTGATGGTTTCGATGAAGCGCTCGCCAGCGCTACGAGAGGAAATCTTGTCGGCGTCGTTAAAGGGTATATCAATGCCGTGAAGAACAACGAAGCCAAGCCGAATGAGGCCCAGTCAGCACTGGATAAGATCAGCAGTTAAGCCAGTTTGGTTTTTAATGGTTGGACGTCCCAGGAAACGGATTTCCAGAAGGCCCCATAGCTCCTCGCGCTCTACCTTTATTGCAAGAGGTTCTCGTTTGGACGCTCGGTGTTGTGTTACTGTATAACAAATCAACCGCACCCAGACGCCCCGGAGGCCTCATGAAAGCTGGTATCCACCCCGACTACCGCACCGTGCTGTTCCACGACACCGCCGCCGATGTGTTCTTCCTCATCGGTTCCACCGCCGACAGTGATCGCACCCAGAAACACAGCGACGGCAACACCTATCCCTACATCCCCCTGGACGTCTCCAGCGCCTCGCACCCGGTCTACACCGGCCAGCAGCGCAAGACCCAGGCCGAAGGCCGGATTGCCGGGTTCAACAAGCGTTTTGCATCGTTTGGGTCGAGCCCGAAAAAAGCTGACGCATGAGCATGATTCGGCGGCGTGCCTACGCCGCCGTCTGCCGAATCGGCAGTACTACCCGAAACTTCGTACCCTTGCCCACCTCACTGCTGACGCTGATATCGCCACGGTGTTTCTTGACGATCCCGTAAGACAACGACAAACCCAGCCCGGTACCTTCGCCCACAGGCTTGGTGGTGAAGAACGGGTCGAAAATCTTCTGCACGGTGTCGGGGGCAATCCCACAGCCGTTGTCTGCGACTTCCAGCCACACGTTCTCGCCGTCCACCCCGTTGCTGATGGTGATGGTGCCGCGCTCAGGGCCCATGGCTTGTGCGGCGTTGATCACCAGATTCATCACCACCTGGTTGAGTTGCGAAGCCAGGCACTCGATTTCTGGCAGCGGCGTGTAGTGCTTGACCACATCGGCCTTGTACTTGAGTTCGCTGGCGACGATGTTCAGCGTCGAATCGATGCCTTGCTGCAGGTTCGCGAATTGCCAGGTCTGGTCGTTATCCACCCGTGAAAAGTTCTTCAGGTCCTTGACGATCTGCACCACACGGCCGATGCCGTCCTTGGATTCGCGGATCAGGATCGGAATGTCGTCCTTGAGAAAATCCAGGTCCAGCTCGTTGCGCAATGCCGTGAGCGGTTCGCGATGTTCTGGCGCCCCGATGTGCGCTTCGCTGCGCTGGTAGGCATCGAGCATCTGTTGCAGCTGCTTGAAGTAACTGTCGAGGGTGCTGAGGTTGGAGGAAATAAAGCCCACGGGGTTGTTGATCTCATGGGCGACGCCGGCCGCGAGTTGCCCCAGCGAGGCGAGTTTTTCCGACTGCACCAGTTGGCTTTCCAGGTGCTTGCGCTCTTCAATTTCCAGTTGCAGCGCTTGGGTGCGCTCTTCCACCAACCGCTCCAGCTGCGAGGTTTGCAGGGAAGCGCGGCGCGCCATGTCCCATTTGTTGGCCAGGGTGTTGGCCATTTGCTGGACTTCAATGTTGTCGAACGGCTTTTTCAGGATCAGCAGGCGGTCGTGGGCGTGCAGGCGAAACAACAGGTCATCCCAGGAATAGTCCGAGTAGGCGGTGCACACCACCACTTGCAGGTCGGGGGCGACTTTCCACAGTTCTTCAATGGTCTTGGCGCCGTCCCAGCCCTGGGGCATGCGCATGTCAACGAAGGCCAAGGCATAGGGGCGCTGTTGCGCCATGGCGCTGGTCAGCAAGCCCAGGCCTTCCTCGCCGCCATACGCGCCGTGCAGTTCGAATGCCTGGGCTTGAGGTTTGGCGGTGTCGCCGAACAACGCCGACTCCATTTCATCCAGCGCTTCGGTTGAGGCTTCGTCGGGCATCAGGATCTTGCGAAAATCCTCATGGATGGACGGTGTGTCATCGATCAGCAGGATGCGCCGGTTGGGAGGTTGGTTCATGAGCTGCTTCCGGCAAGTGTCATGGGGATGGTCAAGGTGAAGACGGCGCCAAGGCCCGGCCCGTCGCTGTGGGCGCTGAGCTGGCCGTTCATTTCCACGGCGGCCAGGGCGCAGCTGTGCAGGCCGAAACCGTGGCCCTCCTTGCGGGTGGTAAAACCGTGGGTGAAGATGCGTGCCATGTTCTCGGGCGGTATGCCTTCGCCATCGTCCTTCACACTGATCTTCAGGGTCTCGTCGCCTACCGATTCCACCGCCAGGGTGATTTGCCGTGGCCGCTCAGACAGTTTGTCCATGGCGTATTTGGCGTTGCTGATCAGGTTGACCATGATCAGCAATAACCTGTGCTTGTCCGCCAAGATCTCCGGCACCGGGGCGTACGCCTTCACAACAGTGACATGGTGACGGCTCAGCGCGCCGGCGTTCATGCGCAGGGCGTCGTCCATCAAGGCGCTGATATTGACCGGCTCCAGCAAGGTAGACGCACCCGCATAGGATTGCTGGGTTGAGACGATGTCCTTGATGTGGTCCACGCTTTTGCTCAACTGCGCCAGCTCATCGCTCATGCCTTGCTGTTCGATGGCAATCGCTTCGACCAACTGGTTCAGATAGCCCGGCAGCAACTTGCCCTTTTCATCCTCGGTAAGGAAGGTGCCCAGGTCGCCTTGGTGAGCGTTGATCAGTTGCATGGCCTTGCCCAGGCCGAGTGCCTTGCTGCTGCGCAGCTTGCGGCTGACCAGGTCGGCAGAGATGTTCACACTGTTGAGCACGTTACCGACGTTGTGCAGCACGTTGGTGGCGATCTCCGCCATGCCGGCCTGGCGGGCGCTGTTCATCAGCTCGCTCTGGGCATCCTTGAGCTGTTGCGTGCGCCGCTCCACCCGTTGCTCCAGGGTTTCGTTGGCGGCCTGCAACGCGCGGTTGACGCGATTGATCTCGGCGAAGCTACGCAACAGGCGCACCGCCAGGTAGAGCAGCATTACCACCAGCAAGGTCGAGAAGATCAGCAGGTAGCGATGGTACTGATGATCGATGAGGTCCGTAGCCTGCTGGTCCTGATTGAGGTGAGTGGTCAGGTCATCGAGGTGTTCGGCCACCGGCACGGCGGCAATCCGCTCGAGCAGGCTGTTGACCAGTGGCTGTTCGCGCAGGATCAGCGAAATATGATTGCTGAGGATCTCCACCGGTGCCTGGAACTCGCTGGGCAGGCTCTGTTGGTTGATGGCCAGCTTGCCCAGGCCCACCAGGATATCGGCGGCACGTTCGTCGCTGGTGACTTGGGCGAACTCCAGGCTGCTGAGCAGCAGGTCGTAAGTGTCGGTGGCCACGCTTTGCAGTTGCAGGCGGCCTTCGTCGGTCATGCTGTTGAATTGGGCCTGGATGTCGTCTTCGGCCGTCGGCAAAAAAGCCAATGAGTTACGCAGCACTGCGTTGTGGGATTTGAACTGGTCGACGAGCCGGGCTTTTTCCTCGATGGCCGTCAGATACGCCGCATGGCTGGCTTGCCAACCGGGCAGGTCGGCAGCGCTGTGGTAGGTGTCGCGGCTTTCCAGTTCAGCCCCGATACGGGTCATCTCGGTCAGCGGTGTGACCAGTGGGTCGTAGTTGTGGGTGATCGCGATGCGGGCCTTGAGTACTTCGCTGTCCCACTGAGCATTGAGCTGCTGGAGTTGGCGGATCAAGTCGCGCGACTGGGTATAAGTGGCTGTCTGGTCGCGTGAAGACTTGAGGTACAAAAACACCAGGGTGGAGGCCAGGAACAGGGTGATGAGGCCTAGCAGGATTTGGCTGGTGCGTCGGCGTGACAAGGGTCTCATAACGGCTTGCCCGCCCATTCGCCGGTCAGGGTCTTGAGAAACTGGATAATCAGGTCCTTGTCTTCCTGGGACGGGTTGCGCCCCAACTGGTACTTGAACATCACGTCAACCGCCTCTTCAAGGGTCTTGGCCGAGGCGTCGTGGAAGTACGGCGCTGTGACGGCCACATTGCGCAGGCTGGGCACCTTGAACACATGGCGGTCTTCCTCATCCTGGGTCAGCAGGTAGCGCCCCAGGTCCGATTCCAGCGGGTTGCCGCGGGCCTTGAAGTAATCGCCCATCACGCCGAATTTCTGGAACATATTGCCGCCAATGTTCACGCCCTGGTGACAGGCAATGCAGCCGTAATCCTTGAAGCGTTGGTAGCCGTATTTTTCCTGGCGGGTCAGGATATCGGTGTTGCCCAGCAAGTATTGGTCAAACCGCGAATTGGGTGTCAGCAGCGTACGCTCGTAGGTGGCCAGGGCGTTTTGCACATTGGAAGCGGTGACGCCATCGGGATAGGCCTGTTTGAACGCGTTCTGGTAGGCGGGCAGGGCGGACAGGTTGCGCACCACGGTATTCCAGTCGCTGCCCATTTCCACCGGGCTGATCACCACCTGCTCGACCTGGGCCTGCAGCGTGTCCACCCGACCGTTCCAGAACTGTTTGAAGTTCAGGCTGGCGTTGAATACGGAAGGGGTATTGATCTGCACCGGTTTGCCGTCAAAGCCAATGGAGAATGGCTTGTTGTCGGCGCCGCCGCTGGTCAGTTGGTGACAGCTCGCGCAGGACAAGGTGTTGTTGACCGACAAGCGCGGCTCATTGAACAACTGGCGACCCAACTCAACCTTGGCCGGGTCCAGTACTGGAATCGCCGGCAAGGGCTTGAGCGCTTCGTCCAGCGGCGCGGCTGACAGCGATGCAGTGCCCAGGCATAACGCGAACATCAGGCCGGAACGGTGGTTTACGACATTGCTCAAGCGAGCACTCCTTGCAGGCCCAGGGCTATTTATTTTATTGATCCGGCATCAGTGTCGCGCTATCCGTTTGCAGCAGCTGCACAAAATCTTTCGAAGGCAGCGCCTTGCTGAACAGAAAGCCCTGGCCCTCCTCACACCGCTGGGCTTTGAGGAAATTCAATTGGTCGACGGTTTCCACACCTTCGGCAATGATGTTCAGCTCCAGGCTCTTGCCCATGCCGATGATAGCGCTGATCAGTTGTTCGTCCTGGCTATTGATGCGCAGGCCGCGCACGAAGGATTGGTCGATCTTCAGCACGTCGATGGGAAAGCGCCGCAGGTAGCTGAGGCTGGAGTAGCCGGTGCCGAAATCGTCCAGGGCCAGGCGGATGCCCATGGCCTTGATCTTTTGCAGGGTCTCCACGGTTTCGTCGACGTTCTGCATCAGCACGCTTTCGGTGATTTCCAGTTCCAGTTGGGTGGGCGGCAGGCCTGTTTCTTTCAGGATGGCGGCCAGGTTGTCGACGAAGTCCCGTTGGCGAAAGTCGATCGCCGAGATGTTCACCGACATGCGCAGGGGCGCCAGGCCCATCTCACGCCAGGCTTGGGCTTGTGTGCAGGCTTGGCGCAGGACCCACTGAGTCAGGCGCACGATCAGGCCGCTGTCTTCGGCGACCGGAATGAACTCCGCCGGGCTGACCCAACCCGACTGCGGTCGAAACCAGCGGGTCAGCGCTTCCGCACCGACGATGCGCCCGGACTCCAGCGCCAGCTTGGGTTGGTAATGCAGCACAAATTCATCGCGGTCCAGCGCCTGGCGGATCGCGCTTTCCAGGTTTTGCTGATGCTGGGCGCGCAGGTTCATGTCTTCGGTGTAAAAGCTGAAATCCCCCGGGCCGCGTTCTTTGCTGGTGCGCATCGCGGTTTCAGCGTGCTTGAGCAAACCCACGGCATTGTCGCTGTCATCGGGGTAAATACTGATGCCCAGGCTGGCGCTCACACTCAGGTCATGCCCCGCGACATGGCGAGTCGCGCTGACAGCATTGAGTACTTTTTGCGCAATGTGCTGGGTTTGCTGGGGATGCTGGATATCGTTAAGCAGCACCACGAACTCGTCAGAGCCATAACGAAACACCGAGTCCGAGGCCCGTATCGCCGCCACCAGGCTCAGGCTCACCTGCGCAAGCACCTCGTCGCCGGCCGGATAGCCCAGGGCGTTGTTGATGCGCTTGAAGCGGTCGAGCCCCAGAAACATCACCGCCAGTTGCGTGTCGTGCCTGCGGCCCAAGGCGATCGCCTGGGTCAGGCGGTCGCCCAGCAACGTGCTGTTGGGTAACTCCGTCAGGGCGTCGTATTGCAATAAGTGCGAGACCTTGAGCAGCTCCTGCACGCGTTCCTCGATGGTGCGCTCCAGGCTGATCACTTTGAGGGCCGCGTCCTGGGCCAGTTGCCATTTCCAGGTCAGGGCGCTGGCCATCTGGCGGATTTCCAGGTGGTCGAAGGGCTTTTTCAGGATCAGCAGTTGGTCGTTGTATTTCAGGCGCGCTTCGATTGCCTCGAAGGAGTAGTCGGAATAGGCCGTGCAGAGCGCGATTTGCAGGTTGGGGTCCGCCTCCCACAACTGTTCGATGGTGTGCAGGCCGTCCCAGCCAGGGGGCATGCGCATGTCGATAAACACCATTGCGTACGGCGAGTGGGCGTCGAGGGCTTTTTTGACCAGCGCCAAGGCTTCCTGGCCCTGGTAGGCCGAGTCCAGGTCAAACGCCTGGCGCACCGGTGCAGTGGTACCAAACAGGGTGGACTCCAGGGTGTCGAGGGAGGGCTCGCCGTGCTCGTCGACACAGAGGATCTTGCGAAAATCCTGGTGGATCGAAGCGGTGTCGTCGACGATCAGGATGCGCCGGTTGGCCCGGCCCGATTCCGTCTTCATGGCGCACTCGGCACGTGCAAAAGGCTTGATGGCATGACAATTCCTTCCCTGGTTCCACAACTGAACGGGGCGCGAGCATGCACTGCAGCATAGTCGAGTTCCCTTGATATCGACGGCCAGTTGGCGTCAAATCAACATCGTTTTGGTGCTACACGGATTCAATTTAGCCTAGCTTCGTTTAATTTGAAGGCAGAGTCGCCATGGATGAACCACTCGCTACGAAGTCCGCTGTTTTGCTGGTCGACGATGAAGAGTCGATCCTTAACAGCCTGCGCCGCCTGTTGCGCGGCCAGCCCTATGAGGTGGTTTTGGCCACCAGCGGCGCCCAGGCGCTGGAGATCATGGCGACCCGGCCCATCGATCTGGTGATGAGCGATGCGCGCATGCCCGGCATGGACGGCGCCACGCTGCTGGCCGAGGTCCACCGCCTGTATCCTGCCACCAGCCGCATCCTGCTCACCGGCTACGCCGACCTCACCACCATCATCAAGGCGATCAACGACGGGCAGATCCACCGCTACATCGGCAAACCCTGGAATGACGAGGAGTTGCAGTTGGTGTTGCAGCAAACCCTCGAGCACCAACGGCTTGAACGCCTGGCCCGAGATCAGACCGAACAGCTCAAGCTGCTCAACGCTACCCTGGAAAAACGCGTGGCGGCGCGTACCGCCGAGTTGCAACAAACCGCCGACATGCTCGACCTGGCCTACGACGAGCTCAAGCGCAGCTATGTGACCGGCACGGAAGTGTTTTCGCTGCTGGCCAACCTGCGCTTGCCCAAGGACAAACAGACCAACCGTGCGTTGATCGAGTTGATCCGCGTGTATTGCGCCGCCCAGTCCATGGACGAATCCAGCACCCGTGACCTGACCATGGCCGCCGCGTTGTACAACATCGGCAAGTTGAGCTGGACGGACAGCATGATGGTTGCACCGTCGGACAAACTGCACAGCACCGACCGCGGCTTGTACCGTGAGTATCCGGGGCAGAGCGAGTCGCTGCTGATGACCCTTGAGCCGATGAAGGACGCGGCGCGGATCATTCGTCATCACCAGGAACGTTGGGACGGCGCGGGGTTTCCCGACCACCTCAAGGGCGATGCGATCCCGCCCGGTTCACGGCTGCTGAAGCTGGCGGTGGACTTTATCGAATTGCAGAAAGGCCTGATCCTGGAGCGGCACCTCAACAGCGACGAGGCGCTGCTGTATATCCGCAAGTACGCCGGGCGCCTGTATGACCCGGCGTTGGTGGAAGATTTCGTGCAAGCCTGCGCGACCTTCCTCAGCGATGTGACCCTGGGTGATCCGACGGTAAAAGTCCTCTCCACCCGTGAGCTGGAAGCCGGCATGGTGCTGGCGCGCAACCTCAATGCCGACAACGGCATGTTATTGCTCAATGCCGGCAAGGTGCTGAACCTGCCGCTGGTGGACAAGCTGATCGCGTTCGAGGCGATGGAGGGCGCCAAGTACAGTGTGTTTATCAGGGCGCCGGACGAGGTGCCGCCCCTCCTGTAGTTATACGCCCCAGGCTACGTGCTTGCTGGCGTGGTAATCAAAGATACCCCTGATGATGTAGACATCTTTGCCACCTTCTTTGCCGTTTTGTTCAATTGCCACGCGCCAAAGACCACGGCCTGTGCCGGGCTGCACCTGGGGGAGATCGACATAGGTGAAGTTGCCTATTCGCTTGCGGCTGAGGCGACCGGCTTGGATATCCTGGGTGATCTCCTCAAGTTTGGCGGTGGCGGGGGTGGGCAGGAGTTTTTTCTGGGTTTGCGCCAGTTCATCCAGCTTCACGATGTTGATGTGCGGATCGCGAGTGGGCACGACTTCCGGCCCGACAGGCAGCGCCGGCGCTGGCCTTTCAACTCTATGGGTTTGAACGCGGGGGACTTCAAACTCCAGAGGCGTTGCAAACTTGGGCAGGGCTTTTTCGAATGCTGTGACATCTCTACTGTCTACCATCGCTACGCCAGTATCTGCCCCATGCTGGCCTCGGGATAGGGC
Organism: Hoplolaimus galeatus; assembly: GCA_016432905.1. Taxonomy (NCBI): domain Eukaryota; kingdom Metazoa; phylum Nematoda; class Chromadorea; order Rhabditida; family Hoplolaimidae; genus Hoplolaimus; species Hoplolaimus galeatus. Next base: position 161,935 of record JAEHOL010000001.1, read on the forward strand.
GATATAGGGAATACCGGATTTTTTGAAATCCTCTGAAAAGGAGGTGACTTTAAGCTTGGCGAGTTTGGCCTTGAAGGTCTCCGTCATGAAGGCATCCAGGGTGCTTTTTGTCTCAGGCAGCAGTAAGAATCGACGTATCGCCTCCTGGCGTGTAATTCCCAGATCTGAGGCGAGTTGATTAATACGTACGAGGTGTTCGGGCTTGTATGCAAACACTTTCAGTGCAGCATCCCGCCAAGTATAAAGTTCATATTTTGCTGCGAATTTATCCATCGCATGCTGGTGTTTGTGGGTGATGGCGTACCCGACAAATTGTGCGCCAGTATCGGGGTCGGCAACGGCAATCGATGTTCTGATTTGTTTGTCGAGGTTCTCGTTTTTGCCAATGAGCCTTTTGACTTTTTTAAACAGTTCTTCCTTGTCCCGCGCAGACAGGGGTTGCGCAAAATGTTGTGTCGACAGGTGTATATGTTCAACGGTGGCCAGTTCGAGCCGCAGGTTTAACAGGGAACTACGTAATCTCTCTTGATTGGCTCGGCTCAAGCTTTTCGAGTTCGACATCCAGCGGCGAAATTCATCTTCATCCAGGGTGCCAAGCTGTTGTCGGGCGCGAGTGATCAAATCGAGCTTCAGGGAAGCGTCGGTTTGTTCTATGACGCGCACGAAATCCCGCATTTCCCCTTCTGTTGCAAAAAGCCGCATCGCCGCGATCAGGTCCGCATCCACTTGCTGTTCAGGGGTGAGAGGACGCAGGGCACCCAGAACGGAACCTCCGCCCACAGCGTCTCGTTCGAAACGGGGCTTCCAGCTCTTTGCGTCTCCCGGTACGACCATAAAGTCCACGTGGTGACCTGCCGGGTCTTTTACATAGCGTGCGCCGTCTTCTACATAGGACTGATACAGGTGATAGCGGCCTGTTGGGTCGCGCATCGCGATGAACTGGTTATTGTGTTTATCAAAAAAACACGGTGCGCGGCCCGACTGGCGCGACAGTCTGTATCGGTGGGTGTTGGCAAACTCCACTACGTCAAAGAACGGCTCTATTTGCTCAGGCAACCGATACGGCATCACATTGACCCAGGCGGGTTCCAACGGGCGGAGGGAGGCACCCGTCAGTACAATGGCGGTGCTCCTGTCCGTACCGACTTTACTGGCCAGCCCCGGAATGCGCCGCCCCAGCTGCTTGGCCACGCCTAATCCGCGGTTGATAGCTCGGCGCAAAAACGACAGGGCGGTTTTGCCGGGTATCAACCCGAGCAGAAAATCGGCGGTTTCCACCCCGAACATAAAGGCGTTTACTGCCGATTCGCGGAAAATTTGCGCATTGCTCCGTGAACGGTAGTCGGCGTGCGCGAGTTGAAAACCCAGTTGCGCCGAATACAGGTATGCGTGGAAATTGCCGGTTATCGGCGTCAAGGTATAGCGGTACACACTGCGCGTATCGTTGAAGATCCGTGTGATCTCTTTCGTATCCTTAGTGGCCATCTGGGAAGTGAAATAGGCCTGCCATTCCGGTTTTGCTTTCAGCGTGTCCAGCTCCACCAGCCCCTTGGTCAGCTCCCGGAAGGCAACGCCATCTGGTGCATCCGGGGTATACAGCACACTGACCCCGTCAGGCTTGGTGCCTTTTCGATGAATGACCAGGACACGATGCATGACCTGCCCGCCTTGGCCCCTCTCTTGCGCGGCGCCCAATACCAGCAGGTTGACCTCTATCTCGAATTCGCTGACTCGGGGGCGGGTGGTTGAATCAGGGTGTTCAGTGACAGCTTTTATCCAGTCAAACCCACTGCCTGGCGTCTGGAACGTAAACAGTTTGGCTGCGTCAGGGTTGAGACGGTTCTCAAGCGCGTCCTTATTCATTTTTGCCGCGTTGGCGCGCTGCCAGACTGTAGCGAAGCTGCTTGTCCCGCTGCTCAGCGAGAAGGTTGACCGCAGATACGTATCGTATTTTTGGCCAATGTCAGCTTCTGTTGCGAGTGCGCGCAAATCATCGTTGCCAAGTTTTCCGTGAGGGTTGCCGGCTGTGTCAATAATGTTGGCGGTGGCACTGATCGTTCTATGTATGCCATGCACCGACCATGGGTCGACATTACGTTGGGTATAACTTCCCAGTGTGCGCAGATCCACCACGGTTTGGGTACGCCAGGTGCCCCACATCAGTTTTTTGCCTGGCAGGCACTGCGGGATATTGATCTTGCGGTCTTCGCTGATGTAGACAATGGTGGCTTCCTCGTTACGATACCCCGTCATCTCGGCCGACCGGGAGGACGTTGTGACGCGCAGATGAACCAGGCTTCTATAAGGGTCAATATCAACGTTGGCATACACAGGTTTCTGTTTTTTCAGCACCTTGTCGGTCTCCTGTTGGGAGAACGCCTCCAGTGTCAAGATTCTCTCAAGATGAGGTGTGAGTTCCTCATTGCTGTCGATCAGTTCTTGTTCCAGTTGCCTGTACCGAGCCTGGTCTTGCTCGCCGGCGGTTTTCAACCATGCGGGTTCGGCCGTCAACAGGCGTAGATTGCGCACCATAAAAGCATTAGCGACATCCCACTGTGGCGTCAGGTCTGCGGCCAGGTCGAGCTCGCCTGTGGAGGGCAACGTCTCCCTGCGCAAGGCTTCGCGAACGGAGAAATGTTGCCTGACTCGCAATGCGCGGACACTGTCAGCAATCACGTCAGCGTCTATCTGGGACGGGGCCGTCGTCAGTACGGGCAAGCCGCTTAGCGCGGTACGAGCGGCTGTCGGCAGGCTTGCGATCAACAGCTTGCCTGGCGCTGCGCCGTCTTGTATGCGGGCTGCGACGGTGTCATTCAAACGCGCCAGGTTTTCAAACTCCTCAAACTCCTCGCTTGGGCTATAGAGCATCACTTTGCCCGTCAGAGGCGTCGTGCCCGTGGGGGTCAGAATGAATGCGCCGGCGAATTCACTGCCATTCTCCAGGGCCAGTCGGTACACCGTGGGCCTGTTGTCGACGGTAAACACCTGTTCACGTGCCGCAGCACTTGGGTACTTGAGCACGTTCTGCGCCAGCGTCCGTGCATGCGCCGACAACGTGCCGTCCACCGAGCGCAATGCCAGTTGATGGGCCAGCACTTGTCGTCGCAGCGCGACCAATTGCTCCTCCGTGTTGGGTTGGGAGGGCTCGCCAGCCCCCCAGAATGTATTCAGGCTCAACGTGATGGCTATTTCCAGCCTGGCGGCCAGGGTTGTCGTCGAGGCATTGGCAGAGAGGATTTTATCGGTGTCCAGGGTGTTGCATTCGCGGTAGAAGGCGCCGCTCTCCTGGGTCAGATAAGACTCTGCGCCAGGCGCGCGTAAGGTGGCCAGCAGCGAGCCCAGTGGTTCGCAGGACAGCAGGTGCTTTTGTCCTTCCTGGTCTTCGCGATAGCGGCTATAAAAAATCTGGTTGGGATTGATGGGCAGATGTGCATCGGGAAACATCTCGGCCAATTGCTGCTGGTACACGCGGCCGACACTCGGCTGTCGCCTTACCAGCTCAGAGGTCTGTGCATTGAGTTTGTCGAGTTCACGGGTGAGGTAAGCCAGTTGTTCTTCGGCAGAAAGTGAAGCCGGCGGCACGACCGCAAGCGTCATCGGTTGCACGGTAGGGGTTGACGTGCTGTCGGCCGGCAGCGGTTGCGGTTCGTCAGTGGATGATTCTTTGAGGGTAGGCAATGAATTGTGCATGAGTAAACTCTTATAAAAGAGCGCGGCGCACCGAGGTGCAGCGAGCCCTGCTGAATATGAGTTTGCGAGTTTAGGGTGGCCGAAACTGGACCCTGCGGTGTATGTATGTCGGAAAAAATCGCCCTGCACTCGCGAGTTGCGTGTGCAGAATGCGCGTGGGATCCTTGGCCGCTTTTCAATCCGAGAGAGGGCTTTCCATGTCCAAGACTATCCGCATTGCAGCCGCGCTGTTGGTCCGTGGCGACGGTCAAACCCTGCTTGTGCGCAAGCGCAATACCCTGGCTTTCATGCAACCGGGCGGCAAAATCGACGCCGGCGAGCAACCCGCCGACGCGCTCGTCCGTGAGTTGCACGAGGAGCTGAACCTGCGCGTTGATCCGAGCCAAGCCGTCTATCTTGGCCAGTTCTCGGCACCGGCGGCCAACGAACCGGGTTTTACCGTAGAGGCGGAGTTGTTCAAGGTGCAGGTCGACGTCGCCGTCACCCCTGCAGCAGAGATTGAAGAGGTGTGCTGGATCGATCCCATGGGCGAAGGTGACTTGCATCTGGCGCCCTTGACGCGCGATTTGATCCTGCCGTTCTATCGTGATTCGCTGGCTACCGCATGATGATTCGCCCGCTGGACGCCGACGATGCGCAAGCCTATCGGGCATTGATGCTCGAGGCCTATGGCGCGTACCCGCAAGCGTTCACGTCCAGTGTCGCGGAGCGCGCCTCGATGCCATTGAGCTGGTGGGAAAAGCGTCTCGACAGCCCGCTGGATTGCCTGTTGGGCGGCTTTGATGGGGAGCGACTGGCCGGCATCGTTGGCCTGGCCTACGAGCCTCGCGAAAAGGCGCGGCACAAGGTGACCTTGTTCGGCATGTACGTGACCGAGGCTTATCAACAGCAAGGGCTGGGGCGGCAGCTGGTGCAAGCCGCACTGGAAGAAGCCCGCCGCCACCCGCGCCTCAAACTGATCCAGCTGACCGTCACCGCCGGCAATGACGCGGCCTTTGCGCTCTACCAGCGCTGCGGTTTCATTCAGTACGGCCTGGAGCCACTGGCCGTGCGGGTAGGCGTCGAATACTTCGACAAGATCCACATGTGGCGCGAGCTACATTGATCGTTCCAACGCTCTGCGTGGGCACGCATCCCGTGACGCTCCGCGTCACCACGTGGACGCAGAGCGTCCTTGGCGGCATTCCCACGCAGAGCGTGGGAACGATCGGCACTCGCCCGCACACTCAGAGCCCGCTCAACGCACCGCGCTTACGCCATCCAAGGTGGAAAACGAGGTGTCCTTGGCCGTCAGCAAGAAGTCGCGCATATAAGGTGCATCCAGCATGTCGGCACGAATGCCCGCATACAAGGTGGCGAACAAACCCTTCTCACCCAACCGCTTGGCCTTCACATACCCGCGTGAGCTGTATTCATGCAGCGCCCAGTGGGGCATACCGCACACCCCACGGCCGCTGGCCACCAGTTGCATCATCATCACGGTCAGCTCCGAAGTCCGCACCTGGGCCGGTTCCACGTCAGCCGGTTCCAGGAAGCGGGTGAAGATGTCCAGGCGGTCACGTTCCACCGGGTAGGTGATCAGGGTTTCTGTCAGCAGGTCTTCCGGCACGATGTAGGACTTGTTCGCCAACGCGTGCTGGTTGGCCACCGCCAGCATGGCTTCGTAGGTGAACAGCGGCACGTAGGTGATACCCGGCAGTTCCAGCGGGTCGGAGGTCACCACCAGGTCCAGGTCGCCACGGGCCAGGGCCGGCAGCGGCGCGAAGGCAAAGCCCGAGGCCAGGTCCAGCTCGACTTCCGGCCAGGCATCGCGGAACTGGTCGATGGTCGGCATCAGCCACTGGAAACAACTGTGGCATTCGATCGCCATGTGCAAGCGCCCAGCGGTACCCCCGGCCAGCCGCGCAATATCGCGCTCGGCACCGCGCAACAACGGCAGGGTGGCGTCGGCCAATTGCAGCAGGCGTAGGCCGGCGCTGGTGAAGCGCACCGGTTTGGTCTTGCGCACGAACAGTGGCATGCCCAGGCGCTCTTCCAGTTCCTTGAACTGATGGGAGAGGGCGGACTGGGTCAGGTGCAGGCGTTCGGCGGCTTCCACCAGGCTGTCGGCTTCGCGCAAGGCGTGCAGGGTTTTCAAGTGACGGATTTCGAGCACAGGCGCTCCATGAAGAAAATTTGCGACGAAAACGGAATGCTTGATTTTGTCTCATGTTGTGGGGCGTGTCGACCATGACCACTGGGCGCTCTTCATCAAACTGTCATCGAACTGTGGCAGCGCGCTTGAACAAACTTCATCAGACTCGCGCTCTACTGGGGTTCTGCGTTTTGGTGTTTTTCATGCGTGCGTTGTTTTTAGTGGCCGCTCTACTGTTCGGCCTGCCGTCTTTTGCGGCGTCTCGATGTGATGTCAATGTCCCGACCCAAACGGTCGACCTGGCTCAGGTGAGCATCGCCTATCAAAGTATCGGCCGTGCGTCCGACCCTGCGTTGCTGCTGGTGATGGGCCTGGGCGGGCAGTTGATTCACTGGCCGGATGAAGTGGTGGTGGCCCTGTGCGAACAAGGCTTTCGGGTGATTCGCTACGACAACCGTGACGTTGGCCTGTCCACCTGGCGGCAGGCGCCGGCGAGCGCCAACCTGACCTTCGAAGTGCTGCGCTACAAGCTCGGCCTGCCGGTGGCCGCGCCCTATACCTTGACCGATATGGCCGATGACGCCCTGGGTTTGATGGACGCGCTGCAGGTGCAGCAATTTCACGTACTCGGCGCGAGCATGGGCGGCATGATCGCTCAACACCTGGCAGCCATGGCGCCACAGCGGGTGGAAAGCCTGACTCTGATCATGACCAGCTCAGGCGCCGAGGGCCTGCCCGCACCGAACGCAGCGCTGGTGCAATTGCTCTCGCGACGCAGCGCGCCGAACCGTGAGGTGGCGCTGGAGCAACAGGCAGACTTGCTCGCGGCGTTGGGCAGCCCGGATATCAAGGACGATCGCCAGGCGTTGCTGCACCAGGCGGCGCTGTCCTATGACCGCGCCTTCAACCCCGAAGGCGTGAAGCGCCAGATCATGGCAATCCTGGCCGAGCCGAGCCGTGTACCCTTGCTCAACCAGCTGCGGGTGCCGACCCTGGTGGTACACGGCACCGCTGACCCGTTGTTGCCGGTAATGCACGGCGTGCACCTGGCTGCGCATATCCAGGGCAGCCAGTTGAAATTGATTCCCGGCCTGGCCCACCGTTTTCAGGAAGCGTTCAAGGCGCCCTTGCTGGCGGCGGTGTTGCCTTACCTGCAAGCCCATCGCCAGGATGCCGCGCACTGGGCGCAGATCGATTTGAGCGAGCCTTCGAAGGTGCTGTGAAGGTGGTGTATCGTGCAACCTTTATGTATACGCATGACTGCACGCGAGGTTGCCCACCATGAGTACTCCCCTGAAAATCGATTTCGTCAGCGACGTATCCTGCCCCTGGTGCATCATCGGCCTGCGCGGCCTGACCGAAGCCCTCGACCAGCTCGGCAGCGAAGTGCAGGCCGAGATTCATTTCCAGCCGTTCGAACTGAACCCGAACATGCCCGCCATCGGTCAGAACATCGTCGAGCACATCACTGAAAAATACGGCTCCACGGCTGAAGAGTCCCAGGCTAATCGTGCGCGTATCCGCGACATGGGCGCCGCATTGGGCTTTGCGTTCCGCACCGACGGCCAGAGCCGTATCTACAACACCTTCGACGCGCACCGCCTGTTGCATTGGGCCGGGTTGGAAGGTTTGCAATACAACCTCAAGGAAGCGCTGTTCAAGGCGTATTTCAGCGATGGCCAGGACCCTTCCGACCACGCGACCCTGGCGATCATCGCCGAGAGCGTAGGGCTGGACATTGCGCGCGCCGCCGAGATTCTTGCCAGCGATGAATACGCCGCCGAAGTCCGCGAGCAGGAACAGCTGTGGGTTTCTCGTGGGGTGAGTTCGGTGCCGACCATTGTCTTCAATGACCAATATGCGGTGAGCGGTGGGCAACCGGCGGAAGCCTTCGTCGGCGCGATTCGCCAGATCATCAACGAATCGAAATCCTGAGGCCGAGCACGCAGCAAAATGTGGGAGCTGGCTGTCAGTTGCAAATGAGTTGGCTGAAACACTGCCATCGCAGCATAGGTATCTACACAGCTTTGGTGTGACGCTGGACCTGTGGCGAGGGAGCTTGCTCCCGTGACGGACTGACAGCCGGCGCTGATCTAACTGACACACCACGATCCAAATGTGGGAGCTGGCTTGCCTGCGAAGACGGCCTACCAGCCAACGCCTATCTACCTGGCACCCCGCGATCAAACTGTGGGAGCGGGCTTGCTCGCGAAGGCGGCCTGGCAGGCGACACAGTTGGACCGTGTACATATCCATTGCTGCGGTAACGGCCACTTAGGGTTCCGCTCTGACAGCGGCTCACTTTTGAAAAGCGCAAAAGTAAGCAAAACGCTCTTGCCCCACCACTCGGCACCTCGCTTAGGCTCGGTGTGCCCGAACACAGGCTTGAATCCGTGGGCCGCCGCCACGCGCCATCCATGGCGCGGGGCGGCTAACCCGGCGTCCTGCCGGGTTACCCACGAATTCAAGCCTGCGTTCGGCCAGCGTGGTTTAACGGGGCGCTTAAGATCAAAAGCAGAGCAAGAGCAAGAGCGACTCGCTTCGCATCGTGGTTAGCGTCTGCTGTTACAACTCACAAAGTTGTGTGAAGACCTATGGCCATCGCAGGCAAGCCAGCTCCCACATTTGATCTGTGTCGGCATTAAGAGAAGCGCTGGCCCATCCCTTGCATTACCCCCCTAAAGCCCAACCGGCCTGCGGTTGGGCACTGCCATTAGGGGTGAAACTTACCTTGAATATTCTTGACCTTGACCACAGCCTCACCGGCCAGGCACCGATTGCCCGGCGGTTGGCCAGCGGTCGGGCCACGCGCCTGGACCTGCTGGACCTGGGCCCGAAATTGCGTTTGTGGTCCACCGAAAAAACCTGGAAGCGTTTCGTCGAGCGCCTGGCCCAACGGCCACGGCCCCGTGACGCGCGCCCGGAAATCCTGTTTGTCGGCTCCGGCGATTATCACCACCTTACGCCAGCGTTTTTGGCCGACCTCAAAGAGCCCGTCAGCCTGATTCACTTTGACAACCACCCAGACTGGGTGCGCTTTGCGCCCAAGCGGCACTGTGGTTCGTGGGTCAACCGGGCGCTGAAGATGCCAGCGATCCAACGCATCGTCACCCTCGGCCCGTGCAGCGATGACCTGCATAACCCGCAACTGCGCGGCGGCAACCTTGGCGCCCTCAAGCGCGGGCGTTTGCAGCTGTTTCCCTGGCAGCATCCGCCGTCCAAGGTCTGGGGCCGGGTGGGGGACGGCGCCGGCCACCAGCAACAGGAAAACCTCCTGCACTGGCGCAACCTGGCGGACCTGGATTGGGGCGCCTTCCTCGACCAGATGATTGCCAGCCTGCCCACCGAGGCGATCTGGATCACCATCGACAAAGATGTGCTCGCCAGTGAAGACGCCGCCACCAACTGGGACCAGGGCGGCATGCGCCTGACCCATTTGCTCCAGGCCCTGCGGGCGTTGGCGGCGGGTAAACGCATCATTGGCATCGACGTCTGCGGTGAGTTCGCTACGCCGGCATTCAGCAACGCGTTCAAGCGCTGGGAAGCCAAGTCCGACCAGCCGCCACCGGAGCGCTGGAGCCCGCAAGACTTGCAGCGTAATGCGGCAACCAATGAAGCCTTGATCGACCTGTTTGAGGAACTGTTCCCGTGACCCTGACCGTGGTGTTGTTACTGGCGTTTTCCATCGTCCTCGATGTGATTGGCCAGCTGTGTTTCAAATTGGGCGTGGACCGTTTGCCGCAACTCGATGGCGGTTTTCGCCTGCGTGCGTTCTGGGGCCAGGTGTTCAATGCGCCGCTGTTGTGGGCCGGCGTCGGCGCCTACGTGATTGAGTTTTTTGTGTGGCTCGAAGCGCTGTCCCGTGCGCCCTTGAGTCTGCTGTTTCCGCTGGCGGCGTTGGCCTATTGCCTGGTGGTACTGGCAGGCAGGGTGGTGCTCAAGGAGACCGTCAGTCGGCGTCGTTGGCTGGGCACGCTGGTGATTACTTTAGGTGTGATGTTGGTAGCGATCGCGGGGAATCAGGCATGACAACGCAAACAATCAATACCGGCTGGCTGCACGGGCGTGTTGGCACCCTGGTGCTATGGGCACTGCTGATCGCCACCGAAAGCGCCGGGCAGTTGTTCACCAAGGTGGCCGGCGATCAGTTGGGGCCGATGGACTTCAGTTGGCAATGGCTGGCGGACGTGGCGCGCAACCCGGGGATTCTGGCGGCGATTGCCAGCTATCTGGGTGCGTTTTTTGTGTGGATGCTGATCCTGCGGCGTAGCAGTTTGTCCCTGGCGTTTCCGCTGAGTTCGCTGGTGTTCGTGGCGGTGCTGCTGGGCTCTTGGCTGGGGTTGGGGGAGCACATCAGCGTGTTGCATTGGGTGGGCGTGGTGGTAATTATAGGTGGTATCGCACTGTTGGCTGAGGGCGAAGAACACTGAAGATAGATATGAAACACAGGCCCATTGTGGGAGCGGGCGTGCTCGCGAATGCGGTGGATCAGTGAAGTATCGGGTGACTGACACACTGCTTTCGCGAGCAAGCCCGCTCCCACATTTTGCTCCCAGGTGATTCAGTCAAAGGTGTAGCTGATCGCCGTCTGCACCTGGCCCTGATTCACATGGCCAGCCTCCTTGACGATGCTGCTCTTGGCCGCCGACCCCACCAGGTGTACCCAGCTGGCGCTGGTCAGCAGCGACCAATGGGGCGCCAGGGGGAAGGCGAAGCTTTGGCTCAGCGTCACGTTCTGGAAGCCCCCGCTCGCGTTATAAGGCCGCAAGCCTGAAGCGACAGCTTCGTTGTTGTCCACGCCGAAGAAGGTATTGGTCTGGCGCGCATCGGCAAAATGCGCAACCAGGCTATTGCTGCCGATAATCCCGCCACCCACGGGGTAACCCAGTTCGCCGCCGATTTTACCCAGGGCGCCGCTCTGGGAATGCCCGCCGCCCACGGCCTGGCCCAATTGCGCGTAGACCCGCCAGAAATTGGCCGGGGCATATTGGACGAAACCGCCCACCTCGGCCATGTCCGACACGTTGCGCAGGCCCTGCAATTCGCCGTTGGAGGTACGCCCCGGCAGGTAGTTGATATAGGGGCCAGCGGTAAGGCCGTGGGTATCCAGGGCGCTCCAGGTAAGGCCGTCATCGGTACTCAGGCTGACGTCACCCCAATCCAGGTCCAGGTAAGGCACAGGCCGGGTTTCGTAGCGGCTGCCGCTGGGGTCGTGGGGCTGATAGCTGAGGCCCACGCCCACGTCGCCCGTGATGCCTTCTGCCCACGCGGCACTGCAAAGGCCCCACCCTCCAAGTAAACCGGTGAATACAGCAGCAGCGAGCTTGGACATGGGGACGTTTCCTGAAGGTGGACAGGCGCGCATGAACGCGCAAACCGACGCGCCTGCGCAAGCACTCATGTTGTTTGTAGCAAGCTACAAAAATTGTAGCTCCCGCGACACCTATCACCGCGCATTTCGCCCTAACCCCCAGCCCTGCGGGGTTTTCGCCAGTTGGCACAGTCCCTGCTCTATCCCTTGGCAAGCGCATACAGCGCGCTCCTCCAAGGCCCTTTACCTAAAGGAAAGGCAGATGATCAACTGGCATATCGTGTGTGACTTCGACGGGACCATTACTCCCACGGATGTCATCGACAACGTCCTCCAACGCTTCGCCGGCCCCGAGTGGGAAACCATTGAGCAGGAATGGATGGATGGGCATATCGGTTCACGCGAATGCCTGAGCCGCCAACTGGCGCTGATCAAGGCCACCCCGGCTGAACTGCTGGCGTACTTTGACAGTGTCGAGATCGACCCGGACTTCCCGGATTTCGTCGATCACGTCATGGGCCTGGGTGCTTCCATCGAAGTGGTCAGCGACGGCCTCGAGCAGGGCATTGCCCGCATCCTTTCGCGCAACTACGTGACCCTGCTGCCGATCCTCGCCAACCGCCTGCGCCAGGTTGACCAGGACAGCTGGCGCATCGACTTCCCGTATGCCAGCGATGCCTGTCGCGCTGCTGCCGGCAACTGCAAGTGCAGATCCACGCCGCGCAACAAGCGCGTGCTGGTGATCGGCGACGGCAAGTCCGACATGTGCGTGGCCTCCACCGCCGACTTCGTGTTCGCCAAGGGCAGCCTCGCCGACTACTGCGTCGCCCACCAGATTCCTCATGCGCGCTTCGACACCTTTGCGCAAGTGCCGGCGTTGCTGGCCAAGCTGCCACAAGGCCTCGCCGCCAACGCCACCACCTTCAACACCTCTTCTGACAATCAGGAACTCTTCCATCATGTCTGATATCCGTATCGCTACCGCCGAAGACCAGGTGCTTCTGGATAAAGAAGCCAAGTATTGCTCCTACGGCGACACCGTTCACTACATCGAGCCGCCGCGTATTTTCAGCCGCTGCGAAGGCTCTTATGTGTGGGACACCGAAGACCAGGCCTACCTCGACCTGCAAATGTGGTACTCGGCCGTCAACTTCGGCTATGCCAACCCGCGCTTGAACAACGCGCTGAAAAAGCAGATCGACACGCTGCCGCAAATCGCCAGCCAGTACCTGCACAAAGGCAAGATCGAGCTGTCGGAAATGATCGCGGTCGATGCCAAGAACAAGTTCGGCCTCGACGGCCGTGTGCACTTCAACGTCGGCGGCTCGCAGTCGATCGAAGACTCCCTGAAAGTGGTGCGCAACGCCAGCAACGGCAAAAGCCTGATGTTCGCCTTCGAAGGCGGTTACCACGGCCGCACCCTCGGCGCCTCGTCGATCACCTCCAGCTTCCGCTATCGTCGTCGCTACGGCCACTTTGGCGAGCGCGCCAACTTCATTCCCTTTCCTTACCACTTCCGTGGCCCGAAGGGCATGACCAAGGAAGAGTACGGCAGCCATTGCGTGCAGCAGTTCGCCCGCCTGTTCGAGACCGAATACAACGGCGTCTGGGACCCTAAGACCAACCAGTGCGAATACGCAGCCTTCTACGTCGAGCCGATCCAGGGCACTGGCGGCTACGTGATCCCGCCGATGAACTTCTACCGCGAACTCAAGCACGTCCTGGATCAGCACGGCATCCTGATGGTGTCCGATGAAATCCAGATGGGCTTCTACCGCACCGGTAAACTCTGGTCGATCGAGCACTTCGACGTGCAGCCGGACGTGATCGTGTTCGGCAAGGCGCTGACCAATGGCCTCAACCCGTTGGGCGGTATCTGGGCCCGTGAAGAGTTGATCAACCCGAAGGTGTTCCCGCCAGGTTCGACTCACTCCACCTTCGCCTCCAACCCGCTGGGCACCGCCGTCGGCCTGGAAATGTTCAAGATGACCAGCGAAGTCGACTACGGCGCCATGGTCATGGCCAAGGGCAAATACTTCCTGGAAGGCCTGCAAGACTTGCAAAAACGCTTCCCGATCATCGGCGATGTGGACGGCCTGGGCCTGGCGTTGCGCTGCGAAATCTGCGGCCCGGATGGCTTCACCCCGGACAAGGCGACCCTGGACTACATGGTCGAAGAAGGCATGAAAGGCGACATGCTGGTAGACGGCCAGAAACTCGGGCTGATCCTCGACGTAGGCGGTTACTACAAGAACGTGATCACCCTGGCGCCGTCCCTGGAAATCAGCTACCCGGAAATCGATCTGGGCCTGAAGTTGCTCGAGCAACTGCTGGTGCGAGCGACCACGCGGTGAATGCTCAAGGGATCGACCTCGGTGAAGGCACTGCCGGTTTCGTTCTCGGTGATGGTCCGGTCGGGATCCTATTGATCCACGGCCTGACCGGCACACCGACTGAATTGCGCCAGGTCGCCAAGGGCCTGGCCAAGGCAGGCAACTGCACGGTGTATGTGCCCACACTGGCGGGGCACTGCGGCGACAACAGCGACCTGCAGGCCACCGGCTGGAGGGACTGGTACGAAGGCGTGCGCAAGACCTTCGTACAGGTCAAGCAACGCCACGGGCAGGTGTTTGTCGGTGGCTTGTCGATGGGCGCGGTGATGTCGATGTATGTGGCGTCCGAACATCCTGGGCAAGTCGCCGGGTTGCTGATGTATTCCACCACCTTGAAGTACGACGGTTGGAGCATCAACAAGCTGGCGTTCCTCACGCCGTTGCTGATGAAGATTCCATTCGGCGTACACATTTGCAGCTTCGAAGAGAAGCCGCCCTACGGCATCAAGAACGAGCGCCTGCGGGCCATCGTCGAGCGGCAGATGAAGGAAGGCGAGAGCAGTGAGGCGGGGTTGCTGACCATGGAAGGCATCACCGTGCGCGAGCTGCACCGCATGAACGCCGTGGTCAAGAAGCGCATGCCCCAGATCAAGGTGCCGGCGCTGGTGCTGCACTCCATCGAGGACGACATCACCAGCCGCTGGAACGCCGATTACGTGGAGCGCCACCTCGGCGGGCCGGTGACCAAGATCCTGTTGGACAACTGCTACCACATGATCACGGTCGATTTGCAGTACCGGCGGGTGATCGAGTTGAGTGCCAAGTTTGTCGAGCAGCACGCAGTGCAACTCAATCGTGTGGCGTGATTAGTTTACTTGTAGGAGCGAGCTTGCTGTGGCGAGCAAGCTTGCTTGCGCTGGGGTGCGAAGCACCCCCAAAAGCCTGCGACTGCTGCGCAGTCGAGCGGGAGCAAGCTCCCTCGCCACAGCAAGCTCCCTCGCCACAGCAAGCTCGCTCCTACAGTAGAACGGTGTTGATAAGGAAAAACTGTGATAACCACCCAAGCCTTCCCGACCATCCGGGCTATCCAGCGCGATGCCTGGAACGACTGTTTTCCCGGTGCCCTGGAGGATTGGGACTATTACCTGGCCGTGGAAAACGCCGCGATCGATGACTTTCAGTGGCGTTACCTCGCGGTCTTCGAGAATCAAACGCTGGTGGCCGTGGCTGCCGCGTTCGTCACCCATTATCGCCTCGACACCACGGTGTCGGGGGCCGGCAAGCGCTTGACCGAGCGCCTGGAGCAGCTGTGGCCTGGCGTTTTGCAATTGGCGTTGTACGCCATCGGTTCGCCGGTGGCTGAACGCTGTGATGCCGGTGTCGCCAGCCATGTGCCCGAATCCCGGCGCCCGTTGCTGTTGCAGCAGTTACTGGAGGCTGCGCGCAGCGATGCCGACGCGCTCGGTATCGGCTTGCTGGCGGTCAAGGATGCGCCCACCAACGACCCGCATTGGACCCAGAGCTGCCTTGCCGCAGGTTTTCAAAGCATGCCCAGCTTGCCCACGGGGGTGTTGCCGCTGCCTTATGGCTCGGTGGATGCCTACCTGGGTTCGCTGGGCAAATCCACGCGCAAGGACCTGCGCCGCAAACTGCGCGCACCAGGGCCGCGGGTCGAGTGGCGGCGTAATATCGATGACGTGCTGCCCGAGGTCATGCGCCTGTATGAAGCCACGCTCGCGCGCGCAGACTTGCAGTTCGAACGCCTGCCCGCCGGTTACTTCACGGGCGTGCTCGAACACCTGCACGAGCGGGCGGTCTGTGTTCTGTACTGGGTGGACGAGCGCTTGGTGGCGTTCAACCTTATCCTGCTGGATGAGCATCGGCTGGTGGACAAGTTCTTTGGCCATGACCTTGCGTTCAGCCGCGAGTACAACCTGTACTTCCGCAGTTGGTTGACCAATGTCGACTATTGTATTGAACACCGTATTCCGGTGTACGAGTGTGGCCAGGCCGGGTATGCCAGTAAACTGCGCCTGGGGTGCGAGTTCGAGGGCAACAGCCTGTTCTTCCGCCACCGTAACCGGCTGGTCAACGGCCTGCTCAAGCTTGTAAAACTGTTTATTCGACCGGATCGTTCCGACCCTGCCATGGCTGCTGCGATAAGCGAAACCTGATGATTACCAAGACCCGCCAGAAAGCCCGCCCCTTTGCCATCTCGCGTTGGAGCGTCCAGCGCAAGCTGGTGCTGGCGTTCTGGCTGGTCAGCGTGATTCCCACCATGATCGCGGCTGAGCTGGCAGCCACCACGCTGTCGCAGATTTTCGACAGCAACGTGCGTATCTGGCTGCAAGAGTCGACCAAGATCGTCAAGGACGAAATCGGCGACATCCTTCACGACAACGCGCGCATGGCCAAGCTGTTCCTGCGCTATACCAGCCCGCCGTCGTCCAAAAATGCCGAGAAGCATGACCGGCTCACCGCCGACATTGCCGATGCCACCGATATCGACGTGGTCGCGCTGATCCGCACCAGCGACCGTAAAGTGATGTTCAGCACGGCCGCCGATGACATCGTCAGGCAGATCAACCTCACCAGCAACGCGGTGCTGCAAACCGTGCAAGTCGCCGGCGTGAGCACGGGCCTTGTGGTGTCCACCTTCGAAACCAGCCGTGACGGCGTTGATTACCTGTTGCTGGTCGCCACTTACCTGGACAGCAGTTTTCTCACCAGCGTGGCCGATGTGCATTCCCTCGACCTGCGTTTGTACCTGGCCAACCCTGCCGGTTTTTCCGAAATATTTTCCACCCAGCGCTTCGCCAATCACCCCTCGCGCATCCCCAAGAATGTCGAGGCCTACCTGCGCAGCACCAAGCAGCCCAGCGAGCAGTTCACTAACCAGTACAGCGGTTTGTATTGGCCGATTTTCAATGATGCCGGCGAGTTGCAAGGCGTGATCTTCAGCGGCCTGCTACGCCATACCAGCCTGGTGGGGTTGGTGAACCAGAGCAACTTGTTCGTGCTGATCTTCCTGGTCAGCTCGGCGCTGTCGCTGGCGGCCGGGTTGTTGGTGTCGCGGCGCCTGACCAAGCCCCTGCGCGATTTGTCCCAAGGCGTGGATGCGGTGATCTCGGGCAGTTATGCGCACCGTGTGGTGGTCAGTGGCGGTGACGAACTGGCGCAATTGAGCAGCACCTTCAACCACATGACCGAACGCCTGGGCGAGTTGCATCACCTGGAAGCCCAACTGCGTCGGCGTGACCGCTTGCATGCCCTGGGTGAAGTCGCCATGGGCCTGGCTCACGAAATTCGCAACCCACTGGGCATCATCAAGACCGCCACCCAACTGTTGCATCGGCGCGCTGACCTGGCGGAAACCGACAAGCGTCACCTGGAATATGTCATCAGCGAAGTCAGCCGCATCAACGAGCTGATTACCGAGTTCCTCGATTTCGCCAAGCCCAACCCGCCGATACGCGTGCAGCAACCGGCACGCGCCCTGGTGGAAGAAATCCTCGGTTTCTGCGGCCCGGAGCTGAGTAGCCATCGCATTGACGCGCAGATCGACGACCAAGCGCCTGGCGCGACGATCTACGCCGATGCCAAGCAGCTCAAACAGGCCTGTCTCAACCTGATTCTCAACGCCGTCGACGCGATGCCCGACGGCGGGCGCCTGACCCTGGGCATTCGCAGCGTGGGCGACAACACTGTGATCAGCATCGCCGATACCGGCGAAGGCATCCCGGCGGACATGGTGGAGCGCATCTTCACGCCATTCGTCACCACCAAGGCCTCGGGCACAGGCCTGGGCCTGGCCAAAGTCTATTCGATCATGGAAAGTCACGACGGCAGCATCGAATGCGCCAGTGAGAAAGATGCCGGCGCGACCTTCAGCCTGTACATTCCGGCTGACGGTGAAGACGACGGTGAAGATGAGGACGGGCATGACGCATAACGTATTGGTGGTCGACGACGAGCCCAAGCTCTGTGATCTGCTGACCCAGGCCTTGAGCCAGAACGGCATCCAGGTGTTCAGCGCGGGCAATGGCCTGCATGCGCTCAAGGTGCTGGGGGAGGAGGACATCGACCTGGTCATCAGCGACTGGCGCATGCCGGGCATGGACGGGCCGGCGTTGCTGGCCGAGATCAAGGTGCGTTATCCGACTTTGCCGGTAATCGTGATGACGGCCTACAGCACGGTGAAAAACGCCGTGCAGTCGATGCGTAACGGTGCCTATGACTACATTGCCAAGCCGTTCGACATCGACGAGCTGGACATCACCGTGGCCAAGGCCCTGCAATTTCGCGACATCATGCGCGACAACGCGCGCATGCGCGCCGAGCTGGACGAGCATGCGCAGTTCGACAGCCTGGTGGGCGATAGCCCGGCGTTTCGCCAAGTGCTCCAGGCGGTGGATTCGGTGCGTGACAGCAACGCTACTATCCTGCTGACCGGCGAAAGCGGCACTGGCAAGGAAATGGTCGCCCGCGCCATCCACAAGCATGGCAGCCGTGCCGACCAACCCTTCGTGGCGGTCAATTGCGCGGCCATCCCTGAAGGCTTGCTGGAAAGCGAGATGTTCGGCCATCGCAAAGGCGCGTTCACCGGCGCTGTGGCTGACCGGGTAGGGCGCTTCATGCAGGCCGACAAGGGCACGCTGTTTCTGGATGAAGTCGGTGATATGCCCTTGGCGTTGCAGGCCAAGATTCTGCGCGCCTTGCAGGAGCGGGTTATCGAGCCGGTAGGCGACCCCCGCGAGCGCAAGGTGGATGTACGAGTAATTGCCGCCACCAACAAGAACCTGCTGGATGCGGTGGCGGCCAAGGAGTTTCGCGAAGACCTGTATTACCGCCTCAATGTCTTTCCGATTCCGTTGCCGTCGTTGCGCGAACGCGTGGAAGACATCGCGCCCCTGGCGCGCCACTTCGCTCACACTTTGAGCGCCACCACTGGCAAACGTATCACCGGTTTCAGCCCCGAGGCGTTGCAGGCCATGGCGGCGTATCACTGGCCGGGCAATATCCGCGAGCTGCAAAACTGCGTGGAGCGCGCAACCATCGTGGCGGCTTCATCGGTGATCGAGGATATTGATTTGCCGGGGTATCTGTTTGCTTCCACACCGAGCGAGGGTGATGTGACCGCGATCCTCAGCGACGGCCCAGGCGTGCCGCGGGATCTGGATGCGGCGCTGGCCGAAGTGGAGAAAGCCTATATTCTTGCGGCGCTGCAGGAGAGCAATGGGGTGCAGGCCGCGGCGGCGCAGCGGATCGGGATTTCCGAAAGGAGCTTCTGGTATCGCCTGAAGAAGCTGGGGATTCAGGTCGACAAGATCGTGCGCTGATCTGAGTGTGGTAACTCATGATCGCTCCCACGCTCCACGTGGGAGTGCCTCTGGTGACGCTCTGCGTCACGCCTGTGGACGCGGAGCGTCCTTGGCTGCATTCCCACGCGGGAGCGTGGGAACGATCTGCCGTGTTGCGTCAGGTGTGCAGGCGTACCCACACGCTGACCAACACCGTCGCGGCCATCAACCAGGCCACGGCGGCGACTGCCAGCGATGCCTCCAACCGCAGCCGATCGACCATCACATACAGCGTCGCCAAATACACAAAGTACGGAATGATCGACCACATCCCGAACAGGATCGTGGTCTTCAAGTCCGCAACCGTTCGGCCTTTGCCGACGATGTAATGGGCGATCAGCGCAAAAGTGGGAAACAGCGGCACCAAGCCTGCGATGTAATAGTTTCTGGTCTTGGCCAGCGCCGCCAGGATCAGCACCACTGCGGCGCCAAGTGCAGCCTTCAGGAACAGATCCATCAGTGACTCAATCCGTATTTCTTGACCTTGTCGAACAGGGTGGTCTTGGCCATCCCCAGTTCCTGGCTGGCCTGGGTCAGGTTCCCGCCGCTGCGTTGCAGGGCATCGTTGAGCAGGTTGCGCTCAAAGGCTTCCACCGCCTCGGTAAAGGCAACCCCTTGGTTGCCGCTGCCGGCGCCGCTTTTCTTGAAGGCGGGCAGGCCGAGGGCGAAACGTTCGGCGACGTTGCGCAGCTCACGCACATTGCCTGGCCAGTCGTGGCTCATCAGGCTGGACAGGGTCTGGTTGTCCAGCTCCGGCACCGCCCGGTCGAAGCGTAGCGACGATTGCTGCAGGAAGTGTTCGAACAGTTGCAGGATGTCTTCGCGCCGCTCGCGTAAAGGCGGCAGTTCCAGGGTGACGACGTTGAGGCGGTAGTACAGGTCGCTGCGGAACTGGCTGGCGCGGCTCAACTCGTCGAGGTCGGACTTGGTGGCAGCGATTACCCGGCAATCCACCGCCACGCTCTGGTTCGAACCCAGGCGTTCCAACGTACGTTCTTGCAGCACCCGCAGCAATTTGATCTGCAGGTTGATCGGCATGCTCTCTACTTCATCGAGGAACAGCGTGCCTTGATGGGCATGCTCGATCTTGCCGATGCGACGTTTGCCGGCGCCGGTGAAGGCGTTGGCCTCGTGGCCGAAAATCTCGCTTTCAAACAGGTTTTCCGGCAGGCCACCGCAGTTGAGGGCGACGAACTGGTGGGTATGGCGCCGACTGAAATCATGCAGGCAGCGCGCGACCAGTTCCTTGCCGGTGCCGGTCTCGCCTTCGATCAGCACGTTGGCCGAGGTATCGGCGACATTGGCAATCAGTTCGCGCAGGTTTTGCATGGCCGGCGAGCGGCCGATGATGCGGCCTTCCAGCGAGTCGCGTTCGGCCAGCTGCCGGCGTAGCGACCAGACTTCCCGCGCCAGCCCGCGTTGTTCCAGGGCGCGGCGTGCCACGTCCACCAGGCGTTCGGGCGAGAAGGGTTTCTCCATGAAGTCGTAGGCGCCGTTACGCATGGCGCCCACCGCCATGGAGATATCGCCATGCCCGGTGATCAACACCACCGGCAGGCTTTTATCCAGGGCCTTGAGGCGGGTCAGCAGTTCCAGGCCATCGATGCCCGGCAGGCGGATATCGCTGATGACGATGCCGGCAAAGTTTTCGCCGATGCGCTTGAGCGCTTCTTCGGCGCTGCCCACGCCGACGCTAGTGATGTCTTCGAGCGCCAATGCTTGCTGGCAACCGAGCAGTACATGGGGGTCGTCTTCGACGATCAGGACGGTAAGGTCTTGGGCTTGTGTATTCATGTCGACTCAGCTTGTTGAGCGCCCACCAATGGCAGGTTCAGGACAAAGGCGGTACCACCATTGGCCGGATGTTCCACGGCAAGGCTACCGCCGGTGGCGGCCGCGAGGCTTGCGGAAAGGGTCAGGCCCAGGCCCAGGCCTTGTTCGCCGGGCTTGGTGGTAAAAAAGGGTTCGAACAAATGCTTGCGCGTCTCGGGGTCGATGCCGTGGCCATTGTCACGCACCAACAGGCGGTATTTGCCATCGCCGCTCTGGCCTTCCAGCCACAGTTGCGGCACTGCTTGGGCCTGCATCGCATCGAGCGCGTTACCGATCAGGTTGACCAGGATCTGCTCCAGGCGGGTCTGGTCGATCTGCAATTGGGCGTTGGCAAAGTCACGGTGCACGGTCAACGGCAGGCTGTCCAGGCGCGCGCCGAGCACCTGGAACGCGGCGTCCACGGCCTTGCCGAGGCTGGCTTCGCCCTGGTCGTCACCGCGCCGGGCAAAGGAACGCAAGCTGGCGGTGATGCGGCCCATGCGGTCGATCAGTTCGTTGATGGTCTTGAGGTTGGTGCTGGCAGTGTCCAGGGCGCCGCGCTCAAGGAAGCGTACGGTGTTGCCCGACAGCGTGCG
Source organism: Hoplolaimus galeatus (assembly GCA_016432905.1). Taxonomy (NCBI): domain Eukaryota; kingdom Metazoa; phylum Nematoda; class Chromadorea; order Rhabditida; family Hoplolaimidae; genus Hoplolaimus; species Hoplolaimus galeatus. The sequence goes on from JAEHOL010000001.1 coordinate 183,171, forward strand.
CAGCGCCGCCAGCGGCTGATTCAGTTCATGGGCTATGCTGGTGGACATCTGGCCGATGGCCGCGAGTTTGCCGGCCTGCACCAGTTCGTCCTGGGCGTGGCGCAGGGTTTCTTCGGCCTGGCGTCGTTCGCGAATCTGGCCCTTGAGCCGTTCGTTGCTGGCGCGCAGGTCGGCGGTGCGTTCGGCAATCCGACGCTCAAGCTGGCTGTTGGCTTCCTGCAAGGCTTCCCGTGCGGCGAGGCGGGTGGCGATGACCTTGCGCCGTTCGTTCCAGGCGATTAGCAGGAAGGCGACCAGGCCAAAGGCGACGGCCACCAGGATGCCCTGGTTGATCGCGGCGCGGCGCAGGTCGTTGAGGGGGGTGAGCAGGGTGAAATTCCACGGCGTGTCGTTGAGCGGGCGGGTCTGCGCCAGGTAGCTGACGGCGTGCTGGTCGTTGACCACTTCGGTGTTGGCCGGGAAGGTCAGTTTCTCGGTGCCTTCGTTCAGGCGCTCACGGGCCAGGGGTTGCAGTTCATTGAGCGTCGCCCAGTAATATTGCAGGCTGTGGGCCAGGCGGTCCTTGGTGTCATCGCTCAGCGGGCGTACAGCCTTGAGGCGACGCGCCGGGTCGCTGGAAAGAATAATGATGCCGTTCTCATCGCTCACGAAAGCTTCGAGGCGCGCACGTTGCCAGCGCTCTTCAAGGGCTTCGAGGCGCACCTTGACCACGGCGACGCCGATGATCTTGCCGTGCTCTTCCAGGCCGTGGGCCAAGTAATAGCCGGGTTCGCCGTTGGTGCTGCCGATGCCGTAGAAACGACCGGGCTGGCCGCGTACAGCGTTCTGGAAATAGGCGCGAAAGGACAGGTCCTCACCTTGGTAACTGTCGGCATCGCGCCAGTTACTGGTGGCCAGCACACGGCCGGTGGTGTCCATTACATAGATGGCGCGGCTGCGACTGCGGCGGTTCAGGCCTTCGAGGTAGTCGTTGACCGTCTTGCGGGTTTCCTGGTTCGGGTCGGCGAGCAGTTGGGAAACACTGGACTCCAGCTCCAGCAGGCTGGGCAGGTAGGTGTACTTGCTCAGTTCGCTTTCGACGGTGCGGGCGTGCAGCTCCAACTGGCGTTCGCCATTGTCGCTGAGGGTGCGGATTCCGTAGTAGTCACTGACCCAGAAGCCGATATAACCCAGGCCGACCATCAGGGCGATGATCAACGGCGGCAGGAACAGTTGGCGTATCAGACGAGGCTTCACGGCAAGTGATGGCGGCGCGGCGCGATATTGATTGGGGTCGCATTTCATCACAGATGCCTTGGGTCAGCTACTTCTCGCCAGTGTAAGAGCGGGCTTGTGTGGGAGCCGGGCTTGCCCGCGATGCAGGCGCCTCGGTGTAACAGTTGCACCGAGGCGATGCCATCGCAGGCAAGCCAGCTCCCACACAAGCCCGGCTCCTACAGGACGAACGGTGTTGCTTTTAGTGCTGCAGGATTTTCTCGAGGAAGTGCTGCGCACGCTCGGAGCGGGCGCTGATGTCGCCGAAGAACTCTTCTTTCGGGCAGTCTTCGATGATCTTGCCGGCGTCCATGAAGATCACGCGGTCGGCCACTTTGCGCGCAAAGCCCATTTCGTGGGTCACGCACATCATGGTCATGCCTTCGTGGGCCAGTTGCACCATCACGTCGAGCACTTCGTTGACCATTTCCGGGTCCAGCGCCGAGGTCGGTTCGTCGAACAGCATGACGATCGGGTCCATGGCCAGGGCGCGGGCAATCGCCACACGTTGTTGCTGGCCGCCGGAGAGCTGGCCTGGGTGCTTGTGGGCGTGTGCCGACAAGCCCACGCGGTCGAGCAGTTGCAGGCCCTTCTTGGTGGCCTCTTCCTTGCTGCGGCCCAGCACCTTGATCTGCGCGATGGTCAGGTTTTCGGTGATGGTCAGGTGCGGAAACAGCTCGAAGTGCTGGAACACCATGCCTACGCGTGAACGCAGTTTTGGCAGGTTGGTCTTCGGGTCGGCGATGGAGGTGCCGTCGACGACGATGTCGCCTTTCTGGAACGGTTCCAGCGCGTTCACGCACTTGATCAGGGTGGATTTGCCCGAGCCGGACGGCCCGCACACCACGATCACTTCGCCTTTTTTAACCTCGGTGCTGCAATCGGTCAGCACCTGGAAGTCGCCATACCACTTGTTGATGTTCTTGATAGAGATCATACGGCAAACCTTTTTTGCAGACGCTTGACCAGCAGCGAGGCGGAAAAGCTGATGATGAAGTAGACGACACCGGCGAAGATCAGGAACTCATTGGAGCGGCCGATGATGTCGCCGTTGGAGCGGGCGGAGTTGAGGAAGTCCACCAGGCCCACGGTGTAGACCAGGGAGGTGTCCTGGAACAGGATGATCGACTGTTGCAGCAGCAACGGCGTCATCTTGCGGAACGCCTGGGGCAGGATGATCAGGCGCATGGTCTGGCCGTAGGTCATGCCCATGGCTTGTGCCGCCGCCATCTGGCCCTTGGGAATCGACTGCACACCGGCTCGTACGATTTCGCAGAAGTACGCGGCCTCGAACATCATGAACGCCACGACGCAGGAGGTGAACGCGCCGATAGGGGTGTCTTCGCCGGTGATCCAGCGCAGCACGAACGGCACCGCCAGGTAGAACCAGGTGATCACCAGCAGCAAGGGGATCGAGCGGAAATAGTTCACGTAGGCGCCGGCCACGCGGGACAGCAGTTTGTTGGACGACAAGCGCATCAGGGCCAGGATGGTCCCGATGATGATGCCGCCGACCACGCCCATGACCATCAGCTTCAAGGTCATGACCATGCCGTTCCACAGGCCTGGAATGGCGGGGATGATGCCGCTGAAATCGAAGTCCATTATTTGCCCCCCACGGAGATCAGGCCGGGCACTGCGACTTTCTTCTCGACCACGCGCATCAGCAGCATCAGGCTCATGTTCAGGGTGAAGTAGATCAGCGTGGCCAGGGTGAAGGCTTCAAACAGGTTGGCCGAGAACTCGGCGGTCTGTTTGGTTTGCGCCAGCAGTTCCATCAAGCCGATCAAGGACGCCACGGAGGAGTTCTTGAACACGTTGAGGAATTCCGAGGTAAGCGGCGGAATGATGATGCGGTAAGCCTGGGGCAGCAGCACGTTCCAGTAGATCTGCGGCAGCTTGAAGCCCATGGCGCGCGCCGCGGATTCCTGGCCGCGTGGCAGCGCCTGGATACCGGTACGCACTTGCTCGCACACACGGGCGGCGGTGAACAGGCCCAGGCACACCACGACGCTCAGGTAGGCCGAGGTGGTCGGGTTCAGGTCTTGTTTGTACCAGTCCTGCAGGTTCTGCGGCAGCATGTCCGGTACCAGGAAGTACCAGATGAACAGCTGAACCAGCAGCGGCACGTTACGAAACAGTTCCACGTAGCAGGTCGCGATGCCCGATACGAGGCGGTTTGGCACAGTGCGCATGACCCCCAGAATGGAGCCCAGCAGCAAGGCGATAATCCATGCCACGACAGCGATGGCGATGGTCCAGCCCAGCCCGGAGAGGTACCAGTCGAGATAAGTCTCGCTGCCCACGCCGGTGGACTTGAAGAACACGCCCCAGTCCCAGTTGTAATTCATTAGGGTCTCCCCTCGAGATCGATCGATGTACAAGCACCCGCTTGGGGAAGATCCGTTCCCGCCTGACGTTGAACGCCAGGCACACACGATCGGCTCGAAAACCGCCAGGTCGAGTGTTCCAAGTTAAAACCAGCAGGTAATTACAGACGCCTGAGGGAGGGTTGGCTCCCTCAGGACATAAGCTTAGTCAGGTATCAGATTTTTACTTCTGGCGCTGGTTTGTCGCTAGGGTTAGCGATCAGCTCCTTGACCTTGTCGCTCATCGGGAAGTTAAGGTTCAGGCCTTTCGGTGGGATCGGGCTTTCGAACCATTTGGCGTAGATCTTGTTGATCTCGCCGGACTTGTACAGGGCGACAATGGCGTCATCCACGGCTTTCTTGAAGTCCGGGTCGCCTTTGCGAACCATGCAAGCGTAGGCTTCAAAGGACTGCGGAGTACCGGTAATGACCCAGTCGTCCGGCTTCTTGGCCTTGGCTTCTTCACCGGCCAGCAGGGCGTCGTCCATCATGAATGCAACGGCGCGGCCGCTTTCGAGCATCTGGAAGGATTCGCCGTGGTCTTTGGCGGAGATAACGTTCATGCCCATCTGCTTGTCGGCGTTCATCGCCTTGATGATGCGCTCGGACGTGGTACCGGCGGTGGTCACGACGTTTTTGCCTTTCAGGTCGGCAAAGTCAGCGTAGGACGGCTTGCCTTCCTTGTCTTTCTTGACCAGCAGGCGGGTGCCGATTTCGAAGATGTTGACGGTGAAATCAACTTGCTGGGCGCGTTCGGTGTTGTTGGTGGTGGAGCCGCACTCCAGATCCGCGGTGCCGTTCTGGATCAACGGGATACGGGTTTGCGAGGTCACCAGGTTGTACTTGGCTTTGAGGTCGGGTTTGTTCAGGTCTTTTTTCAGTTGCTCGACAACGGCCAACTGGATGTCGTGGGAGTAGCCCACGGGTTTGCCCGAGCCATCCGCGATGTAGGAAAACGGAATGGAGCTGTCGCGGTGAGCGAGAGTGATGGTGCCGGAGTCGTTGATTTTCTTCAGTGTGCCGGTGAGTTCGGCGGCAAAAACTGGAGTGCTGATCAGAGCAGCAGCGATAGCTGCGCCCAGGATATGGGGAACGATGCGCATCAATACTTCCTCGACATTTGTTTTTTTTATGAAGCCAGCTGAACGGCTCTCTTGTAAAGCGACTGCCCGTGACGGCTCCTAAGGCGCCTCAGGCAATCGTTGAAGAGTGTAGAGCATGAGTCGTGCCATACCGAAAACAAAAGGATAACTTCATGATTTATATGGAAATTAACTTTTTGTTTTGGCAGTATTTTCGGTCGGTAGTCCGGCAAACCGAATAGGGCAGAGGTGCGCGTTCGGAAAACCGAATAGTCCGTAGGAGCGAGCGTGCTCGCGAAAAACGCAAAAACGCCGCGTTTATGCTGAATAAACGCGGCGCTCTCGGGTTTTTCGCGAGCACGCTCGCTCCTACACTGGGGCGGTCAGGCGGCTTCGATCTTGCTGCGGTTCTGCTCGACCTTGGACAAGTAGCGCTGCAGGTTTTCCTGCTCTTGCGGCGTGGTGAACAGGCCAAGCTTGGTACGGCGCCACAGCACGTCCTGCGGTTGTGTTACCCACTCTTCGGCGCACAGGTAGTCGACTTCGCGGATATAGAGGCCGCCACCCAAGTGGTCACCCAGATCGGCGAGCGATTGCACGCCTTCCAGCAAGCGCCAAGTGCGGCTGCCGTAGGTGGTGGACCAGCGACGGGCGATCTCGCTCGGTACCCAGTCGAACTTGGCGCGGATGGCATCGGCCAGGGCTTCTGGGGTAGTCATGTGTTCGCCACCGGGCAGGCTGGCTGTGGCAGTCCAGCTTGGGCGCATCTGGGTGAAGTACGGCGCCAGTTGGGCCATGGCCGACTCAGCCAGTTTGCGATAGGTGGTCAGCTTGCCACCGAACACCGACAGGATCGGCGCTTCGCCGGTGCCGCCGGATAGCGACAGGGTGTAGTCACGCGTAATAGCCGACGGGTTGTCCGACTCGTCATTGCACAGTGGGCGCACGCCGGAGTAGGTGTGGACGATATCGTCGCGGCTCAGCTGTTTCTTGAAGTGCGCGTTGACCACTTTAAGCATGTAGTCGGTTTCACCTTCGGTGATCGCCACTGCAGCCGGGTCGCCGGTGTATTCGCGGTCGGTGGTGCCGATAATGGTCAGGTGGTTCAGGTACGGAATGGTGAAGACGATGCGTTGGTCTTCGTTTTGCAGAATATGCGCGTGAGCACCCTCGTACAGTCTCGGCACGATCAGGTGGCTGCCCTGGATCAGACGAATGCCGTACGGTGAATCCAGCTTCAGGTCGTCCCGGATGAATTTGGCCACCCATGGGCCGGCGGCATTCACCAGGGCGCGGGCGCGGATCGAGAACAGGCTGCCGTCGGCACGTTCCATGTTCATTTCCCACATGCCGTTGCTGCGCTTGGCGCTGACGCAACGGGTCTGGGTGTGGATGTGCGCGCCTTTCTCGCGGGCAGCCATGGCGTTGAGTACCACCAGGCGGGCGTCGTCGACCCAGCAGTCGGAGTATTCAAAGCCTTTGGTGATTTCGCTTTTCAGCGGGCTGTCGGCACCGAACTTGAGGCTTTTGGAACCCGCGAGCTTTTCGCGCTTGCCCAAGTGGTCATAAAGGAACAGACCAGCACGAATCATCCAGGCCGGGCGCAGGTGCGGGCGGTGCGGCAGTACGAAGCGCATTTGCTTGACGATGTGCGGTGCCTTGGCCAGCAGTACTTCGCGTTCGGCCAATGCTTCACGCACCAGACGGAATTCGTAATGCTCCAGGTAACGCAGTCCACCGTGGATCAGCTTGCTGCTGGCCGATGAGGTGTGGCTGGCCAAGTCATCCTTTTCGCAAAGGAATACCGACAAACCGCGACCGGCTGCGTCTGCTGCAATCCCGACGCCATTGATCCCGCCACCAATTACGGCAACGTCATAGACTTCGGCAAGCGGTGGAGCAGGCAAGGTGGAAGGGTTCATCGGCTGGCCTCGCGATCTTTTCGTCTTGGAATTCGAACATTAATGTTCATTTTCGAAAATGGTAGCTGATAATTGCGGGCACAGCCACCCGACTTCGATTGAAAAAACTCATCGAAGGGCGGAGAAAGGAAGAATTATGAACAAAGGTGAATGTATCGGTCTTGTTCAGGGCGTCATCGCGGGCAAGCCCGGCTCCCACATTTGATCGCATTTCAAATTGTGGGAGTCGGGCTTGCACGCGATGACGCCTGAACCGGCGTTAAACGACTTCCAGCCGCACCTTGTGCTCATTCAGCACTTGCACCAAGGCCGGCACCGGCTGCTGGTCAGTCACCAGACAGTCCACCAGGCTGATCGGCCCCAGGCGAATCATGGCATTGCGCCCGAATTTGCTGGAGTCCGCCGCCAGGATCACCTGCCGCGCATTGGCGATGATTGCCTGGGAAACCCGCACCTCCTGGTAATCGAAGTCCAGCAGGCTGCCGTCCTCGTCGATCCCGCTGATGCCCACCAGGGCAAAGTCGACCTTGAACTGGTTGATGAAGTCGACACTGGCCTGGCCCACCACACCACCGTCACGGCGCACATTGCCGCCGGTGAGCAACACATCGAAGTCGTCCTTGGCACTGAGCATGGTGGCGACGTTGAGGTTGTTGGTGATGATTTTCAGGTGGCTGTGATTGAGCAGCGCACGGGCGATGGATTCGGTGGTGGTGCCGATGTTGATGAACAGCGAGGCATGATCGGGAATCTGCGCGGCGATGGCTTCACCGATGCGTTGCTTCTCGTCGCGCATCTGGTCGGCACGCATGGCGTACGCGGTGTTCTCGACACTGGAGTCATAGGCTGCGCCGCCGTGGTAGCGGCGCAACAGGTTGGCGTCCGCCAGCTGGTTGATATCGCGGCGGATGGTTTGCGGGGTGACAACGAATAGCTGCGCCATTTCCTCGATACTGACGTACCCGCGTTCGCGGACCAGTTCGAGGATTTGTTGTTGGCGGGGAGGCAGATTCATGGGGCGTCCTTTGGGCTGCCATACAAAAGTGGCCCATGATGACGCAGGAATCCGCTCCCTGCCAGTTACACCTGCCGTAAGCCAACACTTGGCTTATTCGGCGCCTTCGTGCGGCTCCCAGTCACGGGTGCGGCTCACAGCTTTTTGCCAGCCGGCGTAGAGTTTCTCTTTGGCCGCCTCATCCAGCTGTGGCTCGAACTCGCGCTCGATTACCGCCTTGCCGCGCAACTCGTCCAGGCTGCCCCAGAAGCCACACGCCAGGCCCGCCAGGTAGGCCGCGCCGAGGGCGGTGGTCTCGCGCATTTGCGGGCGTTCTACCTGGGTGCCGAGGATGTCGGCCTGGAATTGCATCAGGAAGTTGTTGGCAACCGCGCCGCCGTCCACGCGCAGGGCCTTGAGGCGTTCGCCCGAGTCCTGTTGCATGGCGTCGAGGACGTCGCGGGTCTGGTAGGCAATCGACTCCAGGGCTGCGCGAATAATGTGGTCTACGCGTACGCCACGGGTCAGGCCGAACAGTGCGCCACGGGCATACGGGTCCCAGTAGGGCGCGCCGAGACCGGTGAAAGCGGGTACCAGGTACACGCCGTTGCTGTCCTTGACCTTGCCGGCAAAGTATTCGGTGTCGTGGGCATCGTTGATGATCTTCAGCTCGTCACGCAGCCATTGCACGGTGGAGCCGCCGTTGAAGACCGCGCCTTCCAGGGCGTAGGCCACCTCACCGCGTGGGCCGCAGGCGATGGTGGTGAGCATGCCGTGCTTGGATTTCACCGCTTTGTCGCCGGTGTTCATCAGCAGGAAGCAGCCGGTGCCGTAGGTGTTCTTGGCCTGGCCCGCTTCCACGCACATCTGGCCAAACAGGGCCGCTTGCTGGTCGCCGGCAATGCCACCGATAGCGATGCCGCTCTTGGTACGGCCATAGATTTCCGACGACGACTTCACTTCAGGGAGCATTTCCCGTGGGATGTCGAGAATCTCCAGCATCTTCGCATCCCACTCCAGGGTGTGGATGTTGAAGAGCATGGTGCGCGACGCGTTGGTGTAGTCGGTGACATGGGTCTTGCCGCCGGTAAATTTCCAGATCAGCCAGCTGTCGACGGTGCCGAACAGCAGTTCGCCATTGCGCGCACGTTCGCGACTGCCTTCGACGTTGTCGAGGATCCACTTGAGCTTGGTGCCGGAGAAGTACGGGTCGGTCACAAGGCCCGTGGTGTCGCTGATGTATTGCTCATGGCCGTCGCGCTTGAGCTGCTGGCAGATCTCGGTACTGCGGCGGCACTGCCAGACAATAGCGTTATAGATCGGGCGGCCGGTGATCTTGTCCCAGACCACCGTGGTTTCACGCTGGTTGGTGATACCGATGGCGGCCACCTGGTCATGGTGCAGGCCGGCCTGCGCCAGCGCTTCGACCATCACCGCGCTCTGGGTGGCGAAGATTTCCATCGGGTCATGTTCAACCCAGCCAGCCTGCGGGTAGTGCTGGACGAATTCACGCTGGGCGGTACACACCACGTTGGCGTCACGATCGAAGATGATCGCCCGGGAACTGGTGGTGCCCTGATCAAGGGCAATGATGTAGTTCTTATTCTGAAGGTCGGTCATGTCAATTGCCTTGGACGAAATAAGGAAGTCAGAAATCAGCCTGGGCCGCGAAGGGCAGGGGACCAGGCTGGCGCTTTCAGGAAATACGAGTCTTGCCGTTGACAGCCGTGTCAGGTCTTTCTTCAGCGATAGCCGGTGCGGCGCTCGGCAGGTGGCGAGCAATCAGCCCGCGATAGGCCGCAGCGCCCAGGCATGCGCCGACAATCGGAGCGAAAATCGGCACCAGGAAATAAGGAATATCGCGACCGCCAGTAAAGGCCATTTCACCCCAACCGGCGAAAAAGGTCATCAGCTTGGGACCGAAATCCCGTGCCGGGTTCATCGCAAAGCCAGTCAACGGGCCCATGGCGCTGCCGATTACGGCGATCAGCAAACCGATCAGCAGGGGGGCCAGGGGGCCGCGTGGCAGGCCGTTGTTATCATCGGTCAGAGCCATGATCACGCCCATCAGGATGGCGGTGATGACCATCTCCACCAGGAATGCCTGGGCCGTGCTCAGCAGCGCATGGGGATAGGTGGAGAACACCGACGCCAATTCCAGGCTGGCTTGGGAGCCGCGGACCATGTGGTGAGTTTGTTCGTAATCGAAAAACAGATTGCTGTAGAGCGTGTACACCAGGGCGGCGGAGCAAAAGGCGCCGGCGACCTGGGCAAGAATATAGAAGGGCAGTTTGCGCTTTTCAAAATCGGCAAAGATGCACAGGGCGATACTGACCGCCGGGTTGAGGTGAGCCCCGGAAATACCGGCACTCAGGTAGATCGCCATGCTCACGCCGACCCCCCAGATGATACTGATTTCCCATAAGCCAAAGCTCGCACCCGCGACCTTGAGCGCGGCGACGCATCCTGTACCGAAGAAGATCAGCAGCGCGGTGCCCAGGAATTCGGCCATGCATTGGCTCGAAAGTGAAGGCTGTTGAAGAGCAGTTGTCATGGAAAACCTCAATTGTTGTTCTTGTCTTGCGCACGGCCTCAACGGGCAGTTGCGCGATATTCACCACGAGAAGGATCCCCATCCTGGATCGCGGCTTACTGCGGAGTACCAGAGGATTATTCCTACGGTATTCGGAAACGAAAAAATATAGACAAGAATGACCGCTGTCAAAGGTCGAAAGTGAACCATTGGTCATTTCCGAACTATTGGTGTGGTGAATGATCATGGCCAAGGCGCGTTGCTTTTGCGGTGATAGGTCTGTGCTAGAGCGTTTTAGGTAGGCTTGGCCTAGAATTGGCCATCAGTTTGCCCGCCCGGAGCCGTTATGACCCCTGCATTGGACCTGTTGAAAAAAGTTCGCGCCGAACATCATGTGCATAGTTATGAACATGATCCCAAGGCAGCCTCGTATGGGCTGGAGGCCGCGGAAAAATTGAGCCTGGACCCGGCCCAGGTGTTCAAGACGCTGCTGGCGAGCAGTGAGAAGGGTGAATTGTTGGTGGCGGTTGTGCCGGTCGTCGGAAGTCTGGACTTGAAAGCCCTGGCTCATGCTGCGGGTGTGAAGAAAGTCGAAATGGCTGACCCGGCAGCGGCGCAGCGTTCCACGGGTTATCTGTTGGGCGGCATCAGCCCGCTGGGTCAGAAGAAGCGGCTGCGCACGTTTATCGATGAAACGGCGCAACCCTTTGCAACGATTTTTGTCAGCGCGGGCAGAAGAGGATTGGAAGTTGAATTGCCAGCGGCGGTGTTGGCTGAACACACCCAGGCCAAATTCGCACCGATCGGGCGGGCCTGATATTCATTCTTTGAAGTCTATGAGGATCAAATGTGGGAGCTGGCTTGCCTGCGATAGCATCAACGCGGTGTAACAGATAACCCGAGTTGTCTGCATCGCAGGCAAGCCAGCTCCTACATCCCGACCCGGTTTTATCAGTGAGCGACGCTGTGGCGGCGCACGCCTGACTCAACAGCAGGAATTTGCGCCGCTGTGCTGCCGGATGCCTGGAACACCACCAAATGCTCAGCCGCCACACGAATCCCCACCTCCGCGCCCACTTGGTGATCGGCATGGCTGGGGAAAATCGACTCCAGCTGAGCGCCGGTCGGCAGCTGTAACCGGTACAGCGTTGAGGCGCCGAGGAAGGTCTTGCCGACGATCCGGGCTTTCAACGCGCTGTCCGGCGCATACACGATATCGTCCGGGCGCAGCAGCACGTCCACCGCAGCGCCGGTCGGCAAGGTGTAGGCACGGTTGCCGCGCAGGTCGCCCAGTTCAGTGCTGACCGATTCGGGCGAGTTCAGCCGACCACGGATGAAATACCCTTGGCCGATGAAACTGGCGACGTAAGGCGTCTGCGGTTCGTGATAGAGGTTGTAGGGCGTGTCCCACTGCTCAAGGCGGCCTTCCTTGAAGACCCCGACGTGATCGCTGACGGCGAAGGCCTCTTCCTGATCATGGGTTACCAGGATCGCGCTGGTGCCGCGAGCCTTGAGGATGTCGCGTACTTCATGGCTGAGCTTGCGGCGCAGTTCGCCATCGAGGTTGGAAAAGGGTTCATCCAGCAACAGCAGTTGCGGCTCCGGCGCCAGGGCCCGGGCGAGAGCGACGCGTTGTTGCTGACCACCGGAAAGCTCATGGGGGAAGCGCTTGCCCAGGTTCTTCAAGTTGACCAGTTCCAGCAACTCGGCAACTACGCGCTCTTTTTGCGGGTGCTTGCGAATGCCAAAGGCGATGTTGTCAGCCACGCTCAGGTGCGGGAACAACGCGTAGTCCTGGAACACCATGCCGATACGACGTTTTTCCGGGGCGAGGGTGAAACCGGCACGGGAGATGACTTCGCCCGCCAGGCTGATTTCGCCTTCATGCACCGGCTCAAAGCCAGCAATCGCGCGCAGGGTAGTGGTCTTGCCACACCCTGAAGAGCCGAGCAGGCAACCGATATCGCCGGCGTTGAGGTGCAGGTTGAGGTTCTGCACGACGCGCTGGTCTTGATAGCCGCATGCCAGATTGCGCAGGTTCAGCAGTAATGACTGGCTCATGCGTGGTGGTACGACGGTGGTACGAGGAATTCGAGCAAGGCTTTTTGCGCATGCAGGCGGTTCTCGGCCTGATCCCACGCGACTGAGCGCGAATCGTCGAGCAGGTCCTGGCTGATTTCTTCGCCCCGGTGGGCGGGCAGGCAGTGCATGAACAGCACGTCTGGCGCGGCCAGGTCGAGCAACGCACGGGTCACCTGGAACGGCGCGAACTGGGCCAGGCGCTTGGCGGTTTCGTCTTCCTGGCCCATGGAGGTCCAGACGTCGGTGCTGACCAGGTGCGCGCCGACCACTGCGTCTTTCGGATCGCGCAGCAGTTGCACACGGCCATCGGCCTTGGCCATGAACTCGGCGCTGGGCTCGTAGCCTTCAGGGCAGGCGATGCGCAGGTGGAAGTCGAACTGGATCGCCGCTTCTATATAGCTGTTGCACATGTTGTTGCCATCGCCGATCCAGGCCACGGTCTTGCCTTGGATCGAGCCACGGTGCTCGAGGAAGGTTTGCATGTCGGCCAGCAACTGGCAGGGGTGCAGGTCATCGGACAGGCCGTTGATCACGGGCACACGGGAGTTGGCGGCAAATTCGGTCAAGGTGCTGTGGGCGAAGGTACGGATCATCACGGCATCGAGCATGCGCGACATCACGATGGCGCAATCGCTGATCGGCTCACCACGGCCCAATTGGGTGTCGCGCGGTGACAGGAAGATGGCCTGGCCACCCAGCTGGATCATGCCGGCTTCGAACGACAGGCGTGTGCGTGTCGAGGACTTTTCGAAAATCATCCCGAGTACCCGGTTTTTCAACGGCTCAAACAGTACACCGCGGTTACGCAGGTCTTTAAGCTCAATGCCTCGACGGATCACGCTGACCAGCTCTTCGGGCGTGCAATCCATCAGGGAGAGAAAGTGCCTTGCGCTCATCATTAACTACCTTTTGCAACAGACCGCAGATACTCAAAGCCTTGTTTATTGCGACAACGGGCGAGACCTGCGGCGAAAGCCGCACGGGGCGACGAAATAGGGGAAGACGCGATATTGACATTAAATGTCGCGTTTTACCAATAGGGCTACGGCTTTAGGGGTGTTCAAGCAGGGCGCTGGCGCGCGTTTGAAGACGAATTCCTGACAGCAGCGAACCATTTGTACACTGGCGTCCAGGCCTTTTGCAATGCGCGGGGGCGGGCTTGGGCCAGGTCGCGTCGGTTTCAGCGCCTGCTGACAAGGTTTCTGAAACATTTGCTCATGCTTAGCCATGCCCAGGCCTATGCCCGTTGATTCACAACGCGAAGGTTGCTGGCGCGCCAAGTGGTCGCGGCCCATAGTTGAGTCAAAGCCCCTATAAAAGAGACTGGCCATGACCAAGACTCTCCACCACCGTGCCTGCCAGCTGTGCGAAGCCATCTGCGGCCTCACCCTGGAAACCACCCAAGCCGAAGACGGTAGCCTGGCGATCACCTCGATCAAGGGCGACCCTCTGGACAGTTTCAGTCGCGGCCACATCTGCCCCAAGGCGGTGGCCCTGCAGGACATCCAGAATGACCCGGACCGCCTGCACCAACCCATGCGGCGGGTGGGCAGCGAATGGCAGCCGATTGGCTGGGATGAAGCCTTTGCCCTGGTGGCCGAGCGGCTTGCGGGTATCCGGGCGCGGCATGGGCAGAACGCGGTGGCGGTGTATCAGGGCAACCCAAGCGTGCATAACTATGGGTTGATGACCCACAGCAACTACTTTCTAGGGCTGTTGAAGACGCGCAATCGTTTTTCCGCGACCTCGGTAGACCAACTGCCTCATCACCTCACCAGTCACCTGATGTACGGCCACGGCCTGTTGTTGCCCATACCCGATATCGACCAGACCGACTTCATGTTGATTCTCGGCGGCAACCCGCTGGCTTCCAATGGCAGCATCATGACCGTGCCCGATGTGGAGAAACGCCTCAAGGCCATCCAGGCGCGGGGCGGAAAAGTGGTGGTGGTCGACCCTCGGCGCAGCGAGACGGCAGCCATCGCGGACCAGCATGTGTTCGTACGCCCCGGCGGCGATGCGGCATTGTTGTTTGGGGTGCTCAACACTTTGTTCTCCGAAGCGCTGACACGCGAAAGCCATTTGCCGGTGCAAGGCCTGGATGATGTACGCAAGGCGATTGCCGGCTTCGATGCCGAGGCCATGAGCCGCCAGTGTGCGGTGCCTGCCGAGCAGATTCGCCAGTTGGCCAGGGACTTCGCCGGCGCTGACAAGGCCGTCTGTTATGGCCGCATGGGGGTCTCGACCCAGGCGTTTGGCACGCTGTGCCATTGGCTGGTGCAACTGATCAACCTGGTGACCGGCAACCTGGACCGTGTCGGCGGCGCGCTCTGCACCAGCCCCGCGGTGGACCTGGTGGCCTCCACCAGCGGCGGCCATTTCAACCGCTGGCAGAGCCGCGTGTCCGGGCGGCCGGAGTACGGCGGAGAACTGCCGGTGTCAGCCCTGGCCGAAGAAATGCTGACCGAGGGTGAAGGGCAGATCCGCGCCCTGGTGACGGTGGCCGGCAACCCGGTACTGTCCACGCCTAACGGCCGCCAATTGGAACAAGCCCTGGACGGGTTGGAGTTCATGGTCAGCATCGACCTGTATATCAACGAGACCACGCGTTATGCCGACCTGATCTTGCCCTCCACCTCGGCGCTGGAAAACGATCACTACGACACTAGCTTCAATTTGTTCGCGGTACGCAATGTCACACGCTTCAATCGCGCCATCCTGCCCAAGCCTGAGGGTGCGTTGCATGACTGGGAGATCTTTGTCGGCCTGGCCAAGGCGTTTGCGGCGCACACTGGCGCGGTGCTCAAGCCCACCCTGCCACCGGCACAGATGATCGACTTCGGGCTGCGTGCGGGTGCCTATGGTGACGCATCCAGTCATAAACTGTCGGTGGCGATGTTGGCGGATCATCCCCATGGCGTCGACCTGGGGCCGCTCAAGCCCAACCTCGTGGCACGTTTGAAAACCGCGGATGGCAAGGTGCAAGCGGCACCGGCCGTGATCCTGGCAGACCTGGCGCGTTTCGCCGCGCAGCCGGTGCCGGTGGCCGACGAACTGCTATTGATTGGCAGGCGGCATGTGCGCAGCAATAATTCCTGGATGCATAACTATCACCGACTGGTGAAGGGTAAGCCACGCCATCAACTACTGATGCACCCCGATGATCTGGCTAGCCGTCAGTTGAGCGATGGCCAGCGGGTGCGGGTGAGTTCGCGTATCGGTATGGTCGAGGTGGAAGTAGCGGCCAGCACGGACATGATGCCGGGTGTGGTCAGCCTGCCTCACGGCTGGGGCCACGGTCGTCCGGGCGTGCAGATGAGCATCGCGAGCAGCCAGCCGGGGGCGAGTGCCAATGACTTGACCGACGAGCGGCAATTGGACGAGTTGTCGGGTAATGCGGCGCTCAACGGCGTACCGGTGAAGGTGGCGGCGGCCTGAGCATCCTGCTGGATTTTTGCGTTACAATGCGCCACCGTGCCGACCCGTGAGTCGCAAAGTTCCTGCAGAGGTGTTCCATGGATATCATCGAAACGATCAAAGAGCAGATTGCCAACAACACCATTCTGCTTTACATGAAGGGCGCACCTAACGCGCCTCAGTGCGGTTTCTCCGCAAAAGCGTCCCAGGCTGTGATGGCATGTGGCGAGAAGTTCGCTTACGTGGATATCCTGCAAAACCCTGAAATCCGCGCCAACCTGCCAAAGTACGCCAACTGGCCGACTTTCCCGCAGTTGTGGGTAGCCGGTGAGCTGGTTGGCGGTAGCGACATCATCACTGAAATGGCAGCTGATGGCTCGCTGCAAGCGCTGATCAAAGACGCAGCGCAAAAAGCAGCAGTCAAGACTGACGCCTAATTGGCGAGCAATAAAAAGCCCCGCTTCTCTGGTGAGAGCGGGGCTTTTTTGTGCCTGAACGCTACGGGTTATTCACCCATCTGCGATTGCAGGTAATTCTCCAGGCTGACCTTGTCGATCAGGCCCAACTGGGTTTCAAGCCAGTCGATATGCTCTTCCTGATCTTCCAGGATATCTTCCAACAGTTCACGGCTGCCGAAATCGCCCTTGGTTTCGCAGTGAGCGATACCAGCCTTCAGGTCGCTGTGGCTCTTGCGCTCAAAGCCCAGGTCGCTGCTGATCATTTCCTGGGTGTGCTCGCCGATGTTCAGCTTGCCCAGGTCCTGCACGTTCGGCAGGCCTTCCAGGAACAGGATGCGCTTGATCAGCGCGTCGGCGTCCTTCATGGCCTTGATCGATTCTTTGTATTCACGCTTGCCGAGCTTTTCCAGGCCCCAGTCATCGTACATGCGCGCATGCAGGAAGTACTGATTGATCGCGACCAGTTCATTGGCAAGGATTTTGTTGAGTTGCTGGATGACTGAGATGTCGCCTTTCATGACTGGGGTCCTGCCCTGTAATAGCTGTGTATAGGGCGGAGTCTGAGCGGTGAAAATCCTAGTGTCAAACCTAAGTTATTGAATAATAAATGAAAATTAATCGGAATAAGAATGTTTGTGTTCCGCGTCTTGGCGCTAACTAATTGAATTACAGGCATAAAAAAACCGGACACAAGGTCCGGCTCTTTAAAACATGCCTATCAGGCGTGTGTAAATTCTGTCGAGTAGGGGAGTGCGGCCTGGGCTGTTTGCAGCTGCGTCAGGGTTTCCCGTACCACTTGCTTGGCCAGGCAAGCACATTTGCCGCACTGGCTGGCAACGCCGGTGGTTTCACGCACTTCTTTGTAGCTGCAGCAACCTTCATAGATTGTTTCGCGGATTTGTCCGTCGGTGACGCCAGTGCAGAGGCAGACATACATAAGTGAGAACCGTCGCGGGTTTATGGCTTAAGTGCGATGGATCTTAATGTTAACGAGAATGATTGTCAAAATAGTTTCAGCAGCAATCCGGGGGGAATTGCCCGTGCGCTGACGAACGGTTTTTTCGGTGTATGATGGTCGGTCTTCACGAAGCGTGATTGCGTCATATTTCTGTCTGTTTCCACAGGCAGACTCGACCGGTCCTTTTACTTCAATCGTCACCCCTATATCAGGAGATATCCAATGAGCGTACTCGTCGGTAAACAAGCCCCGGATTTCGACGTACCAGCCGTCCTCGGCAATGGCGAAATCGTAGACAGCTTCAAGCTGTCTGAAGCCATCAAAGGCAAATACGGCCTGGTGTTCTTCTACCCGCTGGACTTCACCTTCGTCTGCCCTTCAGAGCTGATCGCCCTGGACCACCGCATGGACGATTTCAAAGCGCGCAATGTTGAAGTGGTCGCGGTTTCCATCGACTCCCATTTCACCCACAACGCCTGGCGCAACACCGCCATCAACGACGGCGGCATCGGCAAAGTCAAATACACCTTGGCTGCCGACATGAAGCACGACATCGCCAAGGCCTACGACGTTGAGTCCGAAGGCGGCGTGGCGTTCCGTGGCGCGTTCCTGATCGACGACAAGGGCGTTGTGCGCTCGCAGATCATCAACGACCTGCCGCTGGGCCGTAACATGGAAGAGCTGATCCGCCTGGTCGACGCGCTGCAATTCCACGAAGAGCACGGCGAAGTCTGCCCTGCCAACTGGAAAAAAGGCGACAAAGGCATGAACGCTTCGCCAGAAGGCGTTGCGGCTTACCTGACCGAGAACGCTGGCAAGCTGTAAGCCAACGTCACGGTACAAAAAAACCGGCCTGAAAAGGCCGGTTTTTTTATGCGCGGGATTTGCCTTCAGTCGTTGAAGTCTTCCCAGCCGCCCATCTGTTTCCAGCGGTTGACGATGCCGCAGAACAGCTCGGCGGTCTTCTCGGTGTCGTAGCGGGCCGAGTGGGCTTCACGCCCGTCAAAGTCGATACCGGCCGCCTGGCAGGCTTTGGCCAGAACGGTCTGACCGTAGGCCAGGCCGGCAAGCGTTGCGGTGTCGAAACTGGAGAACGGATGAAACGGGTTGCGCTTCATGTCCAGCCGCGCCACGGCGGCGTTCAGGAAGCCCAGGTCGAAACTGCTGTTGTGGCCGACCAGGATCGCACGTTTGCAGCCATTGGCCTTCAACGCCTTGCGCACGCCACGGAAGATATCGGTCAGCGCCGCTTCTTCACTTACCGCCATACGCAGTGGGTGGTCGAGTTTGATCCCGGTGAATTCCAGGGCAGCGGCTTCGATATTGGCGCCTTCAAACGGCTCGACGCGAAAGAAATGGGTGTGCTCCGGGTACACAAAGCCCTGTTCGTCCATGCCGATGGTGGTTGCGGCAATTTCCAGCAAGGCATCGGTGGCGCAGTTGAAACCACCGGTTTCTACGTCGATGACGACCGGCAGATAGCCGCGAAAACGCTCGGCCATCGGATGGCGCGAGCCGCCACCGCCGTGCTCTTGTTCGTCGTCGTAATGGTCTTCACTCACTTGCTTTCCTCCAGCAGGCGCCAGCGCAGTGTTTCACCGGCGCGCAGCGGGATAACGGTCAGCTCGCCAAACGGCAGGCTGGCAGGGGCGGTCCAGTCTTCACGGACCAGGGTAATGCGGTCGGTATTCGCCGGCAGGCCGTAGAAACGCGGGCCGTTGAGGCTGGCGAAACCTTCGAGTTTGTCCAGCGCGTTACGCTGTTCGAACGCTTCGGCGTACAACTCGATGGCGGCAAACGCGGTGTAGCAGCCGGCGCAGCCGCATGCGGCTTCCTTGGCGTGCTGGGCGTGTGGCGCAGAGTCGGTGCCGAGAAAGAACTTCGGGCTGCCGCTGGTGGCGGCATCCAGCAGCGCCACCTGGTGGGTATTGCGCTTGAGAATAGGCAGGCAATAGAAATGCGGCCGAATCCCGCCCACCAGCATGTGGTTGCGGTTGTAGAGCAGGTGATGAGCGGTGATGGTCGCGCCAACGTTGGCCGACGCTTCGCTGACGAACTGCACCGCATCGGCGGTGGTGATGTGTTCAAACACCACTTTGAGCGTAGGGAACAACTCGACCACACGACGCATGTGTTCATCGATGAAGATTTTTTCGCGATCGAACACATCCACGTCGCCACGAGTGACTTCCCCGTGGATCAGCAATGGCATGCCGACCTCCGCCATGGCTTCAATCGCCGGCAGGATCTTGTCGATACTGGTTACACCGGAATCGGAGTTGGTGGTCGCACCTGCCGGGTACAGCTTGGCGGCGTGCACATAACCGCTGGCCTTGGCTTCACGAATTTCTTCAGGCTGGGTGCGGTCGGTCAGGTAGAGCACCATCAACGGTTCGAAGCGGCTGCCGGCCGGTCGTGCAGCGAGGATGCGCTGGCGATAGGCGTCGGCTTCTGCGGCATTGCGCACCGGAGGTACCAGGTTAGGCATGATGATGGCACGGCCAAACGTGCGGGCCACATCGGCCACGGTTTGGGGTAACGCAGCACCATCGCGAAGATGAATATGCCAGTCGTCGGGACGCAGCAGGGTCAGGCGGTCGGACATTGGGGATTCCAGGCGGGTCAATCTGGTGGGAATGCTACCGGAAAAGACTCTTGCAGGCACTCGCTATCAAGTTTTGCCGGATGCTACCGATATCTCCGGGTATGCCTTAACGATGTATGACGCTTTGAAGTGTTGTAGAAACCAGTGGAGCCTCCCGTGCGCCAGTATTGTCTAGCCCTGCTCAGTGTGTTCGCCAGCCTGCCTGCGGCGGCCCTCACGTTCCAGACACGTCTGGAGAATATTGAGTGGAAGGTAGAGGGCGATCAGTTCGAGTGCCGCCTGACCCAGCCGATCACCGATTTCGGTTCCGGTGAGTTCGTGCGCCGGGCCGGTGAGCAGGCAACGTTTCGTCTGAAAACCTATGGCGGCACTCTTGGCGCCGGCTCGGCAACCTTATTGGCCGCGGCCGCGCCGTGGCAGCCGGGCCGAGGTGATATCAACCTTGGGGCCGTGCGTGTCGGCAGCGGCGACGTCCTGTTCAATAGCTCCCAGGCCCAGGCCGGCCGCCTGTTCACGGGTTTGCTTGAAGGGCGCAGCCCGACCGTGCGGCATTACGGGCGTCAAGGCGGCTACTCGGAAATTCGCCTGCTGCCTGTGAAGTTCAACAAGGCGTACAACGATTATCAGGTGTGCACCACCAAGCTGCTGCCCATGAATTACGACCAGGTCAAACAGACTGAAGTGGGCTTCCCCGGTGGTGGTATTGAGCTGGACGCGGCGGCCAAGAAGAAGTTGTCGGTGATCCTGGTATTCATGAAAGCCGATCCCACGGTCAATCATGTCGAGTTGAACGGTCATTCCGATAACAGTGGCAATCGCCTGACCAACCGTGACGTCTCACGGCGCCGCGCCCTGGCGGTGATGGACTACTTCAAGGCCAACGGCATTCAGGAATCGCAAATCACGATGCGCTTCCATGGCGAAAGCTACCCCTTGGCGCCCAACACTAATGCCACCAACCGTGCGCGTAACCGCCGTGTAAATATTCAGCTTGAGCGGGTGGCTGCCCCAGAGAAACCGGCGCCTCAGGCCACTGCGCCGAGCAACTCGGCGGCTACCTCATAAGAGGCGACCATCGGTCGCCCACTCGACATAATCTGTCGCTTTATCTTCATTTGCTGTCGCGCCCCTGTAATTTCACGGTTTTGATCGGTAGAATCGTCGCCTTTCCGTACAACCCCGTGGAGTGATGGCATGGCCGACGTAAACAAGGTCGTTCTCGCGTATTCCGGCGGCCTGGACACTTCGGTGATCCTCAAGTGGCTGCAGGATACTTATAACTGTGAAGTGGTGACCTTCACCGCTGACCTGGGTCAGGGTGAAGAGGTCGAACCTGCACGTGCCAAGGCGCAAGCCATGGGCGTGAAAGAGATCTACATTGACGACCTGCGCGAAGAGTTCGTCCGCGATTTCGTTTTCCCGATGTTTCGCGCCAACACTGTCTACGAAGGTGAGTACCTGCTGGGTACCTCCATCGCACGTCCGCTGATCGCCAAGCGCCTGATCGAGATCGCCAACGAAACGGGCGCCGACGCCATTTCTCACGGCGCCACCGGCAAGGGCAACGACCAGGTACGTTTCGAACTGGGTGCCTACGCACTCAAGCCAGGCGTTAAAGTCATTGCGCCGTGGCGTGAATGGGACCTGCTGTCCCGTGAAAAGCTGATGGATTACGCTGAAAAGCACGCTATTCCGATCGAGCGCCATGGCAAGAAGAAGTCGCCGTACTCAATGGACGCCAACCTGCTGCACATTTCCTATGAAGGCGGCGTGCTGGAAGACACCTGGACCGAGCACGAAGAAGATATGTGGAAATGGACGGTCTCCCCGGAGAACGCTCCAGACAAGGCGCAGTACCTGGAACTGACTTACCGCAACGGCGACATCGTTGCGCTGGACGGCGTTGAAATGACCCCGGCCACCGTACTGGCGACCCTGAACCGTATCGGCGGTCAGCATGGTATCGGCCGTCTCGACATCGTCGAGAACCGTTATGTGGGCATGAAGTCTCGCGGTTGCTACGAAACCCCGGGCGGCACCATCATGCTGCGTGCCCACCGCGCCATCGAGTCCATCACCCTGGACCGTGAAGTCGCCCACCTTAAAGACGAGCTGATGCCCAAGTATGCCAGCCTGATCTACACCGGTTACTGGTGGAGCCCTGAGCGTCTGATGCTGCAACAGATGATCGACGCTTCCCAGGCCCACGTGAACGGTGTCGTGCGCCTGAAGCTGTACAAGGGCAACGTGATCGTCACCGGCCGCAAGTCCGATGAGTCGCTGTTCGACTCCAACATCGCCACCTTCGAAGAAGACGGCGGCGCCTACAATCAGGCGGACGCGGCAGGCTTCATCAAGTTGAACGCACTGCGCATGCGCATTGCTGCCAACAAGGGCCGCTCGTTGTTCTGAACCGTGCGCCCGTCGTGAAAAATGGCCCCTTTTGCAAGGGGTCATTTTTTTTGCCTGGATTTTAGATGCGGCGCTGTTTATTAGCGTTTAGCGTGTGTTTAAGGATTTTTCCGTAACTTGCGCAATTATTATCCAGTTTATCTTTATGTTTTTAAGGTTGAATGATTTTTTACATCTGAGGAGGAACTATGTCTGACAGAAAATTCACTCATGTAGCTGCAATGGATATGTGAGTTGTTGAATTTTCTGTAGGAATTATGGAAGTGTCGAAATATGTTAAATGGAACTAATGCGGATAGTTTTTTCGGGGCGGTTTGCTGGCGCCATTGCGACAAACAAGGGGTATTTCCTGAAAGACTTGTGCGGCACGTTTACTTTCACGGGCTGATGGTCATGATCTTTCACTCAAAATATGTACGCGTCGAGAAAGGTCTGAAAGCAACCATAAAGCTCTATGCATCTAAGTTGGCGAATTTTTGTAGGCTAATTCCTATCTTCTTGTGGGTTGGGTCTCTGCCTGCTCTTGCTCGGGGGGGAATGCTATGCCAACTAGTAATCGACTAGGCTATTGTGTTTGCTCTAAATAATTCGAACAGCGAAATTGGACTTTCTCATGAATAAAGTGCTGATCGTGGATGATCATCCCGTCATTCGTCTTGCTGTGCGCATGCTAATGGAGCGTCATGGTTATGAGGTCGTTGCCGAGACTGATAACGGTGTCGATGCGTTGCAACTTGCACGGGAACATATGCCGGATATTGTGATACTGGATATCGGAATCCCCAAGCTCGACGGTCTGGAAGTTATTTGTCGGCTGGCTTCGACCAAGCAAGCCGTCTCGTTCAAGGTGCTGGTGCTGACGTCCCAGGCGCCTGGCCATTTTTCCATGCGCTGCATGCAGGCGGGTGCCGCCGGCTATGTGTGCAAGCAGCAGGATCTGACAGAGTTGCTCAGTGCCATCAAGGCGGTGCTTTCCGGCTATAGCTATTTCCCGAACCAGGCGCTCAACTCAGTGCGGTCAACCATGGGCAATGCCAGTGAAGCCGACATGGTCGAACGCTTATCGGGACGGGAGATGATGGTGCTGCAGCAACTGGCCCGTGGCAAAACCAACAAGGAAATTGCCGATGGCATGTTCCTCAGCAACAAAACCGTCAGTACCTACAAGACGCGCTTGCTGCTCAAGCTCAATGCCAGGTCCCTCGTGGACCTGATCGAACTGGCCCAGCGCAACGGCTTGGTCTAGGAGGATATTGCCCCCCTTGAATACCCGTGTAACCGGCAGAAAAAAGCCTCCGTCAGGGAGGCTTCCGGCCGTCAACGGCTCGATCAGAGATCGAAGTCGTAATCGGCCAGCTGTTTTTGCAAGCGTCGCTCTTCCAGAAGATTGTCGATAGTGCGGCGTTTGCTTAAATTGGTCTTGGCCACCTCTGCCACAGGTGCCTCTACCACATCGTCATCCGACTCAACGAGGTCGTCTTCCACTTCCAGTTGTTCGTTGCCAGCGCTCATAAGGTCAACTCCAGGCTAAGACTGCCGTTGGGGCTCCTTATAGCGATAATCCGCGAACGGGTAAAAAAGATTTTTTCAATCGTCTGATCACAAAAACCAATGATCGCTCAATCGTCGGAGGTCTTGTCCTTGTATTCGCACAAGTCTTCGATACGGCAGCTGCCGCAGCGCGGCTTGCGGGCCTGGCAAACGTAGCGTCCGTGCAGGATCAGCCAATGGTGGGAGTCGAGCAGATAGGGCTTGGGCACGAACTTCATCAATTGCTTTTCCACCTCAATTACATTCTTGCCCCGTGCAATGCCGGTTCGGTTGCTGACGCGGAAAATGTGCGTGTCCACCGCCATGGTCAACTGCCGAAACGCCGTATTGAGCACCACGTTTGCCGTTTTGCGGCCCACGCCAGGCAAGGCTTCGAGGGCTTCGCGGGTTTGTGGTACCTCGCCTCCATGCAGCTCCAACAGCAGGCGGCACGTTTCGATCACATTCTTGGCCTTGCTGTTATACAGGCCGATGGTCTTGATGTATTCGGACAGGCCTTCCACACCCAGAGCGTAAATCGCGGCGGGTGTATTGGCCACAGGGTACAACTTCGCCGTGGCCTTGTTAACGCCAACGTCCGTGGATTGAGCCGAAAGGATCACCGCAATCAGTAATTCGAACGGTGAGGAGTAGGCCAGTTCGGTTTTCGGTTCCGGATTGTCTTCGTGAAACCTGCGGAAGATTTCCAGGCGTTTTGCGGCATTCATAGGGACAGACGTTTCCTTGCAGGCGGTCGGCGTGATGTTAGTAATACACAGCGCAGTGGGTCAGCCGTTGGCCTCGGCATCTTGCAGCGTTTGCTCGGCGTCATTCAATGCAGCTTTCAAGGTTGCCAATTGATGCTCGTCAGCATGGTGATCCTGAGCCTTTTTCAACGCTGCACGGCGCATGGCCAGCTGGATTTTTGCGCGCTTGAACTCGGCGCTTTTAGTGGTCGTCTTTGGTGGCTGCGGTGAGCTGTTGGCCTCCAGTGCGGCAAGCGCCTGCTCGGATGCCTCGAACTGTCGCTGCAGCATAATCAATTGCGACTGTTGCTCAAAGGTCGGCGGATGCCCAAACGCTTTCAAGGATTTGTGCAACTGAGCGCGACTCATGGCGACGCTGCTTTTGGCCTGCTTGATCGCAGCGTCCTGAGCGGCCTGAGTGTTATCGACCGGTGCAACCTCCATCGGCGCTGCGCGCTTGGCTCGTGCCAGTCGTTCGGCGAGCTTGCAGGCTTCTTCACGTTGCAGGCGGGCGTTACGTTGTTCGAAGCGTCGCCGCGCCCGGTTGCGTTTGAGGTCGCGTGCACGCCGTTCATCATCGTTGCTGGCCAAGTCACCGACGATAGGCACAACGTCAGCAAGCGGGCGCATCTCGATACAGTCGACAGGGCAGGGCGCAACACACAGGTCGCAACCTGTGCACTCGTCGACAATCACGGTGTGCATCAACTTGGCGGCACCCACAATGGCGTCCACCGGGCAGGCCTGGATGCATTTGGTACAGCCGATGCATTCGGCTTCGCGGATATAGGCGACTTGCGCAGGCGCATCTCCACGGCTGGTGTCCAGCTCCAGTACCGGCAGGCGCAGCAGTTGCGCGAGCCCGGCAATGGTATCCTGCCCACCGGGCGGGCACTTGTTGATGGCTTCGCCTTTAGCGATGCCTTCTGCGTAAGGCTTGCAACCCGGGTGCCCGCACTTGCCGCATTGAGTCTGCGGCAGCAGCGCGTCGATACGTTGAATGAGGTTCATGCTGTGATCATAGCGTGGACGCCCGGCCCTGGGAGGAGGGCAAGCTGAGAAGCCCCGCCGTAGCAACAGCGGGGCATTTTGCAGAGGTTACTTGATGCGTTGACCCGGCTTGGCACCGCTGTCCGGGCTCAGCAGGTAGATTTCTTCGCCGCCAGGGCCCGCCGCCATCACCATGCCTTCGGAAATGCCGAACTTCATTTTCCGTGGCTTGAGGTTGGCGATCATCATGGTCAGGCGGCCATCGAGCTTGGACGGGTCCGGGTAAGCGCTCTTGATGCCGGAGAACACGTTGCGCTGTTCGTCACCGATATCCAGCGTCAGGCGCAGCAGCTTGTCGGCACCTTCCACGGCTTCGGCCTTGATGATCAGCGCCACACGCAGGTCTACGGCGGCAAAGGCGTCGAAATCGATTTCCGGGGAAATCGGGTCCTTGGCCAGCTCGCCATTGCCCGCCGGCGTGGATTGGCCGGTATCAGTCTGGCTGGCGACCAGGTCTTCTTTCGAAGCGTCGGTCATTGCCTGGACTTTCACCGGGTCAATTCGGGTCATCAAGGGCTTGAACGCGTTCAACTGATGATTGCCGAGCAAGGTGGTGTGATCGTTCCAGCTCAACGGCGGTACGTTGAGGAACGCCTCGGCATCGGCGGCCAGCAATGGCAGCACCGGCTTGAGGAAGATCACCAACTGACGGAACAGGTTGACTCCGGTGGCGCAGATCGCCTGGACTTCAGCTTCCTTGCCTTCCTGCTTGTTCAGTGACCACGGCGCCTTGTCGGCGATCCAGGCGTTGGCGCGGTCGGCCAGGCCCATGATCTCGCGCATGGCGCGGGCAAAGTCGCGGGCTTCATAAGCGTCGGCGATGCTCGGCGCGGCGGCCAGGAAGGCGTCGGTCAGTTCCGGTGCGGCGTTCTCGGCTACCAGTACACCGGCGTTGCCCTTGTGGATAAACCCGGCGCAACGGCTGGCGATGTTGACGACTTTACCCACCAGGTCCGAGTTGACCTTCTGTACGAAGTCTTCCAGATTCAGGTCCAGGTCGTCGACGCCACGGCCCAGCTTGGACGCGTAGTAATAGCGCAGGTATTCCGGCGACAGGTGGTCCAGGTAGGTGCGCGCCTTGATAAAGGTGCCACGGGACTTGGACATTTTCTGGCCGTTGACCGTCAGGTAGCCGTGCACGGCAATACCGGTCGGCTTGCGATAGCCCGAGCCTTCAAGCATCGCTGGCCAGAACAGCGCGTGGAAGTTGACGATGTCCTTGCCGATGAAGTGGTACAGCTCGGCGGTGGAGTCCTTGCCCCAGAACGCGTCGAAGTCCAGCTCCGGGGTGCGGTCGCACAGGTTCTTGAAGCTGGCCATGTAGCCGATCGGCGCGTCCAGCCATACATAGAAGTACTTGCCCGGCTCGCCCGGGATCTCGAAGCCGAAGTACGGCGCGTCGCGGGAGATGTCCCACTGCTGCAGGCCACTGTCGAGCCATTCGGAGAGTTTGTTGGCCACGGCGTCCTGCAAGGTGCCGCTGCGCGTCCAGGTTTGCAGCATTTGCTGGAAATCCGGGAGCTTGAAGAAGAAGTGCTGCGAGTCCTTGAGCACCGGAGTGGCGCCGGAGATCGCTGACTTGGGATCCTTCAAGTCGGTCGGTGCGTAGGTCGCGCCGCATTTTTCGCAGTTGTCGCCGTACTGGTCTTCGGTGCCGCATTTCGGGCAGGTGCCCTTGATGAAACGGTCGGCCAGGAACATCTTCTTTTCCGGGTCGAAATACTGGGTCACCGAACGTTGGTCGATGTGCCCGGCTTCTTTCAGCCGCAGGTAGATCTGGCTCGACAGCTCGCGGTTTTCGTCCGAGTGGGTCGAATGGAAGTTATCGAAGTCCACCAGAAACTCGGCAAAGTCGGCGCTGTGTTCAGCCTGCACGTTGGCGATCAGTTGTTCCGGGGTGATGCCTTCCTTTTCGGCGCGCAACATGATGGCCGAACCGTGGGCGTCGTCCGCGCAGACATAAATGCATTGATTGCCGCGATGCTTCTGGAAGCGCACCCACATATCGGTCTGGATGTACTCAAGCATATGGCCAAGATGGATCGAACCATTGGCATAGGGCAGGGCGCTGGTAACGAGGATCTTGCGTGGCTCGGACATGGGGCTCGGCTACTTGATGAAACGGAGGTCGGCCACTATAAAGCGCCGGGAAATTTATTTCACCCCGTGACGCTGTTTCAGTGTCTTGCGCACCTTCGAAAGCATGCCGTTCGGCGGCTGGAACGGTTAGGATAGCCGCCTGTTTCAGTCAGTCTTTTTTCGGGAGTAGCCCATGAGCGCCGTCAATCGCGCAGCGGTGGAAGCCGTTCTTCGCCAGTACACCGACCCTTATTTGAACCAGGACCCGGTCAGTGCCGGTTGTGTGCGTGCCATCGAGGTCCAGGGCGACCAGGTGTCGGTGCAGTTGCAACTGGGTTATGCCGCGGGTTTGTTCAAAAGCGGTTGGGCGCAGATGTTGCAAATGGCCATCGAGGGCCTGGACGGCGTGGGTTCGGCCAAGGTCGATATCCAATGTGTGATCGCGCCGCACAAGGCCCAGGCGCAGATCCCGGGCCTGGCCAACGTCAAGAACGTGGTGGCGGTGGCGTCCGGCAAGGGCGGTGTGGGTAAATCGACCACGGCGGCCAACCTGGCCCTGGCCCTGGCGCGGGAAGGTGCGCGCGTGGGCATTCTCGATGCCGACATCTACGGGCCGAGCCAGGGCGTGATGTTCGGCATCGCCGAAGGCACGCGGCCGAAGGTGAAGGATCAAAAATGGTTTGTGCCCATCGAGTCGCTGGGTGTGGAAGTGATGTCCATGGCGTTTCTCACCGATGACAACACCCCGATGGTCTGGCGCGGGCCGATGGTCTCCGGTGCGTTGCTGCAACTGGTCACACAAACGGCTTGGGGCGACCTCGACTACCTGGTGATCGACATGCCGCCAGGCACCGGCGACATTCAGTTGACCCTTGCGCAGAAAGTTCCGGTGGCCGGTGCAGTGATTGTCACCACGCCTCAGGACCTGGCGCTGCTCGACGCCAGGAAAGGTGTGGAGATGTTCCGCAAGGTCAACATCCCGGTGCTGGGTGTTGTGGAAAACATGGCGGTGCACATCTGTTCCAACTGCGGGCATGCCGAGCATCTGTTCGGTGAAGGTGGGGGCGAGAAGCTCGCTACCCAGTATGGCGTTGAACTGTTGGCATCGTTGCCATTGGCGATGGAGATTCGCGAGCAGGCCGATGGTGGCAAACCTACCGTAGCGGCAGAGGCTGATGGGCAGATCGCGATGATCTATCAGGAATTGGCCCGTCACGTCGGTGCGCGGATTGTTTTGCAGGAAGCGACGACGCCGGCGATGCCGACCATTACCGTGAGCGACGATTGATTAGGCTTTAACGGTTACGCGAAAAGCCTGACGATCCGTGGTGCTCTCAGGTTTTTCGCGAGCGAGCTCGCTCCTACAGGTGGGGCGCCAATAAGGCTTGCTGCTATTTTGCGTAATGCGCGTGTAAGCATTCGCTTACTTTTCCGTAAGTGTTTGGTTTTTTTAGCGGTTACGTACGTCTTGAATCGACGAAGCTATTATCTAAGCTTTTGAAAAATAAAGATTATTTTAATTCTGGCGAGCGGAAAAGTTTGTCAGCCCGCCGTGGGGATCGCGTTGAACTTCTCTGGGAACGCTCTAACATCAGCCCCGTGTCCACGGATTGGCACAGCCATCAAGGAACGATGGTTTGAAGGAACGTCGCAGGATGCGATTCATCAGGATGATGAAAAGGAATACAGGGACTAGGGAAAAAATGTGGGCGGGTCATACCGCCCCTTTTTTTTGCCTGTAGAAAAGTGAATGCAGGCACCCGAACGCAAAAAAGGCCCTCAAGGGGCCTTTTTTTGTTGGGCAGCGGCGCTTTAGCGCTCTAGTTGCTCAATTTTGTTGGGCTTGCCATCCCATTCAGCGGCATCCGGCATCGGATCTTTGCGCTCGGTGATGTTTGGCCACACTTCGGCCAGCTCGACGTTCAATTGAATGAATTGCTCCATGCCCGCAGGCACTTCGTCCTCGGAGAAAATCGCGACGGCCGGGCATTCTGGTTCACACAGGGCGCAGTCGATGCACTCATCCGGGTGGATAACCAGGAAATTCGGGCCTTCGTAGAAGCAGTCCACCGGACAGACTTCTACGCAGTCGGTGTACTTGCACTTGATGCAGTTGTCGGTGACGACGAAGGTCATTTCTAATTTTCTCCTCAGGCGGCGGCAGCGAAACCCCTTGTGGTGGGGTTCGCGAGGTTTGAGAGCGATAGTCTGCGGACCAGGCTAAAAGCCCGCAGCATCCCAAACCGCGCGAGATTCTATCAGCTTGCAAGCGTCTGCGTTATATCCGAGTCTTCAGTGCATATAACATTTCGAGCGCTTTACGCGGCGTCAAGTCATCCAGGTCAAGTTTTGCCAACTCATCCAGCACTGGATGGGGCAAACTGGCGAACATATCGCTCTGGTGCGGCGCGGCAGGTTTCTTGCTGGCCTTGGCAGGGCTGGCGACCACGGTTTCATGGGGCAGCGCCGTTGTTTCCAGGCGGCTGAGGTGTTCGCGGGCACGGGTGATCACCTCGTTCGGCACACCGGCCAACTGCGCCACGGCCAGACCATAACTCTGGCTCGCCGGCCCTGGCAGCACATGGTGCAGGAACACGATGCGCTCGTTGTGCTCGGTGGCATTGAGATGCACGTTGGCCACCAGCGGCTCGCTTTCCGGCAACACCGTCAGCTCGAAGTAGTGCGTGGCGAACAGCGTGTACGCACGCAGATGCGCCAAGCGTTCGGCCGCGGCCCAGGCCAGGGACAGGCCGTCGAAGGTGCTGGTGCCGCGGCCCACTTCGTCCATCAGCACCAGGCTGCGTTCGGTGGCGTTGTGCAGAATGTTGGCGGTTTCGCTCATTTCCACCATAAAGGTCGAACGGCCGCCGGCCAGGTCATCGCTGGAGCCGATCCGCGTGAAAATGCGGTCTACCAGGGACAATTCGCAACTGGCTGCCGGTACGAAGCTGCCGATATGCGCCAACAACACGATAAGCGCGGTCTGGCGCATGTAAGTGGATTTACCACCCATGTTCGGACCGGTGATCACCAACATGCGGGTATCGTCGTCCAGCGACAGGTCATTGGCGACGAACGGCGTGGTCAGCACCTGCTCTACCACCGGGTGACGACCTTGCACGATACGCATGCACGGTTCGCTGACAAACCGTGGGCAATTGAGGTCCAGGTTCAACGCACGTTCGGCGAGGTTGCTCAATACATCCAGCTCCGCCAGGGCGGCGGCGGTGTCTTGCAACGGCGCCAGGCGGCTGATCAAGTCCTCGAGCAAGGCTTCGTAAAGCATTTTTTCCCGCGCCAGGGCGCGGCTTTTGGCTGACAGCGCCTTGTCTTCGAACTCTTTGAGCTCAGGGGTGATAAAACGCTCGGCGCCTTTGAGGGTCTGGCGACGTTGATAGTCGATAGGCGCCGACTCGGCCTGCTTGCTCGGCAGCTCGATAAAGTAGCCATGCACGCGGTTGTAGCCGACCTTCAGGTTGGCCAGGCCCGTACGGGCTTTTTCGCGGGCTTCCAGGTCGATCAGGAACTGCCCGGCGTTTTCGCTCAGGGATTGCAGCTCATCCAGCTCGCTGTCGTAGCCGGTTTTCAACACGCCGCCGTCACGAATGATCGCCGGCGGGTTGTCGATAATGGCCTTTTCCAGCAGCGCCGCGAGGTCCGGGTAAGTGCCAGCGGTGACGGCAAGCTGTTGCAGGTGCGGCGTGTCCAGTTCGGTCATCGCGACTTGCAGCTGCGGCAGGGCGCTCAAGGCATCGCGCAGGCGCGCCAAGTCCCGGGGCCGCGCATTGCGCAGGCCGATCCGCGCCAGGATGCGCTCGATATCGCCAATCTCTTTCAGTTGCGGCTGCAGTTTTTCAAAGCGATAGCCGTCGAGCAGGCAGGTAATGGAAGACTGGCGCGCTTGCAGCACCGTCAAATCCCGCAGCGGACGGTTCAACCAACGGGTCAGCAAACGGCTGCCCATCGCGGTCTGGCAACGGTCCACCACCGATTGCAGGGTGTTATCACGCCCACCGGCCAGGTTGGTGTCCAGTTCCAGGTTGCGACGGCTGGCGCCATCGAGCACCACGGTATCGTCGAGACGCTCATGGCGCAGGCTGCGCAAGTGAGGCAGAGCAGTGCGCTGGGTTTCCTTGGCGTAGCTGAGCAAGCAGCCTGCGGCACCGATGGCCAGGGTCAGGGTTTCGCAACCGAAGCCTTTAAGGTCCTGCACCGAGAACTGCTGGCACAGACTTTTCAGCGCAGAGTCGCGCTCGAAATCCCACGGTGCACGACGCTTGGTCCCACGACGTTTCTCTGCCGGCAAGTCCTTGGGCCAATCATCCGGAATCAACAACTCCACCGGATTGATACGCTCAAGTTCCGCCAACAGGTTCTCCCAGCCCTTGATCTCCAGCACGCTGAAGTTGCCGCTGGTGATATCCAGCACCGACAGGCCGAACAAACGCTCATCGCCCAACACCGCCGCAATCAGGTTGTCGCGACGCTCATCCAGCAACGCCTCATCACTCACCGTGCCCGGCGTAATAATGCGTACTACCTGACGCTCCACCGGCCCTTTACTGGTGGCCGGGTCGCCGATCTGCTCACAGATCACCACCGACTCACCCAGCTTCACCAGCTTGACCAGGTAGCCTTCCAACGAGTGGTAAGGAATCCCACACATCGGAATCGACTGCCCCGCCGACTGCCCGCGCGCGGTCAGGGTGATGTCCAGCAGCTTGGCGGCCTTCTTCGCGTCTTCATAGAAGATCTCGTAGAAGTCGCCCATGCGATAGAACATCAACTGATCAGGGTGCTGGTTTTTCAGGCGCCAGTACTGCTGCATCATCGGGGTGTGGGAGGACAGATCTGAGGAGTTTTTACTCATTGGGTAATAGGCAAATTCGTTGAAAGTGATGGGGCAAAGGGGGCGCTTGGCCCAGCATTTTTTGCGATGGCGGCAAGGTTAACACGCGAGGTCGGACCTTCGCAGGTCGCAAGCGGCCAGGTAAACCACGAAAGCGGTGCCGCCTCAAGAAACACCAACATAACCGTGGCGAGGGGGCTTGCTCCCGGTGGAGCGCGCAGCGTCCCTGGAAAATGGCTGCTACGCAGCCGAGCGAGAGCAAGCGCCCTCGCCACAGGTTAGCGGTTCAATCAGGCATTGCAGCAGCGTTAGACAATCCGGTCAGAGCCCTGAAAATCAGGGGCTGACTCACGCGCATTCATATCTCAATACGAGATAGAAACGCAGGTCGTGAATACGACCAGACTATTTGGATCTACGCCCACTGGCCGGAAACAACCCTCTGATCACCCCAAGAAACGCAGCAAACAAATTGATTGAAGTCGCCGTAGTGATGGCAATCACTACATTGTCCGAGAACGGCGCTTTACCCGAGTAATACGTCGACCACCCATTCCAAACCAAAAGAACCGCCCAGAAGATCACACCGCAGGCGGCAAACCAGAATGCACGTCCCGCATACTTCTTGCGCAGTTGCCGTTCGGCCTTCTGGTCTTTTAGGTTCTGGTTTCTTTCATCGTCGGTGCCTATGGCTTGCTCGCCACCGGCTTGGGTGTCCTGGTCAGGCCCTGCCGCGGGGGGCAGGGTGAGTTCCAGGTTGTCGAGTTCTTCACTCACGGATGCGGCTCTTTGGGTGAATGAGTGTTGCCATGTCTTCCCAGTCGATGGCGGAACCGTCGGCACCCTTGAGGGCCCAGGCTGTGCCGTCCTCGTGGGACAAGTTGGACAGTTGGGTGCCGGACCATTTGCCGTATTTGTTAATGATCCGGTCAATCAAACGATGGGTGTAGGTATCGCTCTCAGGAACCCTCGGTGTCACGAAGACAATGTCTTCGGCGTCGGGCTTCAGGTTGCTGAGCAGCGCGGTCACCGGGCGATTACCGTAGGATTTCAACTCATGGTAAAGCGACGGGATGACCGGGCCATATTGCCAGCGGGCGAAGTGGTCATCCATCAGGGGCTGGTCCCGTTCGCGCAAATGCCAGGACTGTGTATAGAACAGCAGTTTCTGCAGCTTCATCGGGGTCAGGCCCGAAACCTTGCCTTCCTTCGCGCGTTCAATGAAGGCGTTAGCAACAGCTAGCGCTGAATAAGCCATGAGCACCTCCGTCGTTGCTGGCTACGTTGTCAAAGAGTTTTATACATAGGCCTTGAGTTGTCGACATGCAAGGTGTTGATCGGCAGCAATACCAAGCTGGCAGAATAGTAGAATGCCGATAACTGGGTGTATATACAGTATTTTGATTCGAATTAATTGAAAGTCGGATGTTTAATGCATAAATATGCAAATTAGCATTTGCCAACCTCAGAAACTCCCGTCACTATCCGCGTTATGCAAAAACGCAACGTTTCTATCGTCTTAAGAGAACTGCTGGATCGCGACCGGATCTCCCCCACGGAGCTCCATCGGCGCACCGGCGTGCCTCAATCCACACTGTCCCGGATCCTCAGCGGCAAGATCGTTGATCCGTCGGATAAACACATCTCGCGCATCGCCGAGTATTTTCGCGTAAGTACTGATTACCTGCGCGGGCGCGCAGCAGTGGGCGTTGTGCGCGACGATGGGCGCGACCCGATGCATTCGGAACTCAAGGACATAAGCCTGTGGGACGACGACACCCCCGTTAATGATGACGAGGTGTCGATCCCCTTTCTGCGCGAGGTTGAATTGGCTGCTGGATCAGGAAGATTCGTCATCGAGGAAAGCGAGAAGGCCAGCCTGCGGTTCGGCAAGCGCAGCCTGCGGCATAATGGTGTGCAGTTCGACCAGGCCAAATGCGTGACGGTACGTGGCAACAGTATGTTGCCGGTATTGCGCGACGGCGCCACGGTAGGGGTGAATGCCGGCAAGAGCGGCATTGGCGATATCGTGGATGGCGACCTGTATGCCATCAATCACAACGGCCAGTTGCGGGTTAAACAGCTCTACCGCCTGCCTTCCGGTATTCGCCTGCGCAGCTTCAACCGTGATGAACACCCCGATGAGGACTACAGCTTCCAGGATATCCAGGACGAGCAGATCAGCATCCTCGGTCATGTTTTCTGGTGGGGCATGTACGCCCGCTAACCTCCACGCGTAAGAAGAAACCCGCTCATGTGCGGGTTTTTTTTCGTCCATAGAAAACCGGCAAAGCCCAAGCCCGCCAGGCTTCCAATGCATCCGTGCATTCCTATAGCAAAAATAAATGCATTTGTGCATTGACTGTATATGCATACATGCATATTCTTCATCTCAAGCCAGCCAACAAGGCCTGGTGGAGGCGGCAAGGATGCTGCCAAGGAAGACAAGGAAGGCACGCAACATCGGCAAGGACGCCATCGAAGCGATGGCAGGGAGGCCAGGCAACACCGGCAAGGATGCCGACGCTCTTTAGTTTCAACGCTTCAACAACAGGCAGCGATGAACCGGCCTTAACGGTTCAGAGGGTTGGCAACTGACCCGGGTGTGCAGCGTAAAGCACCAAAAGCAGTTATCCGGCAGACAGGGATCGTGGTCGGAAAAACATCGAGGAAAGGACCGTACCGCGCCAGTAGCGCCGAAAGTCCGAGGACATCATTACTGAAAAGCCCGGGCGACCGGGCTTTTTGGAATGCCTACCTACTCAAGCATTTGTAAATGAAATACGGACTATTTATTGCTCAGCCAGGAGGCGTGACATGACAAGTGAACAGCAAGCGTTAGCGGAGATGCCTATCTGGCTGGTCATCGTACTGGCAGTGATCGGCGGTGTATCCGGCGAGATGTGGCGGGCCGACAAGGAGGGCGCCCGCGGTTGGTCGTTGATCCGCCGCCTGGCCCTGCGTTCCGGGGCGTGCATGGTTTGCGGGGTTTCGGCTTTGATGCTGTGCTACGCCGCCGGCATGTCGATCTGGACCGCCGGCGCCATTGGTTGCCTGACCGCCATGGCCGGTGCCGACGTGGCTATCGGCCTTTACGAGCGGTGGGCGGCCAAGCGCATCGGGATCAACCAAGGCTCCCGCCAGGACCCGCAGTAATTGTTGCAAGGACGCTACTAAAATGACGCTTATCGAAAAGCCATCGCAACTGCCCCAGGCCATTGGCGCGGCGCTGCATGCAGCCCTTCCGGGCCTCAAGGTGGGGAGCCACCAGGATTTCCTGGGCGACGCTGAAAAAAACGGCGTAATGGTTACGGTCGAAGGTAATGGCCCTGGCATTCGCTCTCGCGAGGGGCGCAAAGCCCACGTCTTGGCCATTTCACTCAGGGCCATGGTTGCTCCCGGTGCATTGGCGTTCGATGCCTGCGACCTGGCCAGCCAACTGATGGACCTGGTGCTGGATAACCGATGGGACCTGCCCCCGGCACAGTGCGATTTGCCCGCGAATATCGTCGCTGCGCCCGCTTTGCGCACTTCCGTAGAAACGGACTACGACACCTGGACGGTTTCCTTCACGCAAACCCTCTATCTGGGGCCGGCGTTACTCGACGATCCCACAGGCCAACCGCTATTTGCCTGTACCTGGGACGTCTCCAACATCGACGACCCAACCCAATACCAGCCACTGGCGGAGTAGCCCATGTTCGACGCGCTGTTACGCATGCAATTGGGACCGATCGTCGAACGCCTGGCAGAGATGGAGTCCCAGCTCGAGGACCTCTACCGCCGCGCCGAGAGCTTCTGCCGGATCGGCATCTGCCAGCAGGTCGACGCGGCCAGCAACACCTGCAAGGTCAGCCATGGTGACTTGCTCACCCCGGCGATCCGTTTTTTCAACCCCAGCGCCGGTGCGCAAACCGAAACCCGTATCCCCACGGTGGGTGAACAATGCCTGCTGCTCAACTACGGCGGGGGCGAGGGCGGTGTGCAATCCGTGGCTCTGTTCGGCCTTAACAGTGATCGCTTTCCGCCGGTTTCCAGCGTTGCGACGCTGACCCGGCGTCGACACCAGGACGGCACCCAAAGCGACTACGACGATGCCAGCCATACCTTCAACTGGGTCAACGGCCCAACCACCGTCAGCGGCTCCCGTGAACAGGTCGACATTAAAGTCGGCGCTGCCAGCCTGACCATGAATGCCCAGAGCATCACCCTGCAAATCGGCGGTACCAGCCTGTTGCTGGATGCCGGCGGCGCGCACTTCAGCGGCCCGGTGGTGGACCATCAAGGACGCGTCATCAGCCCCCGATAAGGACACCCTATGCTCGGAATCGATAGGAACACCGGGGCAGCCGTCGATGACTGGCTGCAATTTGTGCAGCGCGCCACCCGAGCGCTGACCACTCCCATTGGAACGCGGCAAAAACGCCCGCTGTACGGCTCGCTGATCCCGCAGTTGCTCGGCCAGAACCTCGGTGACGACCTCTTGATCCTCGCCCAAAGCCACGCCGCCCAAGCGTTCTACAACATCCATAACGGCATTGGTGACTTTGACCCTCAGGTCATCGTCGCCACTCGCCAAGACGCCGGCCTGCTGTTGCGGTTTGCCGGCACCTGGAAAAACCGCCAACAATCCTTCGAGGTCGTGACATGAGCATGCTGATCCCCGGCCAGAACCAACTGGCGGAACCGGCCATCATTAAGGTCGATGAGTTCGAACCGTTGCTGGCCGAATTCAAAGCGTTTGTCATCGACTATGTCGCCACCCGTGCGCCGCAAAGCGCGGCCAAACTTCAGGTCAGCCTCGACAACGAAAGCGAACTGCTGACCCTGGCCCTGGAAGCCTTTTGCGTGCGCCTGCAAACCCACGAACGCAAATACAACGCCCGCATCAAACAGATGCTGGCGTGGTGGGCCACCGGTAGCAACCTGGATGCGCGCCTGGCCGATATGGGCCTGGAACGCCAAGTGCTCGACCCCGGCGACCCGGCCGCGTTCCCGCCGGTGCCGCCCACCTTGGAAAGCGACGACGACGCCCGCCTGCGTTACTACCTGGCACCCCACGCTCCAGCAGCAGGCTCGCGGATGCAGTATCGCCGTGAAGTGTTCACCCTTGGCGAGCGTCCAGTGGTGAAAGTACAGAGCGCGACGCCGGGGGTGGTCACGGTCACCTACACCTTCGACCCGGACGGCTATGCGGCCCAGATCAAGGACGGCAACGCCCGACGCACCGCACCGGGGGAAGTCATGGTCACCGTGCTTTCCAGGGAGGGTGACGGCACGCCATCTGCCGACTTGCTTGACGGTGTACGTCGACATTTCGCACGGCCGGATGTACGGCCCGAAACCGACCTGGTCAGCGTCCAAGGCGCGCAGATTCAACCCTACAAAATTCGCGTGGTGGCCAAGATCAACGCCGGTCCGGACTCGGGCCTGACCCAAGTGGCGGCGCAGAAACTGCTGCAAGATTACGCAGAGTCCTGCCACCGCCTGGAAGGGCGGGTGGACCCCAGCTGGATCGACTACGCCATCCACAGTGCCGGCGCTGCGCAACTGCAAATCCTCGAACCGCTGGCGCCGATTGTCAGCACCGCGTTCCAGGCCCCGCATTGCACGGGCGTCGAGGTGGAGGTGCGCACGCTATGAGTGAACCCAAAGCGAGTTTGCTGCCCGCCAACAGCTCACCGCTGGAAAAGGCGTTGGACCTGGGCTTCGGCACATTGCTTGAGCGCGTCACCCCGCCGTTTCCGGCACTGATGAACCCGCTGCACACCCCCAGCGAATTCCTGCCTTACCTGGCCGCCGACCGTGGCGTCAGCGAATGGGATGCCGAGGCCAGCGAGGCGGAAAAACGCCTGACCGTGGCCTTGTCCTGGCAGATCCAGCGCCAGGCCGGCACACCCAAGGCGCTGAGTCATGCGGTGGAGTCATTGGGCTTCACGCCCAATATCAGCGCCTGGTACCAGCAACGTCCGCTGGGCGTGCCTTACACCTTCGACGTGCAGGCGATCATCGGGCGCAGTTGGTCCAGCGGCGACCACAACCGGCTGATCCGGCGTATCAACGCAGCGAAAAGTGAACGCGACCAGGCGACGATTACCATCGTGCATGAAACCGAAGGCCAGCTCGCGCTAACGCAAGTGCTCGACGCGCCTTTAAGCGACGGCGAGTTCTACCTGAACGGCGCGTTGCCGGACTTGGCGCTGGTTGCCCGGCTAAACAGTGCCGGGGTTGCCCAGCACTACACCATTAACGATTACGACCTCAGGGCGCAGCCATGACAGATGAAATCACGCGCCTGGTGCGCTTCACCTCCAAAGGTTTGGATGAAGTGCTGCAGGCAAAGAACCAGGGTCTCAAAGGCGAAATCACCCACGTTGGCGCCGGCACCGGCCGCTACAACCCCGACGGCAGCGAAGTGGCCTTGAGTGACGAGCGCCAACGGGTGGCCATCGTCGATTACGAAGACCTGGGCGAGCGCCAACTCAGGATGGCCGCGCTGTTCGATGGCGACGGTGAGTATGAGATTGGCGAGTTCGGTTTTTACCTCGCCAGTGGGACCTTGCTGGCGGTGTATTCCGTGGCGGGGAAGTTGCTGACGTATAAAGCGGCGGCGGCGCGGGTGCTGCAGAAGTTTACGCTGGATGTTTCGCCGTTGCCGGCGGATAGCGTGACAGTGGTTGTAGGGTCGGAAAATTTCAATATTCTTATTGCTGAAGAGCTCGCATCAGTGGCGACTGCCAATATAGATAATATGGCCCGTCATCTTGGTGTGCTGTTTCGCGTTATGGATATTGAATTGAAATAGTTTTTTTATTGCTAAAGGGGTAGGTTGCCTAGATGTGAATCGTGGTTGAGTGACCTAAAGATAATTTAAAGGAGTAATTGCTTTGAGTACGGAAACGCAAATTGCTAGTTTGGTTCAGGCCTCTAATAATCTGACAAGTGCTGTAACTGGGAAAATAGGTGCCATCGATGCACGGATGGATCAAGCGCGTGCGGAGTTTGATCAGTTTCGTGCCCTGAAGGACGTTGTGGGTGAGGTAGGTCAGCCTGGAACACTGTTGATGAGTGTCTTTCAAGGACTTATATGGGGAACAGGGGCTCCTTACGACGTTGGCGCGACAGGTGGCTTGGTCGCTACGGATCTTGGATCTTCGTTGAATGTATATGCCCATTTTAAGTTGCCGTTTTCTATTAATACGGATGACCAGATGTTTTGGCTAAATATACGTGGATATAGCTATGGCAGTTCTTTGGTTTTGGACGAGACGTTCGCGGGCTATGTTTATTCGCCACAGCGAGCAGTCATTAATCAATCATGCTTCGGGAAGTTTGAGCCGGCCATGTATGCTGATGCTGCAGGTAATGCTGTTTGTAGAGTCAAGATTCCCAATGTGTATGTAACGTCACTACGGATTGATACGATGCAAGTTGGCCGCTATCGGCCGATTAAACTTGGGGACATAAAGTCGAAGCTTTCTCTTTCACCAACGGTGGTTTTTTAAATGAACGAAATTTCTATGGAGGGCGTTCCGTCCCTTATTCCCAGCAAGGAAGGTCTGGAGCTTTTGGAGTGGTCTTCTATTCGCGTTCGTCGTGATCGGCTGTTGCGCGAGACCGATCATAGTCAAGTCCAGGACAGTCCGCTGAATGACGCCCAGCGAGCCCAAGCTGCGGCATACCGCAAATTGCTGCGGAATGTCCCTCAGGATGTCGGAGACCCCTTCGCAGTTGAATGGCCAGAAAAGCCAGACTTTCTTAAATAATCAACTTGGCCGCGAAAGCGGTTTTTTTTCGCCTCCCCAAAGCCCCTCCCCGCAGGGGCTTTTGCATTTCCCACCCGGAGATTTCCACCCATGCCCACCCGCCAAACCTACACCGTCCTCATCCCATTCCCCATCGGCAACGGCCATTGGTCTACCGCCGGTGAGGAGCTGGAACTGCTCGACGTCGAAGCATCCGCCCTGCGCACCGCTGGCCGCCTGGAACTGACCAGCGTCCTCAACTCCACCCCCAAGAAGGCTGAATAACCATGGCAGAAGTCCTGAACTTCGAGCACAACGGCATCACTGTGAATGCCACTGAATCCCCCGAGGCCATGGGTGGCCTTGGCGATAACGTCATTGGCCTGGTCGGCACTGCGCCGAATGCCCATGCTTCGATCCCGAAAAACGCGCCGTTTCGCATCAACAGCTTTACCACTCAGGCGTTGCTGGACCCTACCGGCACTGAGTCGGGAACCTTGTTCCAAGCGGTGTACCAGATCCTCAAAGTGGTGAAGGTGCCGGTCTATGTGGTCATCGTCGAAGAAGGCGCTACCCCGGCCGATACGATCAATAATGTGATCGGCGGCAACGACCCGGTCACCGGTCGCAAACTGGGCCTGGCGGCCCTGAGCAGCGTGCCTGAAGACCTGACCATCATCGGCGCTCCAGGCTTTACCGGCACCAAGGCTGTGGCTGGTGAGTTCGCCTCTTTCGGCAAGCGCATCAAGGCCCGTGTGGTACTGGATGGCAAGGACGCGTCCGTTGCCGACCAAGTGACCTACAGCGGCGAACTGGGCGGGGCCGACCTGGGCTTCGACCGTTGCCTGCTGGTGCACAACATGCCGTCGGTGTACTCCAAGGCCGCGAAGAAGAACGTGTTCCTGTCGCCATCCTCGCTGGCCATCGCCGCATTGGCCAAGGTCAAGCAGTGGGAAAGCCCAGGTAACCAGGTGACCTTCGCCGAGGACGTTTCCCGCGTGGTCGAGTACAACATCCTCGACACCTCCACCGAAGGCGACCTGCTCAACCGCTACGGCGTGAGCTACTACGCTCGCACCATCCTCGGCGGCTTCTCGCTGCTGGGTAACCGCTCCATCACCGGCAAGTTCATCAGCTACGTCGGCCTGGAAGATGCCATCAGCCGCAAGCTGGTCAAGGCCGGCCAGAAAGCCATGGCCAAGAACCTCACCAAGTCCTTCATGGATCAGGAGGTCAAGCGCATCAACGACTGGCTGCAAACCCTGGTGGCCGACGAAACCATTCCCGGCGGCAGCGTGTACCTGCACCCGGAGCTGAACAGCGTCGAGAAGTACAAAAACGGCACCTGGTTCATCGTCATCGACTACGGCCGCTACGCACCGAACGAACACATGGTTTATCAACTCAACGCCCGCGATGAAATCATCGAGCAGTTCCTGGAGGACGTTCTCTAATGTTTACCAACCGAGTCAGACAGGCCATTGCGGCCACCCTTCAAGGCCTGCCGTTGTCCGCAACCGTGGAAGAGTTCACCCCGCCGAAGATCGAGTTCGACATGGAGCCCATGTCCGGCGGGCGCTTTATTGCCGAGGAAATGGCCAAGAGCGGCAAGGTGCTCAATGCCAAGCTGGTGCTGCAAGGTGCCGGCCCGGAAATCATGCTGGCCCTGGGCGTGCGCACGGGCGACGACATCTTGCTGAACGTGCGTGAAGCCGGCCAAGACCAGGACGGCAAGACCTACTTCACCTACCACACCGTGGGCGGCAAGCTCAAATCCCTGGAGGAGGCGAAGCTGAAAATGGGCGACAAGGCCACCACCACGCTGGAGCTGTCCTGCCGTACCTACAACCGTCTGGAAAATGGCATTTCGGTGATCGACATCGATGTGCGCACCCAGAAGTTCGTGCTCAACGGCGTCGACATTCTTGGCGATGCCCGCCGCGCCGTGCTGATGCCTTAAGGGCCGGCGCAATCTGAAGCGAGCACGGTCAAGGTGGGAGCTGGCTTGCCTGCGGTGCAGGCGACTCGGTATCCCTGGTGTATCGAGTGGATGCCATCGCAGGCAAGCCAGCTCCCACAGGGGCCATGCTCAGGTTTAGATTTTTCGCACTTTTCAATACCGTTCAACAAGGAATTGCCCCATGGCCTGGATGCCACCGTTGCACATCCTGCTGTCCCCGATCACCGCCGACACCGGTGCAATGATCGAGCAGGTTCAACTCAAACCGTTGTTCTACGCCGCGCAAAAAGACGCGCTGGCCCGGGCCGGTGATGACGAGGACGACCAGTTCTTCGAACTGGCGAAACTCGCCACCGGCCTGTCGGAAAAAGAACTCGACCAACTCAAACGCCCGGACTACGTGAGCATTGCGCAGTACGTACACGAAATGTCGACGCGCCCGGCCTCGTTCTTCCTGAACGAACAGGACGTGACGACCCACGACCAGCCTGTCCACCTGCTATTACCCCTGGAAGCCGCCGGCCGTACCCTGACCGAACTGCCCCTGGAAATGCCCGCCCTGCGCGCTACCAAGGTGATGAAAAAGCTAGCCACTAACAAAGAGCGTGCCGAGTTCATCACCGCCCATTGCACCGGCCTGATGATTCCCGATCTTGCCGGCCTGACCGTGCCCGACTGGACCGAGCTGCAGGAGCGCATCGACGATTTTTTAAACAAACCGGCGGACTTCTTTCGGAGCGCGACATCGAAGTGATCCTCGATGTAGTGCCGCTGGTTTACTCGGTAAACGAAGCGGAAATCCTCGACTGGGAAGCCGGCAAAGCATTGCGCCGCTACGACATCGCGATCAGTCGTCTTGGCGTCAAACAGGAGTAGAGCGCAATGGCAGATAGTAATCATGAAGCAGGGTCAGCCATTGCCAAGGACGGCGTGATGACTCAGGGCGCACTTCAGATGACAGGAATGCACGCTAGTCTCAAACCTATCACCCAAGCGCTGCCGAGCCAGCTTGAGGGGGCCCCGGGGAGTGCGGCGAGTTTGGCCCTGGCATTGGCCGATGCCAGCTTGCAGATCAAGCATCTGGCGGACGGGCAGGTCCGGTTGGTCGATACGCTGGAGCTGTTCAACGTCTCGTTGCTCAAGGTGATGGACGCCCGGCAAGCTCAAACTGCCGGGAACGCAGAGGGTACGAAGACCGTCGCGCCTACAGACAAGCGCACACCCTCGCAGGCGCTGGACGCCGCGATGACCGATATTGACCAACTGTTGATGTTTGCCCGGCATGAGCGCAAGGCATTGCGTGAAGCCAACCTTGCCATGGCGTCCGAGCCGGTGGTGGCTGCCAGTGGTGCCAGTGCCGTCGACCTCGCGAAGGTCGAGTATGCCGCCGCCCGTTCCGGTATCGGCAGTGATCGCAAGGACGCATCGGGCAATATCGACCCCGTTGGGCGCCGGGCAGACCTGCAGCAGTTCGCTCGCGACGCTGCGATCCTGGCGACGGCGTTCAAGATCGACGTCAAAAATGCCGGCGAAATCATGGGCGGCTGGCGCGAGTCAATGCACCTTGATCGCGCACAAGCCTTGGACCTTGCCGACGCAACAAACGTGCTGGGCACCCAGGTATCGCTCAAGGCCGAATCGGCGGATATCGGCGCTGTTGTGCAACTCCAGGGCGCTGCCGCGAAGGCTGCGGGCATGAGTCCCGAACAGGCTGCAGCGCTTTCGGCGGCGTTATTGAGCGCAGGTAACAGCAAGGTTGTTGCTGGTGCCGGGCTGGAAAAAATCAGCGCCGTCCTGGCTAAAGGCGACAACGCCTCTGCAGGGCAACGCAGTGCCTGGGCAGAGCTCAAGCTTGATCCAAAAGTACTCGCGGCGGGCATGAAACAGGACGCCCCACAGGCCGTGCTTACGGTGCTGGAGGCGCTCAAGTCGCAACCTGCCGAAAGGCAGGCGGTGCTGGCGACGCAGTTGTTCGACGGCAACCAGACGATTCTGAGCCTGGTACCGGTGATCGACAGCGTGAAACAGGCCTTTTCGCTGGTCGCAGAAAAATCCACCTACGCCACTTCGACGCTGGGCGACCAAGGTTCGGTGCTGCGTTCGGCCGAGGTTCGTGCGGACTCTACTTACGCACGTCGGCAAGCCTACGAGGCCAGTACCACGCGCTTGAGCACTGCCTCTGATACAGCGCTGGACCCCGTTGTGGATGCCAAGCTGACCGCCATGAACGGCCTGGTCAGTGGCGTGGCTTGGCTCGCGGAGGGCCTGCCCAAGGCTGCCGCTGCCGTCACCCTGGCGGGGGCGGTGCTGATCCCGGTGGTTTCCGGTGTTTTCGGTGCCGTGAAGGACAAGATTTTCGAAAAGGTCGCAGGGAAAGTGCTCGGAGAGGGGCCGGCAGCAGGGAATAAAACCACACCGCCGGGCAGCCCGCGCAACGCCCCGAGTAATGACGGGCACAACGGTAATCGCCCGTCTTCTTCCGGCCCAGGCATCTCTGGCAAAGCGGCGAAGGTGAGCAAGCTGGCCAAAGGGGTCCCCCTGGTTTTGGTGGTGGCCCAGGCCGGTGTCGAGATGACGCAAGGCGCGATGACCGGAAACCTGGGTCAAGAGGTTGGCACTAGCGTGGGCTCCATCGGCGGCGGTGTTGCCGGCGGTGTCGTCGGTGATGTGGCCGGGATGGCGATAGGCCGAGCGGTCGGCACGCTGGCGGGAGCTGTTATCGGTTCGGTTGTTCCGGGTGCCGGCACAGTGTTGGGCGGTGTGATGGGCGGCGTCGCCGGGGGCGCAATCGGTAAGGTAGTCGGTGGCGCCGTGGGCACTTTCGTGGGCAGTGACGTCGGTGCGTGGCTGGCTGAAAAAGTGATGGGGACGGGCGATCGCCTGCCATCCCCCACGGAGGTCAGCAAAAACCTCAACGCCCCT
Organism: Hoplolaimus galeatus; assembly: GCA_016432905.1. Lineage (NCBI taxonomy): Eukaryota > Metazoa > Nematoda > Chromadorea > Rhabditida > Hoplolaimidae > Hoplolaimus > Hoplolaimus galeatus. The sequence continues at coordinate 228,138 of JAEHOL010000001.1, forward strand.
CAGGCCGACAACCGCCAAATCAACTTCGCCCCGCAAATCACCATCACCGCGCCTGAGCAAGCCAGCCATCACCAGCTGGCGGCGCTCGTGGTGCAACAGATCGAAGCGCAATTTACCCCGCTGTCGATGGACAACCTGCTGGCGACCCGACGCGGCGCAGCACTCACCGATGGAGCTGTGTGATGCGACAACAGATGATCTTGGGTACTTTTATTTTCGGGCTGTCCCGTGGGTTCGCCTACGACACGCTTGATCGTGGTAGCAGCGGGGGCTGGGTCAGTCTCGACATCATTGCCGGCAAACCTAAATCCAGCCAGGTCGGCCAGGGGCTCGAAACGCTGGCATTGGGCGGCAAGGCTGCGCGTGCCGATGGCATGGCGCGCCTGGATGAGTTGCGCACCCTGCAGGCCCTGCGGGCGCCGTTGCCTTTGGTGGACGGGTTGGGGCGTAACTGGGGGCTATGGACCATCCAGTCGATCAGTGAAAAACAAGCCAGCGTGATCGACGACGGGACGGCCATGGTGATCAATTGGACATTGTTACTGGAGGAGTTCGTCAATGCGTAGGGTTCGAAGTATTGCCGGCGACTCGGTGAACCTGTTGCTCTACCGCGAACTGGGGCGCAGTGATGATGCCGCAGAAGAAGCGTTGTGGCGCTTGAACCCGGAGTTGGCCGAACAGGGCGTGGTACTGCCGGCGGGCGTCAGCGTGCTGGTGCCCGAATTGGACGCGCAACCGGTTGCGAGTCGGCCGGTTTCCGCCTGGGATTAAGGAGCCATCATGGCACTCGGATTTACACCTGTAGTGGAGCTATACGGAGCCAATGCCGCGTTATTCAACGAGAGGCTCTTGGAGTGGGAGCATACCGACGCAGCGGGGTTTGTATCTGATCAACTGAAGTTGACCCTCGATATCGAGGGGCTTGAAGGGCTGCCCGATCTGGGCGGCAAAATTGGCCTGCGTATTGGCTATCTGGAATCGGGCCTGGTGGATAAGGGCGTGTTCAAGATCACCCAGCGCACGCCGTCGATGTTCCCATTGCGACTGGTGCTGGTGGCCACGGCGGCACCGTTCGACGAGCACGAATTCAAACAGCGCCGCACCGCCAGCCATGGGCCGATAACCCTGGGTGCGCTGTTTCGCCAACTGACCACCCGATATGGTTTTTCACCGCGTGTGGCGCCTGAACTCGACAGTGAGCCGATCGCGCACATCGATCAGACCAATGAAAGCGACATGGCCTTTCTGACGCGCTTGGCCAAGCGCTTCGATGCGGTGGCCAAGCCTGTCGATGAGCTGTATGTACTGGGGCGCAAAGGCCAGATCAAGACGCTGTCGGGCAAGGCATTGCCGGATGTACGGTTGTCGATCACCCATGACAATCGTCCAGGTGACCGCGCGTTCATCAGCGCCAGTTTCACCGAGACCAGCCGTGCCAAATACAACGGTGCGCAAACGTCATGGTGGGACGCGGCAGCCGGAAAACAGCGTGTCGTCAAGGTGGGCATCGCACCCTTCAAAATGGTGACACCGCGATACCAGAGCGAGGACGAAGCACGCTCGGCGGCGCAGGGAGAGATGCGGCGGGTGGGGCGCGAAGGGTTGCAGATCGATGTGGTCTGCCCGGGTAATCCTTCGTTGGCTGCTGAAGGCCTGTTGCTGCTGGATGAGTCGTGGCCGGGGTTCATGCAAGGGCGCTGGTCGATTAAAACGGTGAAATCCAGGGGCGAGCGAAAAGGTGGCTATCGGAGTACGGTCCAGGCCAGCGGTTTGTCGGTGTAGATCCTTCCTTAGAGTAAAACCCATGGTAATCACACATGCTCAGCTTCTGGGTGTAATGCCTGGAGCCCGCCTTCGCGCGGGCATTTTTTTAACCTTTCTAAATGCGGCCTTTGCGGGGCATCAGATCAATACGGCCCGTCGCGCCGCCGCCTTCCTCGCCCAAATCGGTCACGAGTCTGCCCAGTTACAGTACGTGCGCGAATTGGGTAGCGATCAATACCTGAGCAAGTACGACACCGGCAGCTTGGCCGCGCGGCTGGGCAACACCCCTGAGGCGGACGGTGATGGGCAAATGTATCGGGGCAGGGGGCTGATCCAGATCACCGGGCGCCGTAATTACATGGCGTGCAGCCAAGCTCTGTTTGGTGACGATCGTCTGCTGCGACAACCAAAATTGCTGGAGCAGCCACAGTGGGCCTGCGAATCTGCCGCCTGGTTCTGGCAAAGCAACGGCCTCAATGAGCTCGCCGACAAAGACCAGTTCACCACCATCACTCGCCGTATCAATGGTGGGCTCAACGGTCTGGACGATCGTTTGCGGTTGTGGGTGCGAGCGAAGGCGGTGCTATGCGTTTCCTAGGTGCGTTTCGCTTGGTCGGTGTGTGCCTGCTCATGGCGCTTGTTTGGCAGGTGCAGGCGTGGCGATACGGGGCGCAGTTGGAGCTGCAATCGGTCCGACATACACAGGCGCTCAGCCAACAAAGCCAGGCAATTCTTCAGCAACAACAGGCTGAACAGGCCAAACGCCTGGCCCTTGAACAGCAAATCTCTACTAGCGATCACCAACACATTCAGGAATTGAACGATGCCCTGCGTAATCAAGCGGCTCTGCGCGATCGCCTGGCCACTGCTGATGTGCGGCTGTCAGTCCTTCTCGCCACCGTCACCACTGGCTGCACAGTGCCTGCCGCCCCCAGCCCCGGCGGCGTGGTTCATGCAACCTCGCGAGCCCGACTTGACCCGGCGCATGCTCAGCGAATTATCCGCATCACCGACGACGGCGATAACGCCCTGATCGCCTTGCGTGCTTGCCAGGCCTACGTGCAGGCCGTCGCGCATTAGCGTCTTGATGCACTCTGTACCTTGCATGGTCGATGGGCTCCTGTAGGGTAGGCAAACCCCCGCCCATTCCTGGAGACGACCGTGAAGGAAATCACTCAACTGGCTGCCGAACTGGGGCGCCGTTTGCAGGTGCTCAGTGCCCACGTCACCACTGCCGAGTCCTGTACCGGCGGCGGCATCGCCGAAGCCATCACGCGGATCCCGGGCAGTTCGGCCTGGTTCGAGGCGGGCTATGTCACTTATTCCAACCGACAGAAGACCCGGCAGTTGAATGTACCGGAAAAACTGTTCGCCAAAGTCGGGGCCGTCAGCCAGGAAGTGGTGGAGGCGATGGCCCGCGGCGCGCAGGAAAAAAGCCTGGCGCGGTTTGCCGTGGCGGTCAGCGGTGTTGCCGGCCCCGATGGCGGTTCGCCGGACAAGCCGGTGGGCACCGTTTGGCTGGCTTTTGCCGTGGGCGAAGAGGTGACGGCTGAGCTTGCGCACTTCACCGGCAACCGCGACGAGGTCCGCCGACAAACGGTAAAAGCCGCGTTGGAGGGCTTGTTGCGACGAGCTGCAGCAGAAATAGACAATCAGGGGTAGGCGATCTTGGATCTTTGTGGAACAATACTGTCTACTTATACAGGTGTTGGCCGTCAGGCCTTATTGATTACGTGAGGACTTTAATGGACGACAACAAGAAGAAAGCCTTGGCTGCGGCCCTGGGTCAGATCGAACGTCAATTCGGCAAGGGTGCCGTAATGCGTATGGGCGATCACGACCGTCAGGCGATCCCGGCTATTTCCACTGGCTCTCTGGGTCTGGACATCGCGCTCGGCATTGGCGGCCTGCCAAAAGGCCGTATCGTTGAAATCTACGGTCCTGAATCTTCCGGTAAAACCACCCTGACCCTGTCGGTGATTGCTCAGGCGCAGAAAATGGGCGCCACCTGTGCGTTCGTCGACGCCGAGCACGCCCTGGATCCTGAATACGCCGGCAAGCTGGGCGTCAACGTTGATGACCTGCTGGTTTCCCAGCCGGACACCGGCGAGCAAGCCCTGGAAATCACCGACATGCTGGTGCGCTCCAACGCCATCGACGTGATCGTGGTCGACTCCGTGGCTGCCCTGGTACCCAAGGCTGAAATCGAAGGCGAAATGGGCGACATGCACGTGGGCCTGCAAGCCCGCCTGATGTCCCAGGCGCTGCGTAAAATCACCGGTAACATCAAGAACGCCAACTGCCTGGTGATCTTCATCAACCAGATCCGTATGAAGATCGGCGTGATGTTCGGCAGCCCGGAAACCACCACCGGTGGTAACGCGCTGAAGTTCTACGCTTCGGTCCGTCTGGATATCCGCCGTACTGGCGCGGTGAAGGAAGGTGACGAGGTTGTTGGTAGCGAAACCCGCGTCAAGGTCGTGAAGAACAAAGTTGCCCCGCCATTCCGTCAGGCTGAGTTCCAGATTCTCTACGGTAAGGGTATCTACCTGAACGGCGAGATGATCGACCTGGGCGTACTGCACGGTTTCGTCGAGAAGTCCGGTGCCTGGTATGCCTACAACGGCAGCAAGATCGGTCAGGGCAAGGCCAACTCGGCCAAGTTCCTGGCGGATAACCCGGATATCGCTGCTACGCTTGAGAAGCAGATCCGCGACAAGCTGTTGACCGCAGCGCCGGACGTGAAGGCGGCTGCCAACCGCGAGCCGGTAGATGAAATGGAAGAAGCCGATACTGACGTCTGAAGCAAGCGATGACTGTTGTACTGGATACACTCGTCGCCGTTCGGCGCACTGCGATGGACCTGCTCGCTCGCCGCGAGCATGGTCGAGTCGAACTGACGCGTAAGTTGCGTCAGCGCGGCGCAGAGCCTGAGATGATCGAAACAGCCCTCGACCGGTTGACGGAAGAAGGGCTGTTGTCGGAAGCCCGTTACCTCGAAAGCTTTGTGTCTTACCGCGCACGCTCCGGTTATGGACCTGCGCGGATTCGCGAAGAGTTGAGCCAGCGTGGACTGCAACGTGCCGATATTGACCTTGCGCTACGTGAGTGCGGTATCAGTTGGCAGTCGCAGTTGGAGGAAACCTGGCGTCGCAAGTTTGCTGGGCATCTTCCTATTGATGCCAAGGAGCGTGCGAAGCAAGGTCGCTTCTTGAGTTATCGCGGGTTTTCGATGGACATGATCAGCCGCTTATTGAGCGGTCGGGATATGGACGACTGAGCAAAAAACAAAAGGCCCACTATGAAAATAGTGGGCCTTTTTTTTTGCAAAAAATCACGCTGTTTCTGGTGTCATCCGTTGCTGTGCCTTGCCCTGGGCCTGTGCCCAGTTCTCCGGCAGGTTGATGTAATCCACCAACTCCCGCAATCGCCCCTGATCGCGACCGTTGAAATTGAACACCAAACGCGTCAAATGGCTGAACCTCGGTTCGTCATGGTCTTCGCCCGTATAGGCGAGTTGCTGGAACTCGCCACTGAGCCGCAGGCTGGCAAACGCTTGCTGCATATGGGCCAGGGCGCGGTCACTCAGTGGATGATTCATGCGCACCACAAACTCACGCTTAAGCCAACGGGTGGAGTGGAAGTTGGCGTAGAACTGGTTGATTTCGTCCACCGCCTCTTCGGCGCTGTAGACCAGGCGGACCAGTTTGAGGTCGGTGGGCAGGATGTAGCGATTGGCTTCCAGCTGGCTGCGGATGAAATCCAGGGCGCCTTGCCAGAATCCACCGCCCGGCGCATCCAGTAGCACTACCGGCACCAGCGGGCTCTTGCCGGTCTGGATCAGGGTCAGCACTTCCAATGCCTCGTCGAGGGTGCCGAAGCCGCCAGGGCACAACACCAGCGCGTCGGCTTCTTTGACGAAGAACAGCTTACGGGTAAAGAAGAAGTGGAATGACAGCAGGTTGTCGGTGCCATCAATGGTTGGGTTGGCATGCTGTTCAAAGGGCAGGGTGATATTGAACCCCAGGCTGTGCTCCAGGCCCGCGCCTTCGTGGGCTGCGGCCATGATCCCGCCACCGCCACCGGTGATGACCATCAGGTCGGAACTTGCCAACGCCGCACCCACCTCTCGGGCCAGCGCATACAGCGGGCTTTCCACTGGCGTACGCGCCGAGCCGAATACCGTGACTTTGCGCCGGCCCTTGAATTGTTCGAGCACCCGAAAGGCATGGTCCAGTTCACGGATGGCACGCAGGGTGATCTTGGCGTTCCAGCGATCACGGTCGTCCTGGGCCATACGCAGGACGGTGAGGATCATGTCTCGATAAAGAGGGATATTCGGGCTGTTGGGGGCGATCAACTGAATTTGTGCGTCGACCTGCTGAGTGAGGTCGGTCCCGTTTTCTTCAAAATGACGAAGCAGCAAATCATTCGATTCATAAGGCATTCAATTTCTCCTTCTTTACAGGGCCTGGGTAGTCGACGAGAACGTCGCCTGGGCCACGACACTGCTTGTGTCGCGGCATGCCGCAAGAGGGCAGGCCTTTTTTTGCCCTGAAAATATGACAGAACAGCATTAAAAACTGTGGTGGGCGGGCATCTGGGATGAACTGATCATGGGCCGAAAAACCCTTGGCTGGCAACCGCTTATTGGGGGTTCATTACGCAGTTTAGTCGTTGGTGGCAAACGCAGAGGAAGCGTGCGCGCCGCTGGGAAGCAGCGCGGGAGGGTCAAGCAGAGGTTACTTTTTCTTTTTCGCCGGAGCCGGGCAATCGGCCTCTGCGAACTTGACGGAAGCCACCGGGCGATTGGTCTTGTTCTCGGTAATTTCGTAGCGCATCACTGCGCCTTTGGCCATCAGCTCGCGGTAGCCCGGGTTGGTGCACACACTGCGGCCCAGCTGGAAATACACAGCCTTGGGGTTGGCGCGCATCTGTTCGGCACGGTCAGGCAGCACGCTGAGGTGATCGATCAGTTGCATCCCTTCAACGGTGTAGGCGACTTCCAGGGTTTTTTCATCGATTTCCCGGGGCAGGTCCTTGTTGCTTTCGGCCGCGACGCTTTGCAGCTTCTTGTTCATTTGAGCCTCCAGCAGCGAGGCCGCGTGGGCGCCCATAGGCAAGACCAGCGCAAGGGCGACGGATGGGGCAACAAGGCGCAGCATGGAACGCAGCATGAAACTCTCCTGATTCGGTTACTGGTGCATAGACCAGCCACTGGGCTGTGCGTTCAGTGGCGCGCAATTATAGGTGAGCCCTTGCCACTACAGCCAGGCGTATCGCTGGTAAACTGCGGGACTTCTGTTTTTCACGAGTTTGTTCCGTGTCGATTTCTTCTACTGCGCCGCGTGCCCGATGAGTCACGCCGTCTCCCGTTTGCGTACCCAGCGTCTGGCGCGTGCCGTCAGGCCGTTTCTCAATCGGGGTTCCCGTGCTGAGCGCTGTCCCGGCTGTCGGGTCATTCCTGAGTACTGCCTGTGTGCCTGGCGGCCTCAGGTAGAAGCCAAGTCCGCCATGTGCCTATTGATGCATGACGTTGAACCGATGAAGCCCAGTAACACGGGCTGGCTGATCGCCGATGTCATACACGACACCACCGCGTTTGCCTGGTCGCGTACCGAAGTCGACCCCGAGTTGCTCAGGTTGCTGGCCGACCCGCAGTGGCAACCCTACATCGTATTTCCCGGTGAATTCGTGGCGCCGCAACGGGTGGTCAGTGAGGTGCGCGTGGAGGAGGGCAAGCGCCCACTGTTCATCCTGCTGGACGGCACCTGGAGCGAAGCGCGCAAGATGTTTCGCAAAAGTCCCTATCTGGAACATTTACCGGTGCTGAGCCTGGCACCCGAGCAACTGTCGCGTTACAAGCTACGGCGCTCCAAGCGTGATGACCACTTCTGCACCGCCGAGGTGGCGGCGCTGTGCCTGGAGCTGGCCGATGACCTGGTCGCCAGCGAAGTGCTGGATGCCTACCTCGATGTATTCAGCACCCATTATCTGGCTGCCAAGTTCCAACTGCCACTGGATGCGGCAGACACCGTGCATACGCGCCTTGCACCCTACATCCCGGCGGGATAACCAGACGACGTTTGCATGATGGCACTGTAAGCCCGCAACCCGCTAAAATCCCCACGGGCGTAGTGCTTGACCCTCCAGGCTACGCTGGGCATGCTGTGCGCCGATTGGGCGCAACCGTGAATTATCGACGTCGTTTCATGTGTTTTTGACGTTGAGCGGGCCCTGTGGCGATCGCTGCCCGGCCGTCGCCTCGTGTATTGGTGAACCCTGAACCCATCAGGGCTCCCATAAAAAACAGGATCATTTAACCAATGGCCACATACGAAATCCTGATTGCCGATGACCACCCGCTGTTTCGCAGCGCACTGCATCAGGCCGTAACCCTGGGCCTTGGCCCCGATGTACGTTTGGTCGAAGTAGCCAGCATTGCCGAACTGGAAGCCCGCCTGACTGAAAAATCCGACTGGGACCTGGTGTTGCTCGACCTGAACATGCCGGGCGCCTACGGTTTTTCCGGGCTGGTGCTGCTGCGTGGCCAATACCCGCAGATCCCCGTGGTGATGGTGTCGGCCCAGGAAGAAGCCGACGTGGTGGTGCGCTCCAAGGAGTTTGGTGCCAGCGGTTTCATTCCCAAGTCCAGCGCGATGGAAGATATCCAGAAAGCCGTGCGCACGGTGTTGGACGGCGATGTGTCCTGGCCACCCCAGGCGTTTGAAGAAATCAATGTGTCCGATGAAGCCAAGGCCGCCCGCGATGGCCTGGCCAGTTTGACGCCCCAGCAGTTCCGGGTGTTGACCATGGTTTGCGAAGGTTTGTTGAACAAGCAGATTGCCTACGAATTGAGTGTGTCGGAAGCGACCATCAAGGCCCACGTTACGGCGATTTTCCGTAAGTTGGGCGTGCGTACGCGCACTCAGGCGGCGTTGCTTTTGCAGCAACTTGAGTCTATCTCGCAACATTAAGTTACAGCCGCTTCACGCTTTTTTGACTTTGCGTGATCTAGCTTCCCCACTTCTTTGGTTCAGTTGCCTACATCTATGTCGCCTTTCAAGGGTCAAACCGGTATCAAACGTATTTTCAACGCAGGGGGCTATTCCCTGGATGGCCTGCGTGCGGCTTTCACTGGCGAGGCGGCATTCCGCCAGTTGGTGTTACTGAACGTCATCCTGATCCCCCTGAGTTTTTTCCTGCAGGTCAGTCGGGTTGAACGGGCGCTGCTGATTGCAGTGTGCCTGTTGGCGCTGATCGTCGAATTGCTCAACTCCGCGGTAGAAGCGGCCATTGACCGTATTTCCCTGGACCGCCACCCGCTGTCGAAAAACGCCAAGGACATGGGCAGCGCCGCGCAATTCGTGGCACTGACCATGATCACCCTGGTATGGGCCGTGATCCTGATCTGACGATCAAGCGATACTCGGCAGCACGATCTCGTCGCTGCGCTGCACCCCAGCGGTGAAGGCGCGGCACAGTTCGAGAAACTCGCGCATCGCCGAGGTCTGGTACTTCTGCTTGTGCCAGATGAAGTAGAACTGCCGGGCCAGGTCCAGGTCCGGGGTTTCTACCGGCACCAGGCTGCCACGGCGGAAGGCATCACGCAGCGCCAGCCGCGAAATGCAGCCAATCCCCAAGCCTGACTCCACAGCTCGCTTGATTGCCTCGGTGTGTTCCAACTCCAGGCGGATATTCAGTGCGCTACGGTGGTGACGCATAGCCTGGTCGAAGGTCAGGCGCGTGCCCGAGCCTTGTTCTCGCAGGATCCACGCTTCGTGGGTCAACTCGTCCATGGTGGCCACGCCACGCTTGGCCAAATGATGCTGGGGCGCACAGAACACCACCAGCTCATCTTCTACCCACGTCTGTACCTCGATATCCGGGTGGCTGCAGTCACCTTCGATTAGACCCAGGTCAATTTCGTAGTGCGCCACCTGATGCACGATATGCGCAGTGTTCTGCACATGCAGTTTCACCTGGCTCTCGGGATGCTGCTGCATAAAGCTACCAATCAGCAGTGTCGCCAGGTAATTGCCGATGGTCAGGGTGGCGCCGACTGCCAGGGAACCGAAGCCGGACTTGCCGTTGAGCAGGTCTTCGATCTCCTTGGCTTGGTCCAGCAATGCCACGGCCTGGGGTAACAGCTGGTGACCGAGGGCGTTGAGACTCAGGCGTTTGCCGGCGCGGTCGAATAATTGGCAGCTGGATTGACGCTCCAGCTCGGTAATTGAGGTGCTGGCGGCGGATTGAGATAAGGCCAGAAGGCCAGCAGCGCGCGAGACGCTTTCCTGCTGGGCGACGGCGACGAAAACTTGCAGTTGACGGAGAGTAAATCGCATATCGATATAACCGATAACCCTTATCTTAATAATCCAGTTAACAGATATTGTCGCCGCCATTAGAATGCTGTGCAATTGCGCATCCATACCTTGGGCGCAGACCCATTTCCAGGAGTCCCCCGTACATGAGCAACATGAACCACGAGCGTGTCCTCAGTGTTCATCACTGGAACGACACTCTGTTCAGCTTCAAGTGCACCCGCGATCCGGGCCTGCGCTTCGAGAACGGTCAGTTCGTGATGATCGGCCTGCAACAACCCAACGGCCGCCCGCTCATGCGCGCTTACTCCATTGCCAGCCCGAACTGGGAAGAGCATCTGGAGTTCTTCAGCATCAAGGTGCCCGATGGCCCGCTGACTTCCCAATTGCAGCATTTGAAGGAAGGCGACGAGATCATCATCAGCAAAAAACCGACGGGCACTCTGGTGCTTGACGATTTGAAGCCGGGCAAACACCTGTACCTGCTCAGCACCGGTACTGGCCTCGCTCCATTCATGAGCGTGATCCAGGACCCGGAGACCTATGAGCGTTTCGAAAAAGTGATCCTGTGCCACGGCGTGCGCTACGTCAACGAAGTCGCCTACCGCGAATTCATCACCGAGCACCTGCCGCAGAACGAGTTCTTCGGTGAGGCCCTGCGTGACAAGTTGATCTACTACCCGACCGTGACCCGCGAGCCGTTCGAAAACGAAGGCCGCCTGACCGACCTGATGCGCAGCGGCAAGCTGTTCAGCGACATCGGCCTGCCGCCAATCAATCCCGAGGACGACCGCGCCATGCTGTGCGGCAGCCCAAGCATGTTGGACGAGACCAGCGAAGTGTTGAACAGCTTTGGCCTCAAGGTTTCGCCACGGATGCGTGAGCCGGGTGACTACCTGATCGAGCGTGCGTTCGTCGAGAAGTGACTTCGGGTCACTTGTAGGAGCGAGCTTGCTCGCGAAGAACGCCAACGATAACGCTGGCATCTTGACTGAACGCGGTGCCTGCTCGTTTTTCGCGAGCAAGCTCGCTCCTACAGTCGAATGCGTTGCAAAGAAAAGCCCGCGTTGCCTGTGAAGGCAGCGCGGGCTTTTGCGTTTCTGCGATTTACTGCGCCGAAACCACTTCCAGCACACAAATCATCCCCGGCTCCGGGTAGTGCCAGCGCACATCCACATCCCAGAACCGCACACCGTATTCGCGTTCCGACGTCGGAACCTGATACGCCGGCCGCGGGTCCTGTGCCAGGCACTGTTCAATCAACTCCACCAACGGTTCACCAAGGCGCTGTGCATGGCCTTGCGCCTGTTGCAGTGCAGCCTTGAGCCATTGCACGCCGATCAGCGCGGGCGCATCGCTGGCGATGTCGTTGGTGGCCGCATCCACGATATCGGCATAAGGCACATACGGCTTGATATCCAACACCGGCGTGCCATCGAGCAAATCTATGCCGGAAATCCACAGGCGCCCCCGTTCCACCTTGTCCAGCTTCACCACCGACTGGCCGATGCCATTGGGGCGATGGGTTGCGCGGGTGGCAAACACGCCCATGGACGTATTGCCGCCCAGGCGTGGCGGGCGCACTTTCAGGCGTGGCTTGTCTTCCAGGGCCTGATGAAACAGAAACAGCAGCCACACATGGCTGACCTGCTCCAGCCCCTGCACCGCCTCACCCTGGTCGAACGGCGCTACCAGCTCCAGCACGCCACGGGCAGCCGGTGCCAGTTGCGGTTGGCGCGGGATGGCGAACTTCTCCTTGAAACAGGAGCGTACGAAGCCGACGGGCGAGACCTGGTAACTCATGGCTTAGGCACGGACCCGCAAGGTCAGGCCCTTGAGGAAGTTACGCAGCAACTGATCGCCACAGGTGCGGTAGTTGGTATGACCAAACTTGCGAAACAGCGCGCTCAGCTCTGGCTTGGACACCGGGAACTCCGCCGCCTTGAGGATTGCATGCATGTCGTCTTCCTTCAGTTCGAAGGCCACGCGCAGCTTTTTCAGAATGATGTTGTTGGTCACCGGGGTTTCGATCGGTTGCGGCGGGCGGCTTTCGTCCTTGCCGCGCTTGAAAATCACCAAGCCATCGAGGAAGTGAGCCATGACTTCATCCGGGCAGAACACGAAGCCTTCTTCCTCATCTTTCTTGAGGTAGGTCAGTAGGTCTTCCTTGGTCACGTCCATGCCGCCGAGCTTGATGATCTCGACCATCTTGTTGTCGCTGATGTCGAGCATGTAGCGCACGCTGCGCAGTACGTCGTTGTGAATCATGGTGGGCAATCCTGGTATTCAACTGATGACACCGCCGGAATCAGGCGGTGTCGGGAAAAGGGAACGGCTTAAAACTTTTCTTTGCCGGACAGGTAACGCCATTGGCCCACTGGCACCTTGCCGATGGACACGCCGCCGATGCGGATGCGGCGGATGGCGATGACTTTCAGGCCAACGGCTTCGCAGAACAGCGCGATCACGCCGGGTTGCGGGTTTTTCATCGCAAAGCGCAGGCGGTTCTCGTTCTGCCAGCTGGCTTTGACGGCAGGCAGCTCTTTGCCTTTGTAGGTCAGGCCGTGGTTCAAGCGGTTAAGGCCGTGGGCAACCATGTCGCCTTCGACTTCCACCACGTATTCCTGCTCGATCTTGGCGGCATCGGCGGTCAACTTGCGCAGAATCTTCCAGTCTTGGGTGAACACTAGCAGGCCACTGGCCTTGGCTTGCAGGTCGGCGCTGGCGCTCAGGCGCAGAAAGTGCCCCTTGAGCGGGCGCTTGCCGAAACGGTGCTCTTCAGAAAGGGTTTCGGCGCTGATCGAGGCCATGGCGGTTTCAGCATCCATGCCTGCGGGGGCGTGCATCAGGATGGTCACCGGCTCTGGCGCGGTGGCTTTAGCTTCCGGGTCCAGCTCGACCTTCTCGTCAGTGACCTTGAACTGCGGCTCGTCGATCACTTCGCCGTCCACCGAGACCCAGCCGCCTTCGATAAACAGCTCAGCCTCCCGACGGGAGCAACCGACCAGTTCGATAAGGCGTTTGGAGAGGCGTATGGGGTCAGTCATGACAAGGGCCGTAACAAAAGGGGGCCACTATTGTACCTGCCTGGCGCCGGTTAATCCCGGCTCCATTTCAGCGCATGTGCCTTAACATTATTTAACTGAGGCACCACGGATCAAATGTGGGAGCTGGCTTGCCTGCGATGGCGGTATACCAGCACCGGATGGGTAGAATGACCCGACGCCTTCGCAGGCAAGCCAGCTCCCACAGTTCAGGCATTACGGGCCTGTTGCTGCTGGTGTAGACGCAGGTGCAGCAATGGATAAGGCTGCCCAAGCCCATCATGGTCCGTTCGCCCGATCACCTCGAAGCCTTGCTTGAGGTAAAAACCCAGGGCCTGGGGGTTCTGTTCGTTGACGTCCAGTTCATCGGCGTTCATGTGTTCGATCGCGTAGCCCAGCAATTGCCGGCCCAGTCCCTGGCCACGGTGGTGCGGGTCGATAAACAGCATCTCCACCTTGCCCGCCGACACTCCGGCGAACCCGGTGATGCGTTGGCATGAGTCCTTGGTGCAGATCAGCATGACCGCATCGAGGTACCGGGTCAGCACCAGGTTTTTCAACATGTCGATATAGCTGTCCGGGAGGAAGTCGTGGGTGGCGCGTACCGAGTCCTCCCAGATCTGCACCAGGCGCGTGTAGTCGCTGGTTTTAGGTGTGTGAATCACCGAATGCTGACGCATACCCGCTGTCCCTTGCTGTATTCGGGGTTGATGGACAATACGATAGACCTAAAAAAGCCCCGCATCTTCTCAGAGGCGAGGCTTTTTTATCACCGTGCGATCAGTCGCGCTTTTCAGCCCACAAGTCGTACTCGTCGGCGTCGGTCACGGTGCACCAGACTTTGTCACCCGGCTTCAGGCCGCTGGCATCGTCGATAAATACGTTACCGTCGATTTCTGGGGCGTCGAAGAAGCAACGACCTACCGCGCCTTGCTCGTCGACTTCATCGATCAGCACTTCGATTTCCTTGCCGATGCGCAGTTGCAGGCGTGCCGAGCTGATGGCCTGCTGGTGCGCCATGAAGCGCTCCCAACGGTCTTGCTTGACGTCGTCCGGTACCACGGCCAAGTCCAGCAGGTTGGCCGGTGCACCTTCCACCGGCGAGTACTGGAAGCAACCGACGCGGTCCAGCTGCGCTTCGGTCAGCCAGTCCAGCAGGTACTGGAAGTCTTCCTCGGTCTCGCCGGGGAAACCGACGATGAAGGTGGAGCGGATGATCAGCTCCGGGCAGATTTCGCGCCAGTTCTTGATGCGTGCCAGGGTCTTGTCTTCGAACGCCGGGCGTTTCATCGCCTTGAGCACTTTCGGGCTGGCGTGCTGGAACGGGATGTCCAGGTACGGCAGGATCTTGCCGGCGGCCATCAACGGGATCAATTCGTCCACGTGCGGGTACGGGTAAACATAGTGCAGGCGCACCCACACGCCCAGGCTGCTGAGGGCTTCGCACAGCTCGGTCATGCGGGTTTTCACCGGCGCGCCGTTCCAGAAACCGGTGCGGTATTTCACATCGACGCCGTAGGCGCTGGTGTCCTGGGAGATCACCAGCAGCTCCTTGACGCCGGACTTGACCAGGCGCTGGGCCTCGTCGAGCACATCACCGACCGGGCGGCTTACCAGTTTGCCGCGCATCGACGGGATGATGCAGAAGCTGCAGCTGTGGTTGCAGCCTTCGGAAATCTTCAGATATGCGTAGTGACGCGGGGTCAGCTTGATGCCTTGAGGCGGCACCAGGTCGATCAGCGGATTGTGATCCTGGCGTGGCGGCACCACCTCGTGCACGGCGTTGACCACTTGCTCGTACTGCTGCGGGCCGGTCACCGCCAGCACACTCGGGTGCACGTTACGGATATTGCCTTCTTCCACCCCCATGCAGCCGGTCACGATGACCTTGCCGTTTTCCTTGATGGCTTCGCCGATCACTTCCAGGGATTCGGCCTTGGCCGAGTCGATGAAGCCACAGGTGTTGACCACCACCACATCGGCGTCCTGGTAAGTGGACACGACGTCGTAGCCTTCCATACGCAATTGCGTGAGGATGCGCTCGGAGTCGACAAGCGCCTTCGGGCAACCCAGGGAAACAAAGCCAACCTTGGGGTTGGCTTTTGCGATGGTGGTGGACATGTCTAACCTCGGTATTGAATGACGCTGCCGGTCGTGCACGACAAGGCAACGGATGGGCGCTTGGTGCGCCTCTGATCAAAAAGTGCGCAATTCTATCGGCGGGCAGCGCACTTGACCAGCTTTATGCAGGGAAATGCGACGAGTGCTGCGCCGGGTAATCCCCATAGCTACTGGCGCGCGCTTAAGCCTGGACGTCTTGTTCTGTTCGGTGCGATACCACTTTAGACATGCCCACACCTAACGCCTGGAGGACTTTAAGCAAAGTGGAGAGCTTAGGATCACCGCCGACGCCGATGGACCTGTAGAGGTTTGCTCGATTGAGTCCTGTGTTCTGCGACAAGCTGAGCATCCCACCACGAGCTTCCGCCACTCGACGGATAGCGACAAGGAAAGCGTCCTCGCCACCGGCTTCATCTATTTCCTCAAGCGCGACAGATAAATATTCGAGGGCGAATGCTTCGTCGTTGCGAAGCATTTCCAGAACGCTATCTTCGTGCGGGCGGGTACGAATGGTCATTTTTGCTGCACCTTGTAAGATTTCCAGAGAGCCTTGGCCTGATCGATATCGTTCTGCTGTCTGGCCTTCGAACCACCGCCCAATAGAAAAATGATTTTTCGATCCTGGACTGCGTAATACACGCGAAACCCCGGGCCGAAGTCGAGCTTCATCTCAAAGACCCCATCACCCACTGGCTCGGTAACGCCAAAGTGACCAAGGGACGCCCCATCCACTCTGGTGGTGATTCTTGCTTTCGAACGCGTGTCCTGCACTGTATCCAGCCAAGCCTGGTAGATATCCACGCCGTTGATTGACAGTACGTGTTTCACTTCGTACATGAGGAGTGTACCTTAAAAGAGACAGTCCGATAGTTGAGTTTTTGTATCGACTGCGCGCCATGCGAATGCACGAATGACTGATCAGGTAATCCGGCCAAGGCGCTCCTGCTCACACCACCCACGCAGCACGACTGAGCCGGGCCAGGAATATACGGTTGGCCGTAAATGTGATCAATGCAGGCAAAAAGGCGCCAAAGTGCTGCTGTGCCCGCTATGACTGATTGCCTAAAACGACACCCCGTTCACTTGAACGGGGAAATACGACGAGTGCTGCGCTATGCTTCGCGCCGTTGCGCACGGGCAAAGCCCTTGGGTCAATAAAACGTCTGTTACGAGAAGTAAAACAGCGCATGCTAGGGTCAGCTTAGAAGCGCTGTTTATAAAAGACCTCAGGTCAAAGGGCAGGAGTGGTTGATGGGTCAGGCAAGTAGTCAGGCAGCAGGTGCCGAGCATTCAAAAGCCAAGCCGATTGGCATGCTGGTAGCGGCGGTCGGGGTGGTTTATGGCGATA
The DNA here is from genome assembly GCA_016432905.1 of Hoplolaimus galeatus. Classification (NCBI taxonomy): domain Eukaryota; kingdom Metazoa; phylum Nematoda; class Chromadorea; order Rhabditida; family Hoplolaimidae; genus Hoplolaimus; species Hoplolaimus galeatus. The sequence goes on from JAEHOL010000001.1 coordinate 244,739, forward strand.
TCGGGACCAGCCCGCTCTACACCCTCAAAGAGGTGTTCAACGGTGGTTATGGGGTGCAGGTCAACCATGACGGCGTCCTGGGGATCCTGGCGCTGATCTTCTGGTCGCTGATCTGGGTGGTGTCGATCAAGTACGTATTGTTCGTGCTGCGTGCCGACAACCAGGGCGAGGGCGGCATCATGGCCCTCACCGCGTTGGCCCGGCGAGCTGCCGGGAAGCACACGAAATTGCGCAGTTTCCTGGTGGTGTGTGGCCTGTGTGGCGCGGCGTTGTTCTACGGCGACAGTATGATCACCCCGGCAATTTCGGTGTTGTCGGCCATCGAAGGCTTGGAACTGGCGTTCGACGGCCTGGAAAAATGGGTAGTGCCCATTGCCCTGGTGGTGCTGGTGGCGCTGTTCCTGATCCAGAAACACGGCACCGACCGCATCGGCAAGCTGTTTGGCCCGGTGATGGTTACCTGGTTCCTGGTATTGGGCGGCCTGGGGGTGTACGGCATTCTGCAGCAACCCGAAGTGCTCAATGCGCTGAACCCGGCATGGGGCGTGCGCTTCTTCATGGTTCACCCCGGTATTGGCGTGGCGATCCTCGGCGCGGTGGTGCTGGCATTGACCGGCGCTGAAGCGTTGTACGCCGACATGGGCCACTTTGGCCGCAAACCCATCGCCCGCGCCTGGTTCCTGCTGGTGCTGCCGGCGCTGGTGCTGAACTATTTTGGCCAGGGCGCGATGCTGCTGGGCGATCCGGAGGCGGCGCGCAACCCGTTCTACCTGCTGGCGCCGAGCTGGGCACTGGTCCCGTTGGTGGGCTTGTCCACCATGGCCACGGTGATTGCTTCCCAGGCGGTGATTTCCGGCGCGTTCTCGTTGACCCGCCAGGCAATCCAGCTGGGTTACATCCCGCGCATGCATATCCAGCACACCTCCAGTGCCGAACAGGGCCAGATCTACATTGGTGCAGTGAACTGGTCGTTGATGGTCGGCGTGATCCTGCTGGTGCTGGGTTTCGAGTCCTCCGGCGCTCTGGCCTCGGCCTACGGTGTGGCGGTGACCGGCACCATGCTGATGACCACCATCCTGGTATCAGCGGTGATGCTGCTGCTGTGGAAATGGCCACCGGTGCTGGCCGTGCCGCTGTTGCTCTGCTGCCTGTTGGTGGATGGCCTGTTCTTCGCCGCCAACGCGCCGAAGATCCTCCAGGGCGGCGCCTTCCCGGTACTGGCGGGGATCGTGCTGTTCGTGCTGATGACCACCTGGAAGCGCGGCAAGCAATTGCTGGTCGGCCGTCTCGACGAGGGTGGCCTGCCGTTGCCGATCTTTATCAGCAGTATCCGCGTACAGCCGCCCCATCGCGTTCAGGGCACGGCGGTGTTCCTCACCGCGCGGCCCGACGCCGTGCCCCATGCGCTGTTGCACAACCTGCTGCATAACCAGGTGCTGCATGAGCAGGTGGTGCTGTTGACCGTGGTCTACGAAGACATTCCACGGGTGCCTGCGGCGCGACGCTTCGAGGTGGATGCCTATGGCGAAGGCTTCTTCCGGGTGATCCTGCACTTCGGGTTCACCGATGAACCGGACGTGCCTGAAGCGCTGAAACTGTGCCATCTGGATGACCTGGACTTCAGCCCGATGCGCACCACCTACTTCCTCAGCCGTGAAACGGTAATTGCCTCGCGCATCAAAGGCATGGCCCGTTGGCGTGAAGTGTTGTTTGCCTTCATGTTGAAAAACGCCAACGGCAACCTGCGGTTCTTCAAACTGCCGGTCAACCGTGTGATCGAGTTGGGCACCCAGGTCGAGATGTAAGGCGCTGCCTACCGGGAGCCGGCAATCGGCTCCCGCTTTCCTTTCTGAACCCTGTGCAAACGATGGTTGTCGACTAGGCTCTATGCACTGTTGAACAGTGCCCACAGAACCCAGAAGAGGTGCGCCATGAGTCAGCTGCTCGAACCTTATACCCTGCGCCAATTGACCCTGCTCAACCGCATCGCGGTTTCACCCATGTGCCAATACTCCAGCGACGATGGCCTGGCCAATGACTGGCACCTGGTGCACCTCGGCAGCCGGGCCGTGGGTGGCGCCGGGCTGATTTTTACCGAGGCCACGGCGGTGACCGCCGATGGCCGTATCACCGCCCAGGACCTGGGCCTGTGGAACGACACCCAGATCGAACCATTGCGGCGCATCACCCGTTTTATCGCGGCCCAGGGCGCGGTGGCTGGGATCCAGCTGGCCCATGCCGGGCGCAAGGCCAGCACCCACCGGCCATGGATCGGCAAACACGGCAGCGTCAAGCCGGAGGAGGGCGGCTGGGTGCCGGTGGGGCCCTCGCCGATTGCCTTCGACCCCAATCACACCCAGCCCAAGCCACTGGACGAAGCACAGATCCAGCAAGTAATCGCCGACTTTGTCGCCGCCGCCAGGCGCGCCTTGACCGCAGGCTTTGAGGTGGTGGAAATCCATGCAGCCCACGGGTACCTGCTGCACCAGTTTCTCTCGCCGATCAGCAACCAGCGTCAGGACCACTACGGCGGCTCCTTCGAAAACCGCATTCGCCTTGTGCTGGAAGTCACCAAGGCCGTGCGCGCCGTGTGGCCTGAGGAGTTGCCGCTGTTTGTACGCGTGTCGGCCACCGATTGGGTGGAAGACGGCTGGAACCCGGATGAGACCGTGGAATTGGCGCGCCGCCTGAAAGACCTCGGGGTGGATCTGATCGACGTGTCGTCCGGTGGTACCGCCGCCAATGCCGAGATTCCCACCGGCCCCGGCTACCAGACGCGCTTCGCCGAGCGCGTGCGCAAGGAATCGGGCATCGCCACCGGCACGGTCGGCATGATTACCGAACCGGCCCAGGCCGAGCACATCCTGCGTACCTGCCAGGCTGACATTATTTTTCTGGCCCGTGAACTGCTGCGCGACCCGTACTGGCCGTTGCATGCCGACGATGACCTGGGCGGACGCAAAGCCATCTGGCCGGCGCAGTACCAGCGGGCAACCCATCGGGACCAGCCGATCCATGAGTCGGATCTGCGGGATTGACCCTACTTATCTCTGTGCCAAACCCACCCTGATACGGTGGGTTTTTTCTTGCTCGCGTTTATAGGAAGGCTGATCCTTGGCGGTTGTTAAGCAGGAGAAGCTTATGCTGGTGGAACGCGCGTTAACCGAAGACGATATCCCTTTGCTGGCAACCATCGATCGTACGGAGCTGATCCCGGCGTGCTATCGCATGGACTGCGGCGAACTGGTGTTGTATGCCACACATCATGATATGCGCGGCTGGCCCGAAGGCGAGGCTGAACAGGATGCGGTGGCGCTGCGTGCCTGCCTCCAGCGCGGCGGGTGGTTGTGGGGCGTATTCGACGGCCAGGTGCTGGTTGCCGCAGTGGTGGTGGACAATCGGCCGTTCCATCACCAGGGCCTGCTGATGCGGCAGCTGAAATTCCTGCATGTCAGCCACAGTGCCCGCGGTTCTGGCCTGGGCGGGCGGTTGTTGGCGCTGGCTTGCGAGCACGGCCGGCAAGTGGGGGCCCAAGCGCTCTATATCTCGGCGACGGAGTCGCGTAACACTGTGGACTTTTACCTGCGCCATGGTTGCCGTCTGTTGCAGCAACCCCACGCTGAGCTTTATGCGCAAGAACCGCTAGACATTCACCTGTATCGACCCCTGCGTGAGTAATGGCTGTAGGTTTTTATTACCGCCGTTATTTTTTAAGTTAATACTCTAAAAAAATCCCACGAATGATGAGATAGTTTCTACGCTAAGGGTAAGCCCGACTCCTGGCCCAGGGAGACAGGCGGTTGGTCCGCGAAGCCGTTGCGCTTCCCGGGAGTTTGGAAATGGGCACCAGGAGTGTTTGACTGATATCAGGAGTAGCGGTCCATGGCCAAGTCCTATGGCGTAGCGGGTGCGGTGGCGTCTTTTCTGAGCCGTCGGATGTCCTTGCGGGGTCGAAGGTTGAGTTCAGATGAGATGGAGTTGCTGGTGCAATACCGGGCGCTGACCGAGAGCGATCAGGTGGCGATGCGGTATCTGATTGGTGCGATGAAAAGCGTGTCGCGGTTCTAAGCCAACTGTGATCATTCCCACGCTGCGGCGTGGGAATGATCAGGCGGTTAGTTTCAGGTGTACTTGCGCTGCTCCGGTGCTGGCGGGAAGTACTGATACAGCCAGGTTTCACTCAGGGTGCGGTCCTGGGTTCGTATAAACAGGCGCAATTCGACGGGGTCCACGCTGTCGCTGGTGGGGTACCAGTCGAACAGGATGCGATAGCCCTTGATGTTATCCAGCACCAGCACGCTGAAATCCTTCACCTCACCATGGGAACAAGTCACCACCGGCTCGATGCCGGTGCCCGCTGGCAAGCGATCCAGGCCGCCGCCCTTGAAGTCTACGGCGAAACGCCGCGCCCATACCTTCGGATAATGCTCGCCGGGTGCCCAGCCTTCGGTAAAACCGCCCATGCCCGAACGGGTCGCGTCGACCTGTGCCAGCGGCGTGCTCACCGGCGGCAGTGCGCTCCAGTACAGCTTGTAGCCGTAGTTGAGCGAATCACCCGCGGCCACGGGCTTTTTCGGGGTCCAGAAGGCCACGATATTGTCCAGGGTTTCGCCAGTGGTGGGGATTTCCAGCAAGTCGATGGAGCCTTCGCCCCAGGCCGTGGTCGGTTCAACCCACAGGCTTGGGCGTTTGCTGTACCAGTCGACGGTGTCCTGGTAGCTGGCGAACTCATGGTCGGTCTGCACCAGGCCGAAGCCTTTGGGGTTGGTGTCGGCGAACGCGTTGAATTGCAGCTTGGCCGGGTTGTTCAGGGGCCGGCAGATCCACTCGCCGTTGCCGCGCCACATGGCCAGGCGGTCCGAGTCGTGGATTTGCGGGTGAATGGTGTCGCACATGCGGCGCTCATGGGTGCCGCAGCTGAACATACTGGTCATGGGCGCGATGCCCAGTTGCTCGATGGCGGTGCGCGCATTGATGTGCGCGTCGATCGCCATCACCACTTGGTTGGCCTGGCAGTCGATATCGAAGCGGTAGGCGCCGGTGGCGCTTGGCGAGTCGAGCAGGGCGTAGACCACAAAGCGCGTGGCGTTCTTGTCCGGGGTTTCGAACCAGAACTGCGTGAAATCGGGGAATTCCTCGCGTTTTTTCGCGTAGGTATCAATCGCCAGGCCACGCGCCGAGAGGCCGTACTGGCCGGTGGAATCCACCGCACGGAAGTAGCTGGCGCCGAGAAACGACAGCACGTCATGGCGGTCCAACTCCGGCGCCTTGAACAGCTTGAAGCCGGAGAAACCCAGGTCCCCGGTCAGTTGCTGGGTGTCCACCGTGGTTTTTTCATAGTTGAACAGTGAAGGGCGAAAATGCACTTCGCGGGCTTCACGGGTCTTTGGGTCGACGCTGTGCATACGCACCGGCGTCTTGAAGCCCATGCCGACGTGGAAGAACTGCACGTCCAGTTGGCCGTTCAACTCCTTCCACAGCGAATGGTTACGGTCATAGCCGATGGCGTTGAAATTCTGCGGGGTCATGGTGGCCAGGGTCGGCGGCAGCACCTGCTTAGTGTCCTGGTAGCCACGGGTGGCCAATTGCTTGGCCTGGGCCTTGAGCGATTCGAAATCGAACGCCACGGCCTTGCCATCGGCAGCCCGATTCCCGGCCCAGGCCTGCGCGGCCAGCAGGCCACTGGCCGACAAACCGGTGTAAGCCGCAATGGCCATGGATGCTTTGAGCAAATTCCTGCGGTGCATAGAGACAACCTGTCGTGAGCAAATCCCGCGCCGTTCCTGGCACGTAGCGGATCAGAAATAACGGTTCGGACATGCCTTCGGCCAAACGCAACGGACAATAAACAGACGCCGGATAGCTTAAGCGGTTCGATGAACAAGGCAAATTGATTGATGGCGGGATGATGGCGTTGCATGTGCAACAAGACATTTCCAGCATCGCAGGATGACGTTACATCTGGAAGCACTCTAGATCGCGGCTTTTTGGCACTTAGTTTTACGCTGGAAGCCTATTGGTCCTACGAACCCAAGTGTCTGGAGGCTACGAATGAATACCCGTGGATTGCTCGATCAGTTGCTCAAGTCTGGCCAGGACATGTTGCAAAACAAGGCCGGCGGCCAACGCAAATCCAATGACAAGGGCGCCCTCGGCGGCTTGCTCAGCGGTGGCGGGCTCGGCAGCATGCTCGGCGGTGCCGGCGGCGGCGCCCTGGCGGCGGGGGCCATGGGCTTGCTGCTGGGCAATAAGAAAGCCCGCAAATTCGGCGGCAAGGCGCTCACCTACGGCGGCTTGGCCGCACTGGGTGTGATTGCCTACAAGGCTTACGGCAACTGGCAAGCCCAGCAGGCCAGCGCGCCCCAAGGCGAGCCGCAAACCATCGACCGCCTGCCGGCTGACCAGGTGGAGCAACACAGCCAGGGCATTCTCAAGGCACTGGTGGCCGCGGCCAAGGCTGATGGGCATGTGGATGAGCGCGAGCGCGCCTTGATCGAAGGCGAATTTACCAAGCTGGAAAACGACCAGGAGCTGCAACACTGGCTGCACGCCGAACTCAACAAGCCCCTGGACCCAACCGACGTTGCCCGCGCCGCCAGCACCCCGGAAATGGCCGCCGAAATGTACATCGCCAGCGTGATGCTGGTGGACGAAGAAAACTTCATGGAAAAAGCCTACCTGGACGAACTGGCACGCCAACTGAAACTTGAACCAGGCTTGAAGCTTGAGCTGGAAAAACAAGTACGGCTAAACGCATAAATAGGGCCACACGCCAGTCAAACCTGTGGGAGCAGGCTTGCCCGCGAATGCGGTGGGCCAGTCACTCTATTTCTGACTGACTGACTGACTGACTGACTGACTCACGCCATCGCGGCATAGGCACCAACACCGTAACCACGATGCGAAGCGAGCCGCTCTTGATCTTGCTTTTGATCTGCTTGTGATCTTGATCTCAGGCGCCCCGTTAAACCACGCTGGCCGGAATTCGACAGGGATTTGGGGGGTAAACCGGCAGGGATGCCGGTTTAGCCGCCCCGCGCCATGGATGGCGCGTGGCGGCGGCCCCCCAAATCACTGGCGGATTACGGGCACACCGAGCCTGGGCGAGGTGCCGAGTGGTGGGGCAAGAGCGTTTTGCTTACTTTTGCGCTTTTCAAAAGTGAGCCGCCGTCAGGGCGGAACCCTAAGCGGCCATTGCCGCAGGAATGGATATGTACACAATCCAGCTGTGTTGACTGTCAGGCCGCCATCGCAGGCAAGTCAGCTCCCACATTCAGATCGTGGGGGGGCAGGTGGGTAGGCGTCGGCTGTCAGGCCGTCACGGGAGCAAGCTCCCTCGCCACAGGTCCAGCGCCGTACCAAAATTGTGTAGATAACTGTGGCCAACGCGAGCACATCTGCATTCTGTGCACTGCACATCAAAAGCCTTGATAAAAGCGCGCAGCCGCTCAGCTATACTCCCCTCCATTTGAATGGCCCTGCGAGGAATTACTGTGAAGAACTGGACCCTGCGCCAAAGGATTTTGGCGAGCTTTGCGGTAATTATCGCGATCATGCTACTGATGGTCGTGGTCTCGTATTCGCGCCTGCTGAAAATCGAAATCAGCGAAAACTCAGTGCGGGACGATGCGGTGCCCGGGGTGTTTTTCAGCTCCATGATTCGCAGCGCCTGGGTCGACAGCTACCTGCAGACCCAGGAGTTGGTCGGGATCCACGAGAACCAGGGCATTTCCGAAACCGACAAACAGGACTACAAGTCTTTCGAGGCTCGGCTTGAGCAACATATGGCCAGCTACGCAGGGACGATCAATATCACCCAGGATCGCACCGAATTCGATGCCTTCGAAAAACTGCACCAGAGCTACAACCAGATTCTCGCCCAGGTCTTGGCGGCCCATCAGAGCAATAACGCCGCCGAAGCACTGAGGTTGTTCAACGAGCAACTGACCCCCGCCTGGACAGCAGGCCGCATGAAGCTCAATGACATTATCAATGAGAACAAGCAGGTCGCCGACAACGCCACCGCCGCCATCGATGATGCGGTAGCGGCCGCGAAGATCAGCATGGGCGTCTCGCTGTTGCTGGCGATTCTCGCCGCCGCGCTGTGTGGCCTGTTGCTGATGCGCGCGATCATGGCGCCGATGCAGCGCATCGTTCAAATCCTCGAAGTCATGCGCACCGGTGACCTGAGCAAGCGCCTGAACCTGGAGCGCAAGGACGAATTCAACGCGGTTGAAACCGGCTTCAACGACATGATGACCGAGCTGACTGCCCTGGTGTCCCAGGCGCAGCGTTCATCGGTGCAGGTCACCACCTCGGTCACCGAGATTGCCGCGACCTCCAAGCAGCAACAGGCGACCGCGACAGAAACCGCAGCCACCACCACCGAAATCGGCGCCACTTCCCGCGAGATTGCCGCCACGTCCAAGGACTTGGTCCGCACCATGACCGAAGTGTCCACCGCCGCCGACCAGGCCTCGGTGGCTGCCGGTTCCGGCCAGCAGGGCCTGGCCCGCATGGAAGAAACCATGCACTCGGTGATGGGCGCCGCCGACCTGGTCAACGCCAAGCTGGCGATCCTCAATGAGAAGGCCGGCAACATCAACCAGGTGGTAGTCACCATCGTCAAGGTGGCCGACCAGACCAACCTGTTGTCCCTCAATGCTGCGATCGAGGCTGAGAAAGCCGGTGAGTACGGGCGCGGCTTTGCCGTGGTTGCCACCGAAGTGCGCCGCCTGGCCGACCAGACCGCTGTGGCGACCTACGACATTGAGCAGATGGTGCGTGAGATCCAGTCGGCGGTGTCGGCAGGGGTGATGGGCATGGACAAATTCTCCGAGGAGGTGCGCCGCGGCATGTCTGAGGTGCAGCAAGTGGGCGAGCAACTGTCGCAGATCATCCATCAGGTACAGGCCCTGGCGCCGCGGGTGTTGATGGTCAACGAAGGTATGCAGGCCCAGGCCACCGGTGCCGAGCAGATCAACCACGCGCTGGTGCAATTGGGCGATGCCAGCAGCCAGACCGTCGAATCCCTGCGCCAGGCCAGCTTTGCCATTGATGAACTGAGCCAGGTTGCGGTCGGTCTGCGCAGCGGCGTCTCGCGTTTCAAAGTCTGATGAGCGAGCTCGCGGCTAAACGCGGTGCCGTCCCGGCAGCGAAAAAGGCGTTGTTTCTGGTGTTTCGCATCGGCAACGAACGCTTTGCCCTCAAGGCTACGGAAGTGGCCGAGGTACTGCCGCGCCTGGCGCTCAAACCTATCGCCCAAGCGCCCTTGTGGGTGGCGGGTATCTTCGCCCATCGTGGGGTGCTGGTGCCGGTCATCGACTTGAGCGCCCTGACGTTCGGCACTTCGGCTCAGGCGCGTACCAGCACGCGCCTGGTGCTGGTCAATTACCAGCCGCAGCCCTGGAGTGAGGCGCGTTGGCTGGGGCTGATTTTGGAACAGGCCACCGACACCCTGCGTTGCGACCCCGCCGAATTCCAGCCCTATGGCCTGGACAACCGGCAGGCGCCGTACCTGGGGCCGGTGCGTGAAGATGCCCAGGGCTTGATGCAGTGGATTGGCGTTGCGGATCTGTTGACCGCGCCAGTGCGCGCCTTGCTGTTTTCCGCCGAGTTGAGCCTATGAGCAATGACCCGCGGTTTTTCGCGTTTTTGAAAGAACGCATCGGCCTGGACGTCGCTTCGGTGGGCGAGGCGATTATCGAACGCGCGGTGCGCCAGCGCTGCCAGTCGTCCCAGTCGCAGTCGGCGGAGGCTTACTGGCAACACCTGCAAACCTCCCATGACGAGCAGCAGGCGCTGATCGAAGCGGTGATCGTCCCCGAGACCTGGTTTTTCCGCTATCCCGAATCCTTTGCAACCCTGGCTCGCCTGGCCCAGGCACGCTTGGCCGAGATCAACCAGATGCGCGCCCTGCGTATTCTCAGCCTGCCGTGTTCGACCGGCGAAGAACCCTATTCGATTGCCATGGCCTTGCTCGATGCGGGGTTGGCGCCCCACCAGTTCAAAGTGCAGGGCATGGATGTCAGCCCGCTGTCGGTGGAGCGCGCGCGGCGGGGCGTGTACGGCAAGAACTCGTTTCGCGGCGCCGACCTTGAGTTTCGTGACCGTCACTTCACTGAAGACGCAGGTAATTACCGCATCGCCGACCGGGTGCGCGAACAAGTGCGCCTGCAAGTCGGCAACTTGCTGGACCCGGCACTGCTGGCGAATGAGCCAACCTACGATTTTGTGTTCTGCCGCAACTTGCTGATCTACTTCGACCAGCCGACCCAGAAACAGGTCTTTGATGTGCTCAAGGCATTGACTCACGTAGACGGTGTGCTGTTTATCGGCCCGGCCGAGGGCAGCCTGCTGGGGCGTCACGGCATGCGCTCCATCGGTGTGCCGCAGTCCTTTGCCTTCAGTCGGCATGTAGAACCGGCCCCGCCGGTTGCACCTGTGGTCAAACCGACGCCCGCGCCGCTACCGCAGCGCAGGGCGGTGCCGATACCGCTCAAGCCGCGGCCGTTCAGCACCGTCAGCCCCAACGTGCCACCGGTCAAAGTGGTGACTACCGATGCCGGGGATTTGCTCAGCCAGATCGCAACCCTGGCCAACGAGGGCAAAAGTGCCGAGGCCCGAGCGGCCTGCGAACGGTATTTGAGCAGTCACCCGCCGGCCGCCCAGGTGTTTTACTGGTTGGGGCTGCTCAGCGATGTGGCTGGCAGTGCCCTGGAGGCCCAAGGGTATTACCGAAAAGCCCTGTATCTGGAACCGCAGCATCCCCAGGCCCTGATGCACCTGGCCGCGTTGCTCGAGTCCCAGGGTGACAGTGCCGGCGCGCGCCGTCTTCAGGCACGCGCCGCCCGTAGCGAGCGAGCTGACAGTGAGTCCAAACGATGAGTAGTCCTGACGCGCTCGACACCGCAGGCCTGGACCTGACGCTGACCGATACCCAAGCCATTGACGACTGTTGGAACCGCATCGGTATTCATGGCGACAAGTCCTGCCCGTTGTTGGCCGAGCATATCCACTGCCGCAATTGCTCGGTGTATTCCGCCGCCGCCACACGCCTGCTCGACCGCTACGCACTGCAACAGGACGACCATCACGCGCAGGCAACTGCCGAAGCGGATAACGAGGTGGTCACCCGTTCGCTGTTGATGTTCCGCCTCGGCGAAGAATGGCTCGGTATCGCCACCCGTTGCCTGGTGGAAGTGGCGCCGTTGCAGCCGATCCACTCGCTGCCGCACCAGCGTTCCCGAGCGCTGCTGGGCGTGGCCAACGTACGCGGGGCGCTGGTGGCGTGCCTCTCACTGGTGGAACTGTTGGGCCTGGACAGCACCAGTGCCGGCTCCAGCGGCGGGCGGATCATGCCGCGCATGCTGATCATCGCTGCCCAGGACGGCCCGGTCGTGGTGCCGGTGGATGAAGTAGACGGTATCCATGCCATCGATGAGCGCACCTTGAAGGCCGCATCGGTGTCCGGCACCCAGGCCAGCGCACGCTACACCCAAGGCGTGTTGCAGTGGAAAGGCCGCAGCCTGCGTTGGCTGGACGAAGCGCAATTGTTGTCCGCCGTGACCCGGAGCCTCGCATGACCCCCGACCAGATGCGCGATGCCTCGCTGTTGGAACTGTTCAGCCTGGAGGCTGATGCGCAGACCCAAGTGTTGAGCGCGGGCCTGCTGGCGCTGGAACGCAACCCGACCCAGGCCGACCAGCTCGAAGCCTGCATGCGCGCCGCGCATTCACTTAAAGGGGCGGCGCGGATTGTCGGTGTGGATGCCGGCGTCAGCGTGGCCCACGTAATGGAAGATTGCCTGGTCAGCGCCCAGGAAGGCCGTCTGTATCTGCAACCTGAACATATCGACGCATTACTGCAAGGCACTGATCTGCTGATGCGTATCGCCACCCCGGGCAACGATGTGGGGCCGGCGGATATCGAGGCGTACGTAGCGCTGATGGAGCGCTTGCTCGATCCCTCGCAGCCGATTGCGACGCCCGCGCCAAAACCCGAGCCCATCCCCGCGCCGCGGGTTGACGCGCTGCTGCTGGAGCCCGAGCTGGAGCCTGCGCCACCGCTCGGCAGTGACGCGCCGCGCCAGAACAAGCGCATGACCGAAGGCGGCGAGCGTGTGCTGCGGGTGACGGCTGAGCGCTTGAACAGTCTGTTGGACTTGTCCAGCAAATCCCTGGTGGAAACCCAGCGGCTCAAGCCGTACCTGGCCAGCCTGCAACGCCTCAAGCGCATTCAAAGTAACAGCTTGCGTGCGCTGGATGCCCTGGACGGCCAGCTCAAGTCGCTGGATCTGAACCTGGAAGCCCAGGAGGCCCTGGCCGATACCCGTCGCCTGCTGAGTGAAGCCCAGGCCCTGCTGGCGGAAAAAAACGCCGAGCTGGATGAGTTCGGCTGGCAGGCCGGCCAGCGCGCCCAGGTGCTCTACGACACCGCATTGGCCTGCCGCATGCGGCCGTTTGCCGATGTGCTGGCCGGGCAGGTGCGCATGGTGCGTGACTTAGGTCGCAGCCTGGGCAAGCAAGTGCGCCTGGAGATTGAGGGCGAAAAGACCCAGGTCGACCGGGACGTGCTGGAAAAACTCGAAGCGCCGCTCACCCATCTATTACGCAATGCGGTCGATCACGGCATCGAACCCCCTGAGCAACGCGTGCTGGCGGGCAAGCCGGCGGAAGGCTTGATTCGCCTGCGTGCGTCCCATCAGGCCGGGTTGTTGGTGCTGGAATTGAGCGATGACGGCAACGGTGTCGACCTCGAGCGCCTGCGCGGCACCATCGTCGACCGCCATCTGTCGCCGGTTGAAACGGCCCTGCGTCTGAGTGAAGAGGAACTGCTCACGTTCCTCTTCTTGCCAGGGTTCAGCCTGCGCGACAAAGTCACCGAAGTGTCCGGGCGCGGGGTCGGCCTGGACGCGGTGCAACATATGGTTCGTCAACTGCGCGGCGCGGTGGTGCTGGAGCAGACGGCGGGGCAGGGCAGCCGCTTCCATCTTGAGGTGCCGTTGACCCTGTCGGTGGTGCGCAGCCTGGTGGTGGAAGTCGGCGAAGAAGCCTATGCCTTTCCCCTGGCGCATATCGAACGCATGTGCGACCTGGCGCCCGACGACATCGTGCAGTTGGAAGGCCGCCAGCATTTCTGGCATGAGGGCCGGCACGTCGGCCTGGTTGCCGCCAGCCAGTTGCTGCAGCGCCCGCCGGGGCAGAACCCGTCAGATACCTTGAAGGTGGTGGTGATCCGCGAGCGCGATGCCGTATACGGGATTGCCGTGGAGCGTTTTATCGGCGAGCGCACCCTGGTGGTGTTGCCGCTGGATGATCGTCTGGGGAAAGTCCAGGACATTTCCGCCGGGGCCTTGCTCGATGACGGCTCGGTGGTGTTGATCGTCGATGTCGAAGACATGCTGCGTTCGGTGGATAAATTGCTCAACACCGGTCGCCTGGAGCGCATTGCCCGGCGCAGCCAGCAGGCCACCGAAGCGCCGCGCAAGCGTGTGCTGGTGGTGGACGACTCACTGACGGTGCGCGAGCTGCAACGCAAATTATTACTCAATCGTGGTTATGAAGTCGCTGTTGCGGTCGATGGCATGGATGGCTGGAACGCATTGCGCTCCGAGGACTTCGACCTGCTTATCACTGATATTGATATGCCTCGCATGGACGGTATTGAATTGGTCACACTTTTGCGCCGTGACAGTCGCCTGCAATCGTTGCCGGTGATGGTGGTTTCCTACAAGGATCGTGAAGAAGACCGCCGCCGTGGCCTCGACGCCGGGGCCGACTATTATCTAGCCAAAGCCAGTTTCCATGACGACGCCTTGCTCGACGCCGTGGTTGAACTGATTGGAGGCGCCCGGGCATGAGGATTGCGATCGTCAATGACATGCCCCTGGCGGTGGAGGCCTTGCGCCGCGCCCTGAGTTACGAGCCCGCCCACGAGGTGGTATGGGTGGCCAGCAATGGCCTGGAAGCGGTACAGCGTTGCGCCGAGCTGACCCCGGACCTGATCCTGATGGACCTGATCATGCCGGTGATGGATGGGGTGGAGGCCACCCGGCAGATCATGGCCGACACGCCTTGCCCGATTGTGATCGTCACTGTCGACCGCCAGGCCAACGTCAGCCGCGTATTCGAAGCCATGGGCCACGGCGCCCTGGATGTGGTGGACACCCCGGCACTGGGCGTTGGCAACCCTAAGGATGCGGCCGCGCCCCTGCTGCGCAAGATCCTCAATATTGGTTGGCTGATCGGCCAGCGCGGCACGCGGGTGCGTGCCGAAACCCCGCCGCAGCGGGTCACCGGCAAGCGTCAACGGCTGGTGGCCATTGGTTCTTCGGCTGGTGGGCCGGCGGCACTGGAAGTTCTGCTCAAGGGTTTGCCCCGGGATTTTCCCGCCGCCATCGTGCTGGTACAGCATGTGGACCAGGTCTTCGCCGCCGGCATGGCCGAGTGGCTGAGCAGCGCTTCCGGCCTGCCGGTGCGCCTGGCCTGTGAGGGCGAGCCGCCTCAACCCGGCGTGGTATTGCTGGCCGGAACCAACCACCATATTCGCTTGTTGAAAAATGGCACGTTAGCCTATACCGCAGAGCCGGTGAACGAGATTTACCGGCCCTCCATCGACGTGTTTTTCGAAAGCGTCGCCAGTTACTGGAACGGTGACGCCGTTGGCGTCTTGCTCACCGGCATGGGGCGCGACGGCGCCCAGGGCCTCAAGCTGATGCGTGAACAAGGATATTTGACCATCGCCCAGGACCAGCAGAGCTCGGCGGTGTATGGCATGCCCAAAGCGGCGGCGGCGATTGATGCTGCTGTTGAAATTCGCCCACTGGATAGAATTGCGCCCCGATTGCTGGAGGTCTTTGCAAAATGAACAAAAATCTCCCGCCGTGCTGGCTTGCAGGTAGTAATTCAGGTGATTGCACATGAATGATTTACAGCTCGACGACTTCAAGACCGACGAAAACGCCGCCATGGTGCTGCTGGTCGACGACCAGGCCATGATCGGTGAAGCCGTGCGGCGTGGCCTGGCCCATGAAGAGAACATCGACTTCCACTTTTGCGCCGACCCGCACCAGGCGATTGCCCAGGCGATCCGCATCAAGCCCACGGTGATCCTGCAAGACCTGGTGATGCCGGGCCTGGACGGCCTGACCCTGGTGCGTGAGTACCGCAATCACCCGGCCACCGCGAATATCCCGATCATCGTGCTGTCCACCAAAGAGGACCCACTGATCAAAAGCGCGGCCTTTGCGGCCGGGGCCAATGATTACCTGGTCAAGCTGCCGGACAACATCGAACTGGTAGCACGCATCCGCTATCACTCGCGCTCCTACATGACCCTGTTGCAGCGCGACGCGGCCTACCGCGCGTTGCGGGTCAGCCAGCAACAGTTGCTGGACACCAACCTGGTGCTGCAACGCCTGATGAACTCCGACGGCCTGACCGGGCTGTCCAACCGCCGTCACTTCGACGAATACCTGGAGCTGGAATGGCGCCGCGCCATGCGCGACCAGACCCAACTCTCGTTGCTGATGATCGATGTGGACTTCTTCAAGACCTACAACGACAGCTTCGGCCACGTCGAGGGCGACGAAGCCTTGCGCAAAGTCGCAGCCACCATTCGCGATGCCAGCAGCCGCCCTTCGGACTTGCCGGCGCGCTACGGTGGCGAAGAGTTCGCACTGGTCCTGCCCAACACCTCGCCGGGCGGCGCACGCCTGGTCGCGGAAAAACTGCGCATGGCGGTGGCGGCGTTGAAAATCCCGCACATCGCCCCGGCTGAAGGTGCCAGCCTGACCATCAGTATCGGGCTGTCGACGTTGACGCCGGCTCAGGGTACGGACTGTCGGCAGTTGATCATGGCGGCGGACAAGGGGTTGTACACGGCCAAGAACAATGGGCGTAATCAGGTTGGTATCGAGTAATTAGAGGCCAACTTCAATGTGCGAGGGGGACTTCCCCCTTGCACTCCTGAGTTTCGTACTCATCCGAATTGATTACATATGAAAGTTTTTGAGCTAAGAAATCTGCCATCGTTGTAGAGCCGATGGCAGGGGGCAGGACGGCGTTATTCTATTCTGAATCCAGGCTTGCCATTATTCGCGCGCCACTCTTTGACCTCTTTTACAATGCCTTCTGGACTGTCTTCTCTACCCTTTCTTGGATAATAGACGAGGTCTGACCCATCAGGATGCTCCGTAAGTCGCTTGAATTCTAATAGCATTTCGTCATCTTCTTCCTCAGAGCGAGCACTCGCATCACAAAGAGAAATTACAAATTTTAAAAATTCGCTTTCTGTGTACTCGGAAATTGAGGTTTTCATCTTAATTACCTTTGCCGTGAATACGCTTATGAAGTTTTGGAGTGACTATGTGGATATTGTCGATGTCGAAAATTTCTCCGCCTTGGGAAATGAATATTTTATGGTGAAGTTCGAATTTACTAGATTTTCCAGCATGTTCTAGTTCGCTAGTATAGGGCGCCTTGCCGTTTAGTATTCTTCTTAGGTTTTGACGGTTTAACTGACTAGCCAGTTCCGAGTCGCTAGCAACCGTTTTCCAGAAGGCTTCACGAAATGCCTTGAAGTTTTTAAATTCTTGACCTCTCAGTTTTGCGGCAATTTGCGATGGTATAGGGACTCCTTCACCCTGGGAGGCCGCTCCCAGCCAAGAGCCGGTTATAGATTGCCCATTGCCTGTCACGATTCCGGGATCTTCACGCCGATCCCTGAACATGACATAGATTGGAGGCAGGCCAGAATCGACCGGGAAAACGATGATGAAGTCGTCAAATCCAGCTTCAACAACGGCTGGAAAACTGTCAACCCTACCCTCGACTGGAATTGTGTCGGCGCCTGCATAGACGGGCGTTTCAGGCGGGGCCGGTGGCAGCGTTGTTGAGCTATCTCCAGGAGCGGAAATAGGTGTCCAAATCAACGTTCTTGGTGGAATGTCACTTGTCGTGACGGTGTATACCTTCTGCCCAGGATCATAGGTCGCAGTAACCACTTTGACCCTGGAAGGCACGCTTGCACCATCGGTGTTGACCACAAAAACTTCTGACCGCCCATCTGCGGCCGTCCTCGAACTCATTCGAACCGGCAGGTCGATTGTGCCGTTGACTGCCGAACTTATCGTCGACTCGTCGAGGCCTGGTACCAAGGTTGAGATCGGTGTGCCAAGCGCATAACGCTCTGGAAGTTCTCCGTTCGCGAGTTTGGGAGAATAGATCAGCGCTGAAACACCGACCATCAAGCCACTCGCGGTACTGGCGGCCAATTCCGTCAATGCGGCCACTGCTGCCCCAATAGCGGCTCGCAGCGTGACGGTAACCCCCTCTGCTGTAGCGATAGTTCCGACTGAGGTCATGACTATCGCTTGAGTCGCAGCAGCAGTGCCCGACAGTCGATAGGTATTGGCTACTCTTACCGCTTCAATACGCGCTTGGGCCGTTGCTACCTGCTGCGCACGTTCTGCGAGGTCGCTGATTGCATTGGAGGCGTTGGCAAGAAACCGCGCGGACTCTGACTTCAGCACAAAGTCATGATGGCTGAGCCATCTCACCCCAAGAGCGGTATTCTGCTGTAGATAAATAAGCTGTTTGAGTCCCTCAAGCTCGGGTTTGCTGAGTGGCGGTGTAACCTGTGGGTTGGCTGCGGGATAGTAAATCATCAACCCGTTCCGGTTTATGGCTAACGGTGGGTCAATAGGTTTGATCGCAGCCATCGTTTTTTCGATCATTTTGTCCAGCGTGTTTTTGTAACGCATGAGGGTCTGGTCGGGTGTCAATCCAACGACCGAACCGGCAAGAGAGGCGAGTTCCACCTGCAGGTATTCCGGCAGCAACTGCACCTGAATTTCCAACTCATCTGCAATGGCCTTCAGATACTCATTGTGTAAATTTTCCCAGCCAGGATCCTGTTCGGCTAAATTGGCCTCCAGTGTTTGCCGGGCCTTTGCCAACCCTGAAAGTTTTTTAGTCAGAATGTCTATGGAGAGCGAGAGAGCCTTGAGTTCTTGTGCGGCCCTCCAGACGTTGTCGTAAAGTGTGTAGGCATCGCCCAGATTTTTTATCGGGTCAGAAGAGGCAAGCGTTTCACGTAGCTTTGTATAAGTTAAGTTTTCCATCAGGTAAAAAGGGCTTTGATCATAGAGCCCATAGATGAGTGGCGCAGTACTGGCGTATTTGGATTTTTTCGCGTCGATGATTTCAAATGCGATTTTTTGATCGAGAATGGCTGAGGCTGTCTCTGTGAGTGCCTGTGAAGCTTTCGCGGCTTGCTGTTTCTCTGCGAGTTCGCGTTCAGTGTCAGTAGTGAGGGTTGCGAACCGTGCGCTGTACTCCGCGTCAATCAAGGATTGATTGTACTTTTGCTCTCCAATGAAATCGGCGGTGGTGCTAGGGAAGTCAAACTGCTTGAAGCGGCTACGGTCTCCTTCACCTCGACGTGGCCCTTCTTGAAGGCCCCAGCCATCTCCACTTCCTACGTAGCCTCCGCCTTCACCACCCCAATAAGTGTTTCGTCTCTCTGCGGTAATTATCGTCGGCTTGAGTTCTAAAGGTTGTCCTGGCTGCCACCCTTGTTGTGCCATAGGGCCTCTCCATTTTTATGAGAGTGATCGTTAGAGTTTGTGCGTCCTGAAGAAAAAAACTCAGGCGCTTTGATCGAACTTATTTGAGAGGGAAGAAAGAAAAAACTGATGGCGTTTTGATTTGATTTTATGTGTGTAGGAGGCTTTGTAAGACGGTTCTGAAACTGATGTATTTATATTCTTGTATGTTTATCACTTGAGTCTTGGGATGATTTGGCTAGAAACCTAATTGTTTGTTTTTATTGGAGTGGGTTGGTTTGTGGTCTTTTAGGCAGGCTCTGATTTGGATTTTCAAATTATTTGTATAAACAGATGAACGGTCTGGTTTTAGCGAGTAGTAGGTCGGGTTTTCTAACGCGCGGCATCGTCAATCTATAGGAAATGCTCTGATGGTCGCGTATCCGTCACCGAAGCAAGCGTGACGAGAGGCAAGCGCTGTCTTGGCAGAATCGACCAAGCGGGCTGCCGTTTCCAGCCGTTTGCCGTTATACTCGCCGGCTTTCAAAAGTTCGCCAACGAGTGCTGCCCGCCATGGAAATCAACCCGATCCTTAACACCATCAAGGACCTGTCCGAGCGCTCCGAAACTATTCGGGGGTATCTTTGACTACGATCAAAAGCATGAGCGTCTGACCGAGGTCAATCGCGAGCTTGAAGATCCGAGTGTCTGGAACAAACCTGAATACGCCCAGGAACTGGGGCGCGAGCGCGCTGCGCTGGCACAGATTGTCGATACCCTCGACGAACTGAACACCGGCCTGGGTGATTGCCGCGACCTGCTGGACATGGCCGTCGAAGAAAACGACGAAGGCGCAGTGGGCGATGTTGTCGCCGAGCTGGCCCGTCTCGAGGAAAACCTCGCCAAGCTTGAATTCCGCCGCATGTTCAGCCACGAAATGGACCCGAACAACGCCTACCTGGATATCCAGGCCGGTTCCGGTGGCACCGAAGCCCAGGACTGGGCCAACATCCTGCTGCGCATGTACCTGCGCTGGGCCGACAAGCGCGGTTTCGACGCGACCATCATGGAACTGTCCGCCGGTGAAGTGGCCGGTATCAAGGGTGCGACAGTACACATCAAGGGCGAATACGCCTTTGGCTGGCTGCGCACCGAGATCGGCGTGCACCGCCTGGTGCGCAAGAGCCCGTTCGACTCCGGCAACCGTCGCCACACCTCATTCTCTGCGGTGTTCGTCTCGCCAGAGATCGACGACAAAGTGGAAATCGAGATCAACCCGGCCGACCTGCGGATCGACACCTACCGCTCCTCCGGCGCCGGTGGTCAGCACGTAAACACCACTGACTCGGCCGTACGTATCACCCACGTACCGACCAACACCGTGGTCAGTTGCCAGAACGAACGTTCCCAGCACGCCAACAAGGACACCGCCATGAAAATGCTGCGGGCCAAGTTGTACGAGCAGGAAATGCAGAAGCGCAACGCCGCTTCCCAGGCGCTGGAAGACACCAAGTCGGATATCGGCTGGGGTCACCAGATCCGTTCGTACGTGCTCGATGCCTCGCGGATCAAGGATCTGCGCACTAACATCGAACGCAGCGACTGCGACAAGGTACTCGACGGCGATATCGACGAATACCTGGAAGCCAGCCTGAAATCCGGCCTCTAATACCCTCTGTGGGAGCGGGCTTGCCCGCGATCCCCCGCCGAAGGCTGGGGGCAACGAACCTGATGGAATATTTAAAGACATGAGCGACCAACAACTCGACCCGCAAGCACTGCAACAGGAAGAAAACTCCCTGATCGCCCTGCGCAAGGAAAAGCTTGCTGCCGAGCGCGCCAAGGGTAACGCCTTCCCCAACGACTTCCGTCGCGACAACTACTGCGATGCCTTGCAGAAGCAATACGCGGACAAGACCAAGGAAGAACTGGCTGAGGCTGCGATCCCGGTCAAGGTGGCAGGTCGCATCATGCTCAACCGTGGCTCGTTCATGGTGATCCAGGACATGACCGGTCGCATCCAGGTCTACGTCAACCGCAAGACCCTGTCCGAAGAAACCCTGGCCTCGGTGAAAACCTGGGACATGGGCGACATCATCGCCGCCGAAGGCACCCTGGCCCGTTCCGGCAAGGGCGACCTGTACGTCGAGATGACCAATGTACGCCTGCTGACCAAGTCCCTGCGCCCGCTGCCAGACAAGCACCACGGCCTGACCGACACCGAACAGCGCTATCGCCAGCGCTACGTTGACCTGATCGTCAACGAAGACGTGCGCCAGACCTTCCGCGTACGCTCGCAAGTCATTGCTCACATCCGCAGCTTCCTGATGCAGCGTGACTTCCTGGAAGTGGAAACCCCGATGCTGCAGACCATCCCGGGTGGTGCCGCAGCCAAGCCGTTCGAGACCCACCACAACGCGCTGGACATGGAAATGTTCCTGCGCATTGCGCCTGAGCTGTACCTCAAGCGGCTTGTTGTTGGCGGCTTTGAAAAGGTGTTCGAGATCAACCGCAACTTCCGTAACGAAGGCGTCTCGACCCGTCACAACCCTGAATTCACCATGTTGGAGTTCTACCAGGCCTACGCCGACTACGAAGACAACATGGACCTGACCGAAGAGCTGTTCCGCGAGCTGGCACAGCTGGTGCTGGGCAGCACTGACGTGCCGTACGGCGACAAGGTGTTCCACTTCGGCGAGCCATTCGTGCGCCTGTCGGTGTTCGACTCGATCCTCAAGTACAACCCCGAGCTGACCGCTGACGACCTCAACGACATCGACAAGGCCCGTGCCATTGCCAAGAAAGCCGGCGCCAAGGTGCTGGGCTTCGAAGGCCTGGGCAAGCTGCAGGTGATGATTTTCGAAGAATTGGTGGAGCACAAGCTGGAACAGCCGCACTTCATTACCCAATACCCGTTCGAAGTGTCGCCGCTGGCCCGTCGCAACGACGACAACCCGAACGTCACCGACCGTTTCGAGCTGTTCATCGGTGGCCGCGAAATCGCCAACGCCTATTCCGAGCTTAACGATGCGGAAGACCAGGCCGAGCGCTTCATGGCCCAGGTGGCCGACAAGGACGCCGGTGACGACGAAGCCATGCACTACGATGCCGACTTCGTTCGGGCCCTGGAGTACGGCATGCCGCCGACTGCCGGTGAAGGTATCGGCATTGACCGTCTGGTGATGTTGTTGACCAACTCGCCGTCGATCCGCGACGTGATCCTGTTCCCGCACATGCGGCCACAAGCGTAACCGTAGCGAAATCCGAAGCCGCCTTTTATAAGGCGGCTTTTTTATGTGGCCTGTTCAAGTGGTGCTTGTCATTGATCGTTCCCACGCTCCGCATGGGAATGCACCCTGTGACGCTCCGCGTCACCTCTAAAGGAAGAAGTGTGGTGAACCGCGTAATGGCTCAAGAAGGTGCCGCCGGCATTGCTGCTGCCGTGGCTGAAAGCGTTCAGTACCAGGGCCGCAAGGCCAGTCGGCGGGGCAGCGAGCAGCGCCGGCAAGACATTCTCGATGCGGCCATGCGTATCGTCGTGCGCGATGGCGTGCGGGCCGTACGTCATCGGGCAGTGGCGGCAGAGGCGGGGGTGCCGCTGTCGGCCACCACCTATTACTTCAAAGACATCGACGACCTGCTCACCGACACCTTCGCCCAATACGTGGAGCGCAGCGCCGCTTTCATGGGCAAGCTGTGGGTGCGCAACGAAGGCCTGTTGCGCGAGATGGTCGCCTATGGTGACGGCAGCCCGCAGTCGCGTTCGCAACTGGCCGATGATATCGCCCGCCTGACCGCCGACTATGTGCTGCGCCAGCTGACCAACCGCCGCGAATACCTGATGGCCGAGCAGGCTTTTCGCCAGGAAGCCCTGCTCAACCCGCGCCTGGCCGAACTGGTACGCTCCCACCAACAGATCCTGTTGCAGGGCACCGGGCAGTTTTTCCAGGTATTGGGTTCCCGTGAGCCACAGCAGGATGCCAAGGTGTTGACGGCTATCATCAGTCGGATGGAATATCAGGGCCTGTTGGGCGGCGCAGAGCCTTTGACGGGTGACGAGATGCTTGAAATTCTCAAGCGTCACATGCACCTGGTATTGGCCTCGGCCTAGCCCTGTGCGCAATCTGCTTGGGGTGGGGGCAGGCAAGCCAGCTCCTACCTCTGATGGGCCTGCTGCTCAGATGTGAAGCCGTGCGCTAACTGCGCGTGGGCCAATAACGTTTAAAGAGGAAGCACCGGGTGGACGATTACCAGCAGACGATACGCACCTTGTCCGATCGCATTGTGCTGGCGCAAACACCGATCCGCGTCCTTGATGCGGTGAAATGGGACGAGAACATTCGTCAGGGATTTCTCAAGGCCAAGGGCAAGGCGATGCCTGCCGTAGACCGTGATTACTACCTGAACCGGCCGCTGTCGTTCGATTCCAGTGCGGTGAAGTTGGAGTTTCAGAACATCGAGCGCGACATCACCCGTCGCCTTGGGCAATTCAGTCCGGTTGGGCAGATCATGCGGCGCATGTGCCGTGAATACCGCATGGTGGTGCGCATGCTTGAAGCGCGCGGCACCGAGGACTTCGGTCTGATTTCCCAAGAGCTTTACGGCGCCGCCTCCGATGCGTTCCACGCCGGCGACCCGACCCTGGCCGACCTTGGCCTGATGCTCTCCGACTACCTGAACAACATCGATGGCCGGGGTGACCTCAAGGACGAAGCCAAGACCCTCACCGCCAAGGACGCGGTCAGCCTGCTGCAAACGCGCCTGAACAAGGTGTTTGGCGAAGCCGAAGAGACCATCCGCGTGTTCGAGTCCGACGGCATTGTCGCCGATGCGGCAGCGGGCGCCGACTACATCAAGATCCGCGCCGATGCGATGTTCAATGACCGCGACGTGCGCGCCCTCGAAGTGCATGAAGGGTTGGTGCATGTGGGCACCACCCTTAACGGCCAGAACCAGCCGATCTGCACGTTTCTGTCCAAGGGCCCGCCGTCGTCCACCGTCACCCAGGAAGGCCTGGCGATCCTGATGGAAATCATCACGTTTGCCTCCTACCCCAGCCGCCTGCGCAAACTCACCAACCGGACCCGCGCCATCCATATGGTGGAGGAGGGCGCTGACTTCCTGCAGGTGTTCGAGTTCTTCCGTGAGCAAGGCTTTGAAATGGCCGAAAGCTATGGGAATGCCAGCCGGGTATTTCGTGGTTCGGTGCCCACCGGCCTGCCATTTACCAAGGATTTGTCCTACCTCAAGGGCTTTATCATGGTCTACAACTACATCCAGCTCGCCGTGCGCAAAGGCAAGCTGGAGCAAGTGCCGCTGCTGTTCTGCGGCAAGACCACCCTTGAAGACATGCGTACCCTGCGCCAGCTGGTCGACGAAGGCCTGGTGGTGCCGCCCAAGTACCTGCCGGAGCAGTTTCGTGACATGAACGCGCTGGCGGCCTGGATGTGCTTCTCCAACTTCCTCAACCACTTGAGTCTGGACCGGATCGAGGCGGATTACTCCAATATCCTTTAACTGACGAAACCGAATCAAAAAATGTGGGAGCTGGCTTGCCTGCGATAGCGCTGGGTCAGCCAGCACTCAGTCACTGATAGACCGCTATCGCAGGCAAGCCAGCTCCCACGTTTGATCTTTACTGGTCTTCAGAACTTTCGCGAGGTTTCAACGGATGAGAATCCTCGGCATTTTATGCCTGCTACTCACATTGAACGGCTGCAGCTCCTTGCTGTTCTACCCCGAGCCCGGCCTACCCTTCACCCCGGAAAAAGCCCACCTGCAATACCGCGACGTCACGCTCACCACCGCAGATGGCGTGAAACTGCACGCCTGGTGGCTGCCGGCAAAACCCGGTGTCCCGCTCAAGGGCACAGTCCTGCATTTGCACGGCAACGGCGGCAACCTCGCCTGGCACCTGGGGGGCAGTTGGTGGTTGCCGGAGCAGGGTTATCAAGTGCTGTTGCTGGACTATCGCGGCTATGGGCTGTCGGAAGGCAAGCCGTCGTTGCCGGCGATCTACCAGGATATCGACGCCGCCTTCGGCTGGATCGACAAGGCGCCTGAAACCCAGGGGCAACCGTTGGTTATTCTCGGCCAAAGCCTGGGCGGTGCACTGGCGGTGCATTACCTGGCAGCCCACCCGGAGCGTCAAGCCCAGCTAAAAGCCTTGGTACTGGACGGCGTGCCAGCCAGTTATCGTGACGTAGGACAATTCGCCCTGAGCACTTCCTGGTTAACCTGGCCGTTGCAGGTGCCGCTGTCGTGGCTGGTGCCCGACGCCGACAGTGCGATCAATGCCATTCCCCGGTTGACCGGTGTGCCCAAGCTGCTGTTCCACAGTCTGGATGACCCGATCGTGCCGGTGGCCAATGGGATCCGCCTGTATCAAGCGGCGCCACCGCCCAGGGTGTTGCAACTGACCCGTGGCGGCCATGTGCAGACCTTTGCCGACAAAACCTGGCAGACCGTCATGCTGCGTTATCTGGACGACCCTCAGCACTTCAACGGCTTGCGTCGCCTGGGGGAAATTCCGAATTACCCTATTCCTAAAGTTGACTCATCAGAGAGCCCGCAATGAGCGAAGAACGCAACATGATCCCGCTGATCCTCACCGGCATCGGTACCATCATCGGCACCGTTGGCTGCCTGTGGTACTACGGCTACCTGCACTTCGCCAAGCCCGAAGATGCGTTGCTGCTCAGCGATTTCACCATGCTCAAGACCATACCGGGCGAAGATTACAAAGTGTCCCTGACCCCGGCCGCGCAAGTGGCGCAGTGTGTTGACGGCGTGTTGGTGATGTTTGATACCGAGCAGAAAGGCTTGAGCGGCGTGCTGGTGAACAACAAGAAGCAGGCCGTACGTTGTATAGGTCAAGAAACGCCGAAACTGGAGCAGTAGGACAGGCAGTGTGGGGAAAGCTGGAACCATTTTGAGTGAGTTGCCACTGATTTGGGACCGAGCAGCAACGCTGATTCGGTTAACTCTTTAACTTGATTTGGAGTCACATATGTCTATAAGTGGAGTTGGTCCTTCCCAAGGTGGTTTTGGCGCTCAAGATGCAGGTCAACAATCCGGTGACGTGGGCAGCCTCAAGAAAGAGATTGAGGATCTGAAGAAGCAAATAGGTCAGATGCAATCTCAAGGTGCCGGTGGTTCAGAGGGCAGCGGCGGTTCGGGAGGCGCTATGGATGACCTTAAAAAACTGCTGAAAGAACTCGAGGAAAAGCTTAAAGCTATGGAAGGTCAAGAGGGTAAAGGCGCTGATGGCGAAGGCAGCAAGCCTGGTGGCGAAGGTAGCGCAAAGATTTCCATTGATTTCCAGCAGTAACATGAATAACGGGAACCGTCTTGCGTCAGAAGCCACAAAAGCGTCATGACTCATAAAGATTGGGGCCGCGACAGTGGCGATTACTATTGCTGCGATACGCAATATGTTGAACATGGCGAGAGGGCATGAAGAACTGGAGCGCAAAGTTGCCCAGACGCATGAGCTTAGCCAACTGATGGACAAGCTATCGAGCGCGAAGATAGAAATGCCGCTCGAAGATACACATCGTCCAGTCGGGTTCGACGAACCCAAAAAAAACCCACCTTAAGGTGGGTTTTTTATCCAGCATCAATCAGTTAGCAACGGAAGACCGTGGCTTGACCGGCTGGTTGTCGTTGGAAATGGTCACTTCCACGCGACGGTTCATGGCGCGGCCGGAGACGCTGCCGTTATCGGCAACCGGGTATTCCTTGCCATAACCCTGGGTCACGATACGCGAGATATCCACGCCTTGTTGAGCCAGTGCACGCTGAACAGAAGCGGCACGACGCTCAGACAGGCTCTGGTTGTACGAGTCGGAACCGGTGCTGTCGGTATAGCCTTCGACGATCACTTTACGGTCTGGGTTATCGCGCAGGAACTGAGCCAGCTTGGTGATGTTCACCAGGCCGCTGGATTTCAGATCGGACTTGTTGGTGGCGAACAGCACGTCACCGAAAGTCACCAGGGTGCCGCGATCGGTTTGTTTGGCGTTCAAGCTGTTTTGCAGTTGCTTGATTTGTGCGTCACGAGCGTCCAGCAGGGCGCGGGCACGTTCGTCACCAGCGTTTTTCAGCTTGGCCTCGGATTCGCGCAGGACGATGGTGTCCTTGGCCACTTCAACGCGCTGGTTGGTCAGGTAGGCCAACTGGTCGACTTTCTTCTCGTCTTCCTTGTCGCGGTAGGCCTTGTCAGCCTTGTCCAGCCATTCGCTGGCGTCTTTGGTTTCCAGCGCCGCCAGCTTGGTGGCTTGCGGGTTGGTTTGCAGGGACGAGAAATTGGTCCGCGCATTTTCCAGGTTCGCGTTCGGCGGGGTGGAGCAGGCCGCCAAGGCAACGCTCATCGCCAGCAGGGCAGGGATCATCAATTGTTTACGCATAGTCGTGTCGTCCTTTCAATTCGATATCAGGTGCGATGCAGTCAAGGGGCTGCGGCTTACTTCTGCATGATTGCAGCTGGGCGCATGCCTTCCTTACGCAGTTCTTCAACAGCCTTCTGGGAATCCTTCACAGCCTGTTGAGCCTTGGCAGCCTGGGCTTTACGCTCAGCGACGCGAGCATCCCACTCGGCTTGTTCAGCCAATTGGCGAGCCTTGTCGTAGTTCTTGTCGTGCATGGCAATCTCAGCTTCTTTGAGCTTGTCCTGGGCCGACTTCATTTCCACCGCCGCATACTCGGTACCGCCGGCGCTGACTGCGCTGTTGACGGCCGATTGGGTTACGGCGTACTGCTCGGTTGGAGGGTTGCCGGCGCAGCCAGCCAGAACGAAGCTGGTGCCGATTGCCAGCGCGGCCAATTTGAGCCCGCGAAGGTGGTTAAACGAGGATTTGGCAGTGCTGGTGTTCATCGTCTTCAACTCCATTGGATAACTCCTGAAAAACATCAAAATCCATCGGGGCGTATCGATTTCGGGCCCGTCGGTAAAGCACATGGCGTCCGTTCAAACGACCGTTCCACAAGTGATGGCTACTGGCTGTGACCGGAGGCTTTTTTCAAAAGTTCAGCGGATATGGCGATTTGCCTAAAAAAATATCTGACTGATTGGTCAGTGTTTGAAAAATGGAACTTTCGCGGTGCGCAGCGGTACCTCCGGGCCTGTAAAAGGCCCGGAATACGTGGGTTTAATTGACGTCAATAAATGTTTATCAGTGTTTTTGTTCGTCAGCGCCGGCCGACAAATCATGTAAGTGGCGACGGGATAAAGTAAGAAAGCGTGGCGTGGGGCCGACGTCTTCATACAGCGGGTCACCCTCTTCGTCGGTGGCAATTACCTGCTGGCCCTGGATGTAGGGAAAGCTGGCTTCCAGCTCTTCAAGGGCGGCACCGATCAACTCGCCGAGCAGTTCTTCGACATGGCGCTTGGGGTACATCTCGGCAATGGCCGCCAGCCGTGCAGCGGCTTCTACATCCAGATGAATGGCGTATTCAGTCTTGGTCAAACGACCCTTGGCGGTTTCTTCCCAATGCTGGGCCAGTTCTCGAATTTTCATGGCTACCTCAATAAAGCCTGCGATGGCAGGCGGTGATGAGCGACCAGCCGCCTGCGCGGATGACGCGGCGACTCACCGTTGAGACTAGCTGCAAGCGCCAAGGTTTAAAGTCGTTTGCGTTCGGCCTTGTCAGAAACCGACGTCGGCGGCACTCTGAAGCACCTGCGCGTCCCGGATTTCTGGCTGGAGATTGGCTGATGAGTGATATCGATGCACGCTTGCGTGAGGATGTTCACCTGCTGGGTGAGCTGTTGGGCAACACCATTCGAGAGCAGTACGGCGAGGCTTTCCTCGAGAAGATCGAGCAGATCCGCAAAGGCGCCAAGGCCGACCGTCGCGGAGCCGTTTCAGAGAAAGCCGCTGGCGATGAGTTGAGCGCCAGCCTCAACCAGTTGCAGGAGGACGAACTGCTGCCGGTGGCCCGAGCCTTCAACCAGTTCCTCAACCTGGCCAACATTGCCGAACAATATCAATTGATTCATCGGCGCGATGAATCGCAACCCGCGCCGTTCGAATCCCGGGTGTTGCCGGAGTTGCTGGCCCGTCTGCAAAGCGAAGGTCACAGCAATGAATCCCTGGCCCGGCAGTTGGCGCGGTTGGACATCGAGCTGGTGCTCACCGCCCACCCCACCGAAGTGGCCCGCCGCACGCTGATCCAGAAATACGATGCCATTGCTGCGCAACTGGCCTTGCAGGATCACCGCGACCTCACCACCGCCGAGCGCGAGCAGATTCGCGAGCGCTTGCAACGCTTGATTGCCGAAGCCTGGCACACCGAAGAAATCCGTCGGGTGCGGCCCACCCCGGTGGACGAAGCCAAATGGGGCTTTGCGGTGATCGAGCATTCGCTGTGGCACGCCATCCCCAATTACCTGCGCAAGGCCGACCAGGCCCTGCACGCCGCCACCGGCCTGCGCCTGCCCCTGGAGGCTGCGCCGATTCGCTTTGCTTCGTGGATGGGTGGCGACCGTGACGGCAACCCGAACGTCACCGCGCCGGTCACGCGCGAAGTGCTGTTGCTGGCGCGTTGGATGGCGGCGGATTTGTATCTGCGTGACATTGATCAATTGGCCTCCGAGCTGTCGATGCAACAGGCCAGCCCGGCGTTGCAAGCCAAAGTCGGCGACAGCGTCGAACCTTATCGTGCCTTGCTAAAGCAACTGCGTGAACGCCTGCGCGCCACGCGCCAGTGGGCCCACACCTCGTTGACCAGCACCACCCCGGCGCCGGCCGAGGTGTTGCAGAACAACCGCGACCTGCTGGACCCGCTACAACTGTGCTACCAGTCCCTGCACGAATGCGGCATGGGCGTGATCGCCGATGGCCCGCTGCTCGACTGCCTGCGCCGTGCCGTGACGTTCGGCCTGTTCCTGGTGCGCCTGGATGTGCGCCAGGACTCCAGCCGTCACTCGGGGGCCATGACCGAAATCACCGATTACCTGGGCCTGGGGCGTTATGAGGACTGGGATGAGGATGCGCGTATCAGCTTCCTCACCCAGGAACTGACCAATCGGCGGCCATTGCTGCCGGGTTACTTCAAACCCTCGGCGGACACTGCCGAGGTGCTCAATACCTGCAAGGAAATCGCCGCCGCACCAGCCGCATCATTAGGTTCGTATGTCATCTCCATGGCCGGCGCCGCGTCGGATGTGCTGGCGGTGCAACTGCTGTTGAAGGAATCCGGCGTACAGCGGCCAATGCGCGTAGTGCCATTGTTCGAGACCCTGGCCGACCTGGACAACGCCGGGCCGGTGATGGAGCGCCTGTTGCAACTGCCGGGTTACCGCGCGCGCTTGCAGGGCCCGCAGGAAGTGATGATTGGCTACTCGGACTCGGCCAAGGACGCCGGCACCACGGCCGCCGCCTGGGCACAGTACCGCGCCCAGGAGCGCCTGGTGGACATCTGCCGCGAGCAACAGGTGGAGCTGTTGTTGTTCCACGGTCGCGGCGGCACTGTTGGTCGTGGCGGTGGCCCGGCGCACGCTGCCATCCTGTCGCAGCCACCGGGCTCGGTAGCGGGGCGGTTCCGCACCACTGAGCAGGGAGAGATGATTCGCTTCAAATTCGGCCTGCCGGATATCGCTGAGCAGAACCTCAATCTTTACCTGGCCGCGGTACTGGAAGCGACCCTGTTACCGCCGCCGCCTCCCGAGCCTGCCTGGCGTCATCTGATGGACGAACTGGCGGCAGACGGTGTCAGCGCATACCGTGCCGTGGTGCGGGAAAATCCGCAGTTCGTCGAGTACTTCCGCCAGTCCACGCCGGAGCAGGAGTTGGGCCGTTTGCCTTTGGGCAGTCGCCCGGCCAAGCGTCGTGCGGGCGGGATTGAGAGCTTGCGCGCCATCCCATGGATCTTTGGCTGGACCCAGACGCGCCTGATGCTGCCCGCCTGGCTCGGCTGGGAAGCGGCACTGAGCAAGGCGCTGGAGCGCGGTGAAGGTCAATTGCTGGGGCAGATGCGCGAGCAATGGCCGTTCTTTCGCACGCGCATCGACATGCTGGAAATGGTCCTGGCCAAGGCCGATGCCGATATCGCCCGTCTTTATGATGAGCGCCTGGTGCAGCCGGACCTGCTGGCATTGGGTGCGCACTTACGCGACCTATTGTCGCAGGCGTGTGACGTGGTGCTTGGCCTGACCGGCCAGTCGCAGCTGCTGGCCCATAGCCCCGACACCCTGGAGTTCATCCGCCTGCGCAACACCTACCTCGACCCCTTGCACCTGTTGCAGGCCGAGTTGCTGGCACGTTCCCGTCAGCAGGAGGCTGCCCAAGACAGCCCTCTGGAACAGGCGCTGCTGGTGTCCGTGGCCGGTATCGCGGCCGGTTTGCGCAACACCGGCTGAGGTTTTTTGCGTGTACTCAATGGCTTGCGGATAAACCGCGACGACCGCCCGGAAACGGGCGGTCGTCGTTTGAGAGGGTGGGTTGCGCTCAGGCACACCCTGGCGCTGACGCATGTGCGGCGCGGGTTTCTCCGACTTTTGGCGGCTTGTATGGTGAGGGCCCGCTGTGTATCTTGATCAGCCTTTGGCCGTTTGATCGGCCTAGAACCACATTTTTACGAGATTGGCCCCACGCGGCGAATCCGAGCGTCATCTCTATAAAAAATTGAGGAGCACATCGATGCGCGTCATTCTGCTGGGAGCTCCCGGGGCCGGTAAAGGTACTCAGGCAAAGTTCATCACTGAAAAATTCGGCATTCCACAAATCTCCACCGGCGACATGCTGCGTGCGGCCGTCAAGGCTGGCACCGAACTGGGCCTGATCGCCAAGAGCGTGATGGACAGCGGCGGCCTGGTCTCCGATGACCTGATCATCAACCTGGTCAAGGAACGCATCAGCCAGGAAGACTGCAAGAACGGTTTCCTGTTCGACGGCTTCCCACGCACCATTCCCCAGGCTGAAGCCTTGGTGAAGGCGGGCGTGGAGTTGGACGCCGTGGTCGAAATCGCGGTTGAAGACGAAGAGATCGTCCAGCGTATCGCTGGCCGTCGTGTTCACGAAGGCTCTGGCCGCGTGTACCACATCGTCTACAACCCGCCGAAAGTGGAAGGCAAGGACGATGTCACCGGCGAAGACCTGGTGCAGCGTAAAGACGACACCGAAGAAACCGTGCGTCATCGCCTGTCGGTCTACCATTCCCAGACCAAGCCCCTGGTGGACTTCTACCAGAAGCTGTCCGCAGCCCAAGGCAAGCCGAAATACAGCCACATCCCTGGTGTGGGCTCGGTAGAGGCCATCACCGCCAAGGTGCTGCAAGCACTGAGCTGATCCCTTGATCAGCGGCACAGACAACGGCCCGCTTGCGGGTCGTTGTTGTTTATACTGGCGCACTTTTTTCCGACTTGGACACCCACACCGATGAGTACCCTGCTGGCCCTGGACACCGCGACTGAAGCTTGCTCCGTTGCCTTGCTGCACGATGGCAAGGTCACGAGCCACTACGAGGTGATCCCGCGCCTGCACGCGCAGAAATTGTTGCCGATGATCAAGCAATTGCTTGAAGACGCCGGGACCACCCTAGCGGCGGTGGATGCCATCGCGTTCGGCCGTGGCCCCGGTGCATTCACTGGCGTGCGCATCGCCATCGGCGTGGTGCAGGGCCTGGCCTTTGCGCTGGAGCGCCCGGTGTTGCCGGTGTCCAACCTGGCGGTACTGGCCCAGCGCGCGTTGCGTGAGCACGGGGCGTCGCAAGTGGCAGCGGCAATTGATGCGCGCATGGATGAGGTTTACTGGGGTTGCTACCGTGAGACCGCAGGCGAAATGCGCCTGGTCGGTGCGGAAGCGGTGCTGGCCCCCGAAGCGGCGCAGTTGCCCGCTGACGCCAGCGGCGATTGGTTCGGTGCCGGCACGGGCTGGGGTTATGGCGAACGCATCAAGGTGACCTGTGCCGAGCAGGACGCAGCGATGTTGCCACACGCCGAAGACCTGCTGGCGTTGGCACGTTTCGCATTCGAGCGCGGCGAGGCGATTGCGGCGGACCAGGCAGCACCGGTGTACCTGCGCGATAAAGTCGCGCAGACCAAGGCCGAACGCGGGATTATTTGACGCCAAAAATGTGGGTGTTACGCGGCAAATTTCGCCAATCGTCAGAATTTGCCTGGGTTTTTAAACCTTTTACAAATTATGTGTTCTAGTTATCACCAGAGCATTTGCGCGCCATGGAAAGTGCCGCTAAATTGCCATCATTGATACCGAGTCTGCATGTATGCGTATAGACGGTTTTTCCTCACAGTCGTACCCCCTCAAGCGTAAGCCGCGCAAGGCGAGCGTGACGGTAGACGAGTCCGTCGAGGATTCACCGGACTTCATCGAAGTACACACCGATACGCCTTCCAAAGCTCAAGGCGCCTCGAGCGCACGCATAAGCGGCGTTCCTGCCCGTCAGCAAGACATGGTCTTTCCCCGTTCCATGAGCAAAAGCGTTGCCACCGCCTTGGCCAGCTACCTGACCACCGCCGGCTTTGTCGAATGGGATATGGAAGTGCTGGGTCTCGATATCCATATCTGATGCGTTTGCCTTATTACATCGGCTGCCCGTCCTGGAGTGAAAACGCCTGGCGCGAGTACCTGTATCCCGTTGAGGCACGTTCCAGCGATTACCTCGGGCTCTATTCCCAGGTCTTCAACGCCGTTGAGGGCAATACCACTTTTTATGCTCGCCCCTCGGCCGCCACTGTGCAGCGCTGGGCCGAAATCATGCCTGATGATTTTCGCTTCACCGCCAAATTTCCCGGCGATATCAGCCATGCTGGCGATTTGCGTGAACAGCTGCCGGCGGCAGAAAGTTTTGTCGGCTTGATGAGCCCTTTGGGTGAGCGCGTTTCACCGCTGTGGCTGCAGCTCTCGAAGAGCTTTACGCCGCCACGCCTGGCGGAGCTGGCTGGATTTCTCGATGGCATTGATCGGCCGCTGGCCGTGGAGGTGCGTCATGAACAGTTCTTCGCCAGGGGTGATGCTGAGCGCATGCTCAACCGCCTGTTGCGCGATCGCGGTGTCGAGCGCATCTGCCTCGATCCACGTGCCCTGTTCAGTTGTACCTCTACCTCGGAAGCGGTGCTGCATGCCCAGTCCAAAAAGCCCCGGGTGCCACCGCGCCCAGCGGCGCTCACGCAGTTTCCCCAGGTGCGCTTCATCGGGCATCCGGACCTTGAGGCCAATGACCCGTTCCTGATTCCATGGGTGGAAAAGATCGCCAGTTGGATCGAAGAGGGCCGCACGCCCTATATGTTCCTGCACACCTCGGACAATCGTCTCGCGGCGCAACTGGCGCTGCGCTTCCACGCCAAGCTGATGGTGCGTCTGCCAGGGCTACCGCCGCTGCCTGCCTTGCATCGAGAACCCGTGGCGGAGCAGCTCGGGCTACTTTGAGGGTCGAGCCGTGGGTGTGGTCAAGACATTGAGTGTGTTGCTGGTGCTGGTGGGCGCATTTGCGTTGGCCGTCTGGCGGGGTTGGGTGCCGATGCCGGCCGAGTGGAACCCCTGGGCGCCCTTGGATGTGCGGGCCAGCCCCAACCTGTTGACGCGCTACAAGCTCAGTCGTTTGCAGGACGATCCGGCGCTGTGTGACCAGGTGTTGAACACCTCTGGTCTGCGCGTGAGCCGCCAGGCCGATACACCGGCTGATACGGCGTGCCCCTTGCGCAATATTCTGCGTGTGCAGGGCGCTGACGTGGCCTTGAGCAGCAGCTTTCTCGCCAGTTGCCCGCTGGCGGTGGCGTTCGCCTTGTTCGAGCGCCATAGCCTGCAACCGGCGGCCCAGGCCGTGTTTGGCCAGGCGGTGAGCCGCGTCGAGCATTTGGGCAGTTTTGCCTGCCGTAATATCTACAACCGTGCTGACGGTCGACTCAGCCAGCATGCCTCGGCCAATGCCCTGGATATCGCCGGTTTTCGCCTGGCGGATGGGCGCAGCATCAGCGTGCTCAAGGATTGGCCGGGGCAGGGCGACAGTGCGCGTTTCCTGCGTTTGGTACGCGATGGCGCCTGTGATGACTTCAACGTGGTGTTGAGCCCGGACTACAACGCCGCTCATCGCAACCATTTCCATCTGGACATGGGGCGTTGGTGGGTGTGTCGCTAGGGTTCAGGCGGCCAGGCGCAGGTTGTGGGTTACCAGCGGGCGTGCCCAGTAGTAATCGAAATCCAGGGCCTTTTGCTGCGCCAGCAGTTCTTCTTCAGGGTACGGCGTGGCGGCCGGTGGCAGCAGGTCCAGCTCGAATTCGGCAATCGGCAGGTGCAGTGGGCGTGGTTGTGGCGCGGGGCCTGGCTCGGGTAGCGGTTGGCCGGCGTTCAGCACGATGGGGCGCACCCACTCGCTCTCAAACGCTTGTTGGCGTTGCTGGGCGATGACTTCTTCTTCCGGGAACGGCGTCGCGGCCGGTGGCAGCAGCTCGGTTTCGAACTCGGCAATCGGCAGGAAGAGCGGCTCCGGCGGGGTGATCTCGGTGTCTTTCACATCGCACTCACGCTGGGTGAGGATCTGCGCCAGCAGGTCGGCGCCTTCGCGGGGTTCAACTGCCGGGTCTGCCGGGGCGGGCGCCTTGGCGGCGAGCGCGTCCGGCGTTTCACCGAGCTGCTCGGCCAACGCGCGGGCAAAGAAGTCCTGCCACACATGACTCACCCCGGCCAGCGCTTGGGTATTGCGCAGGCCGTAATGGTTGTGGGTCGGCAGTACACCGATGGAAAGGGGAAGAATGTCTGACATTTTTCTCGGTCGACGCTCAGCTCTGGCAAAATACCTGACTGTGATTTTTATCGGCCGTTGTTTGCCGATCCTTAATATTTTTGAGCGTGGCGATTGATGAACGAACAACCAGCGGCCAGCCGCATCCAGGTCCAAGCCTTGGCTGACAGCTTCCAGGCCCGCGCTGAACAGTGGGCTTCGCTGCTGGGGTTGCCTCTGCAGGTGGCCGATGCGGATTTTTCCCTGCAAGTGGGGGAGCACGGCTTGCAGTTGCAACAGCTTGGGCCTGATGCGCCAGGGCCGGTGCGGGTCGACTTTGTCGAAGGCGGCGCGGCGCATCGGCGATTGTATGGTGGTGGCAGCGGGCAGATGATCGCCAAGGCGGTGGGCATCGCCCAGGGCGTGCGCCCGCGAGTGCTGGACGCCACGGCTGGCTTGGGCAAGGACGCGTTCGTGCTGGCCAGCCTCGGGTGTGAGATGAGCCTGATCGAGCGCCAGCCGTTGATCGGCGCCTTGCTCGAAGATGGCCTGGCCCGCGCTGCAGAGGATTTTGACGTGGCGCCGATTGTGGCGCGCATGAAGCTGCTCAAGGGCAATTCCATCGACGTGATGCTCAATTGGCAGGGCGAGCCGCCTCAGGTGATCTACCTGGACCCGATGTTTCCGCACCGTGAGAAAACTGCGCTGGTGAAGAAGGAAATGCGCCTGTTTCGGCCGTTGGTGGGTGATGATCCGGATGCACCGGCGTTGCTCGCGGCGGCTCTGGCCCTGGCCAGCCATCGTGTGGTGGTCAAGCGGCCGCGCAAGGCACCCTGTATTGAGGGGCCGAAGCCAAGCCATGCGCTGGATGGCAAGTCCAGCCGCTACGACATTTATCCCAAGAAAGCGCTCAAGCCGTAAGCTGCAAACAGCAGCACTTATCTCCCAGGTGCGCCGCAATCCAAATGTGGGAGATTCTATGGTTGGGGGGAAGCCCCCAAACCCGCTTTTGATTGGTACTCGCTCTGGTTTTTCATGAGCGAAAAGGCGATACGCGCTAACTTGCGGGCGATGATGACCAGGACTTGAGTTGTTTTCAGTCCCCTGGCCAGATAGCCCTCGTATAAAGGCTTCCAGGCTTCTGACCTAATACCGGCTGACGCCGCGTTATGCAGCAACCTGCGGATCTCTGAGTCTCCTTTCTTGCTTAACGAACGACGTCCGTTCATTTGCCCTGAGTCGGACACCCTCAAGTCCATTCCCAGAAAAGCAATGTAAGCGTCAGCACTTTCAAACTCTCCTCGTTGAAAGGCCATAGTCAGTGCAACTGCCGTAAGAAAACCAATGCCCTCTACGGCTTGGCAGCGCCTGACTTGATTCAAGACACCCGCTTCAGTGACAGCAGCTAATATCCGTTTTTCAATGAGCGCTTCATGTCTATCAAGACAAGCTGAAATGCTCTTGGACGAGGCTTTGAGCAAAGGCTCACCTGCCCAGCTCTGGTTCAGAGCAACACGCATCTTCACCAGTGCGGCACGTCGGCGAAGCGTATCCGTCCGGCCAACACACCTTCCTGACGCAACCGCCGAAGGACCAGCCCGTTTTGCGAAACCTCGGCTGTAGTTTACGACTTCAGCCTCAGCCGGGCCGGCGAGCATGCGCGTAACTTCCTACAAGACTGGAAGGGCAAGCTGGTCTGCGATTATTTCGGCGATTACAAGGCCAGCTTCGAACTCGGCGTGACTGAAATCGGCTGCATGGCTCATGCCCGGCGCAAGTTCTTCGAACTGCATGCGACTCACAAGAGCGCGCTGGCTGAGCAAGCCTTGCGTTACATGCAGGCGCTGTACGAGATCGAGGGGGAAATCGAGGATCTAGAACCGGACATACGCCGCCGAATACGGCAGGAAAAGGCGGTACCCGTGATGGATGCGTTGCATGCCTGGATGGTTGCCCAGCGCGACATCGTGCATAACGGTTCGGCCATTGGCAAAGCCTTGGATTACAGCTTGAAACGCTGGACGGCGCTGTCGCGCTACCTCGATGACGGGGCCGTGCCTATTGATAATAACTGGTGTGAGAACCAGATACGGCCTTGGGCGCTGGGGCGCAAGAACTGGCTCTTTGCTGGGTCGCTACGCAGCGGCAAACGCGCCGCTGCGATCATGAGTTTGATTCAGTCGGCCCGGAACAATGGGCACGATCCCTATGCCTACCTGAAGGATGTGCTGACGCGCCTGCCTACGCAGCGGGCAAGTGAGATTGCAGAGTTGCTGCCGCATAGGTGGCGTCCGGCTTAGTCGTGCAAGACGGTTTGCCCGTACGCTTACAAAGAAAGCCCAGCTTGAGCTGGGCTTTCTTTTGCAGACCTACATATCACTCAAGCGTATACTTATTCTCAGCCATAAAGGCTGGCTCTTTCCAATTAGGACCTTTTTTAATTCCCCCATCAGAATTATCAATCAGCCCTTCCAGTCTCATGTTATGAACAAGCTTTAATAGTTCAAGATTATTACCAATATTTACCCAGCCATTCCTGTTATATAGTCGATCCAGCATCGGATATGAAATTGACTTATTTCTTACTATAAAAAGAACGACATCTCTTGGGGATTCAGAGTTTACGATATCATTGATGTTGCTCATGTTATTCTCCGTATATTTGTTTGTTTTCTGCGACTATAGCTTCTGGCGTATAGAGTAATTCGTCAGCATCTTTAAGCTTGAAATCCTCTAAAGTCGCGGCATGAGTATTATTCCAAGTGGCGCCATCGTCGTTCGGTTTCACTCCATCCGCTATACCTAGAGCCCTATACCGCTCTAGCTCACGAATCTCATGGGTGTAAAATCGCTTATCGACATCGGTAATGGCCAATTCGCCAGTTAGGATTTTTTCCAGACGGTCAATCATCACAACATTTGCGTCCGATGGGTCGAATCTGCTCGTATGCAGCTTAACGAGGTCAATACCTTCCTGAGTCACCGCTGCGGTTGTCCAGTCTAGACTCTGAATGGGTCCGCCCGCCTTATCAGGATTGTACATCCGACCGCTGTGCTCACCTTTGGTGGTAGCCCCTTCGTACGGACTACTAAATACCGCATAAATCGGCGGTAAACCCGAATCTGCGGGGTAAACGTAAATAGCGTCCCGAATATCCAACTGGCCGACTACCGGAAACGGCTCAGCTTTGACCTCAATCGGTGTCAGTGTAATCCCGGTATACACCGGGGTTTCGACAGGCTGCGCAGGCGTCGCCGTCGAGCTATTACCTAGTACTGCGATTGGGAACGTCAGGGTGATCGGTGGTGAGTCAGTTGTAGTGAACGTATAGGCATTGGCCACAGGATCAAGCACTAGCGCTCTTACCGGGACGGTAGGTGCTAACCCTCCAGTGGGCTGGGTGGCCACTACCGAGTATTTGGACTGATCGCCATAAATTCGGTAGGGCACATCCACAGTTCCTCCCGCCGCGGCGATCTCGGCAAGATTTTCGGGAAGATTAGGCGCTAAATCCTTGGCCGGCGTGTTAAGCATGGTCGAAGGTAGCTCACCATTACCCAGTGATGGTGAATAGACCAGCGCGCCAATGCCCACTGCCGTGGCAGCACTTACAACAGTGCCTAAGGCTACCTTTGCAGCCTGAATAGCCGCATCCAGCGTAAGACCTGAACCGGCAGTAATGGCGATAGAGCCAGCCGCAGTACTTAACTGACTCGCACCGTCAGCGGGCAGCCTATACGTATTAGCGGCTTTAAGTGCTGCAGCTTCAGCAGCAATTCTTGCTGCCTCTGCAGCGGCCTCATCAGCGATACGCTTAGCTTCTGCCTCTGCCGCGACTCGCGCCGCTTCAGCAGCGGCTGCCTCATCAGCCACGCGTTTGGCAACCCTTGCGGCTTCCGCAGCTGCCGCCTCATCGGCAATACGTTTAGCCTCGGCGTCTGCACGTGCTTGATTAGCCTGTGCCTGAAGGTTCTGCTTCAGGGCATTCAAATAGTCGATCTCGCGGTTGCTATATTTTGCAGCATACGAAGCCTCAAGTGAGGCGTACCATTCTTTATAATTTTTATCCGGAGGGTAATTTGTCTTGCTTCCGCTGATTGCATCTTTAATAAACTGCATCGTCGGATAATAAAAGAAGTCTCCATAGTAGTACTTATCAGCAATCACTTTTTGAGCAGCAGCAGCCTGTGCTTTTTGAGCAATTAGCGTATCTACCGAACGAATATGCTGTTCGATTTTCTCGACTTCGCTCGCGGGACTGCCTTCATTTTGTTCTATTGCAGTAATGCTTTGTGCAATAGATTCAGGCATCGACTGAAGATTCGCTGCAAAGCTTGCCTCCTGGTCCTTAACATTCTGGGAAATGATGGGAGGGTATGTGTTAAGCACATAAGTACGCGTTGCAACGTTAATGAGCTGTCCGGTGTGACTATGTGAAAAATCACTGTCACCACCACCCCCTCCGAATGTCTGAGGTTCATATTTATTAATAGCATTGATTTCAATTTCTGGCAGATGAATCGTATCGCCATTAGCCATAGTGAATTCTCCTTTTCGCTAGGTACAGCATAAGAGCTTTGTACATCTCAGTAGGATGGACGGATGGTTCTCTCGTTGCCTTACTACTCTCTGATGAACGGCTTCGCCTCTTGGGTTGTCAGTTTTTGAGAAGCTCAACGAACGAGAATCCCCGTCTTCTCCACTTTTCACCATATCGCATTAATACTGTATGGGTATCCAGTATCAAGGGGAAACAAAAAATGCACTTATGCATATCGCGACCGACAAACGGTAGTGGTCACTGTTCCTTACGATACGGCTCTGAGCTTGACGGTGGGGGGAGCACACCTCTGTGACCGCAACCACTGCCGGTCATTTGCAGATAATGTGAGCCCGTCACAATGGAACGCGAGTCTACGGCGTCGAATGCAAGCCCATTTGCAATTAATGTGAGCCGGAGCCTTTGGCTGGTTGCAGTTAATGTGAGCCAGAAATGCCGCTGAATGCGAGCCCGCGTGTTTTCAAACGCGAGCCGCTACACTTAGGGTTCCGCCCTGACGGCGGCTCACTTTGCAAAAGCCGGGATGCCGGCCCAGGCCAAAGTAAGCAAAACGCTCTTGCCCCACCACTCGGCACCTCGCTTAGGCTCGGTGTGCCCGTAATCCGCCAGTGATTTGGGGGGCCGCCGCCACGCGCCATCCATGGCGCGGGGCGGCTAAACCGGCATCCCTGCCGGTTTACCCCCCAAATCCCTGTCGAATTCCGGCCAGCGTGGTTTGACGGGGCGCTTAAGATCAAAATCAAAAGCAGATCAAGAGCAGATCAAGAGCGACTCGCTTCGCATCGTGGTTACCGTCGGTTGCTACCGCCTATGCAGTGCTGTCGAGCCCCGTGCTGCGATAGGCCCGCATAAACAACTTCACCACGTCCTGCACATGCTCTTCGGCTTCTTGCGCGCTCAATTGTCCGCCGCAGCCATACAACAAGCGGAAGTTCGCCGTGCCCTTGAGCAGGCAAAAGAAGTGCTCCGCGGCTTTGAACGGTGTGTCGATGCTCAGGGCGCCGCCCTGGTGAATCTTGCCGAGCAGGCGCTCCATGCCTTGCAGCATGCGCATGGGGCCGGCGTTGAAGAAGATCTGGGAGAGTTTCACGTCCTGATTGCCGGTGGTCATCATCAGGCGATGCAGGTTTACCGACTCCTCGCTGTTGATCAGCCGATGAAAGCCGCGTGCGATGTTGAGCAACACCGTCTCGACGGGCATGCCTTCAGGAAGCTCGAAGTACATCACCGGCAACTGCTCTTCACATTTGGCCACCACCGCAGCGGTGAACAGCGTCTCCTTGTCGGTGAAGTGACTGTAGACCGTGAGCTTCGATACGCCGGCCGCCAGGGCAACGGCGTCCATGCTGGTGTTCGCATAACCCTTGTCCAGGAACAGCGATTTCGCCGATTCGAGGATTGCCTGGCGTTTTGCCATGTCCTTGGGACGCCCGGGGCTTGCGGTATTCAGAGGATTGTCGGACATTTTCACCTTTAATACTGGACTGGTGAGTTTCGTATTAATAACATACCGGCCAGTATAATTATTCCAAGCTCTATTTGCGAAAGGTCCTTCAGCATGCGCAGCGCTTTCCTGCCCCTTGCTTTGCCTGTCAGCCTGGTCTTCCTGTTGGCCGCGTGCGGCCATGAAGAAGCGGCCCAGACCACCGTACGTCCGGCCATGGTGGTGCAACCGCAGCCTTCGGCACAGGCGATGGACAGCTACCCCGGTGAGGTGCGTGCCCGTTATGAGCCGGACCTGGCCTTTCGTATCGGCGGTAAAGTCAGCAAGCGCCTGGTGGAGGAGGGCGAGCGGGTCAAGGCCAACCAGCCGCTGGCCGAACTCGACCCCCAGGACGTGCGCCTGCAACTGGAAGCGACCCGCGCTCAAGTAGCCGCTGCAGAGGCCAATCTCAGCCTGGTGCGTGCGGAGCGAGATCGCTACAAGACCTTGATGGACCGGCAGATGGTCAGTCGGTCGCAGTACGA
This sequence comes from Hoplolaimus galeatus, assembly GCA_016432905.1. NCBI lineage: Eukaryota > Metazoa > Nematoda > Chromadorea > Rhabditida > Hoplolaimidae > Hoplolaimus > Hoplolaimus galeatus. The sequence goes on from JAEHOL010000001.1 coordinate 286,496, forward strand.
CAATTCCGAAAACCTCTATCGAGCCGGTGAAGCACGCCTCAAGCAGATCAAGGCCGAGTTCGATGTGTCGAGCAACCAGGCCGGCTACGCCGTGCTGCGTGCGCCTCAAGACGGGGTGGTCGCCAAGCGTGCGGTCGAAGTGGGGCAAGTGGTTTCCGCTGGCCAGACCGTGTTCACCCTGGCCACCGATGGCGAGCGTGAAGTGTTGATCAGCCTGCCTGAACAGGGCTTTGGCCGCTTCAAGGTCGGCCAGCCAGTGTCGGTGGAGTTATGGAGCCAGCCAGAGCAACGCTTTGCCGGGCGCATTCGTGAGCTGTCTCCCGCGGCCGATCCCAAATCCCGCACTTTCGCCGCGCGTGTGGCCTTCACTGGCGGCAAAGTGCCCGCCGAACTGGGTCAAAGTGCGCGGGTTTTCATCCAGACCGACGATGTCATTGCGCTGTCGGTACCCTTGTCTGCCCTGAGTGCCGAAAACGGCGCGTCCTACGTCTGGCGTGTACAACCGGACAACACCCTTGAACGCACTCCCGTGCGCATTGGTGCCTTTGGCGAGAACACCGTACCGATACTGGAAGGATTGGCCGCCACCGATTGGGTGGTTGCCGCAGGCGTGCATGTACTCCATGAAGGCCAATTAGTGCGCCCGGTGGATCGCTCCAACCGTGTGGTTAATCTGGCGGCCAAGGAGTAGTCCCCATGGGTTTCAATCTTTCCGAATGGGCGTTGCGTAATCGCCAGATCGTACTGTTCCTGATGATCCTGCTGGCCGTGGTTGGCACCTTGTCCTACACCAAGCTGGGGCAAAGCGAAGACCCGCCCTTTACCTTCAAGGCCATGGTGATCAAGACCAACTGGCCCGGGGCCACGGCCCAGGAGGTATCGCGCCAGGTCACCGAGCGAATCGAGAAAAAACTCATGGAGACTGGTGAGTACGAACGCATCGTGTCGTTCTCCCGCCCCGGTGAATCCCAGGTCACCTTTATTGCCCGTGATTCGATGCGTTCGGCGCAGATTCCCGAGCTGTGGTATCAGGTGCGCAAGAAAATCAGCGACATCCGCCACACCTTGCCGCCGGATATCCAGGGGCCGTTTTTCAACGATGAGTTCGGCACCACGTTCGGCAATATCTACGCCCTGACCGGCGACGGATTCGACTACGCCGTGCTCAAGGACTACGCCGACCGTATCCAGATCCAACTGCAACGCGTCCCGGATGTGGGCAAGGTCGAGCTGCTCGGCTTGCAGGACGAGAAGATCTGGATCGAGCTGTCCAATCTCAAGCTCGCCACCCTCGGCTTGCCTTTGGCTGCGGTACAGCAGGCGTTGCAGGAACAAAATGCGGTGTCCACCGCCGGCTTCTTTGAAACCCCTACCGAGCGCGTGCAACTTCGCGTTTCTGGCAACTTCAAGACGGTGGAAGAGATCCGCAACTTTCCGATACGCGTGGGGGATCGCACTTTCCGCATCGGTGACGTGGCTGACATCCATCGAGGTTTCAACGACCCACCGGCACCGCGCATGCGCTACATGGGCGCAGATGCCATCGGCTTGGCCGTGGCCATGCGCGACGGTGGCGACATCCTCGTATTGGGCAAGGCCCTTGAAGCGCAATTCGCACGCCTGCAAAAGAACCTTCCGGCAGGGATGGAGCTGCGCAAAGTGTCGGACCAACCAGCAGCGGTAAAGACCAGCGTCGGCGAGTTTGTCCAGGTACTGGCTGAAGCGTTGGCGATTGTTTTGCTGGTGAGCTTTTTCTCCCTCGGTGTGCGCACCGGCATGGTCGTTGCCCTGACGATTCCGCTGGTACTGGCGATGACCTTTGCCAGCATGTATTACCTGGGCATCGGCCTGCACAAGATTTCCCTTGGCGCCTTGGTCCTGGCCCTGGGCTTGTTGGTAGATGACGCGATCATCGCCGTGGAAATGATGGCGATCAAAATGGAGCAGGGCTACGACCGGCTCAAGGCTGCAAGTTTCGCCTGGACCAGTACCGCGTTCCCTATGCTCACCGGCACCCTGATCACGGCGGCGGGCTTCTTGCCAATTGCCACCGCGCAATCGAGCACCGGGGAATACACCCGCTCGATCTTCCAGGTGGTGACCATCGCACTGCTGGCCTCCTGGGTGGCAGCCGTGGTGTTTGTGCCGTACCTGGGGGAAAAACTCCTGCCCGACCTGGCGAAGATTCACGCCGCCAAACACGGTACCGACGGCCCGGACCCTTACGGCACACCCTTCTATCAGCGTGTAAGACGTCTGGTGGAGTGGTGCGTGCAACGGCGTAAAACCGTGATCGTGCTGACCTTGCTGCTGTTTATCGGCTCGGTTGCACTGTTCCGCTTCGTGCCGCAACAGTTCTTCCCGGCTTCCGGTCGCCTGGAGTTGATGGTCGACCTGAAACTGGCCGAGGGCGCTTCGCTCAGTAACACCGCCGAACAGGTCAAACGCCTGGAGGCGTTGCTCAAGGAGCATGCCGGCATCAACAACTATGTCGCCTACGCGGGCACCGGTTCGCCGCGGTTTTACCTGCCACTGGACCAGCAATTGCCCGCTGCCAGCTTCGCCCAGTTTGTGGTGCTGGCTAACACCATCGAGGAGCGAGAAAGCCTGCGCACCTGGCTGATCGAAACCCTCAACGAGCAATTTCCCGACCTGCGTTCGCGTGTCACACGGCTGGAGAACGGCCCGCCCGTAGGCTACCCGGTGCAGTTTCGCGTGACCGGCGAGCACATCGAAGAGGTGCGCGCGCTGGCGCGCAAAGTGGCGGCGAAGGTTCGCGAAAATACCCATGTGGTCAATGTGCACTTGGACTGGGAAGAGCCAAGCAAAATCGTGTACCTGAATATCGACCAGGACCGTGCCCGCGCCCTCGGTGTGAGCACTGCCAACCTGGCGAAATTCCTGCAGAGTTCCCTGACCGGCTCCAGCGTCAGCCAGTACCGTGAGGACAACGAATTGATCGAGATCCTCCTGCGCGGCACGGTGCATGAGCGTAGCGAACTGTCGCGCCTGCCGAGCCTTGCCGTGCCCACCGACAATGGTAAAAGCGTGGCGCTGTCGCAAATTGCCACCCTCGAATATGGCTTCGAAGAGGGCATCATCTGGCATCGCAACCGCTTGCCCACGGTGACTGTGCGGGCCGATATCTATGGCAAGGAACAGCCGGCGACCCTCGTGCAGCAGATCTTGCCGACGCTCGCCGATGTACGTGCCGAACTGCCGGATGGCTACCTGCTGGAAGTGGGCGGCACGGTTGAAGATTCAGCGCGTGGGCAAAACTCGGTGAAGGCCGGCGTGCCGCTGTTTATCGTGGTGGTGCTGACCTTGCTGATGCTGCAACTGCGCAGCTTTTCGCGCACGGCGATGGTCTTTCTCACCGCACCGTTGGGGCTGATCGGCGTGACCCTGTTCCTGCTGGTATTCCACCAACCCTTCGGCTTCGTCGCCATGCTTGGCACCATCGCGCTGTCGGGAATGATCATGCGTAACTCGGTGATTTTGGTGGACCAGATCGAGCAAGACATCAAGGCCGGCCTGGCACCTTGGCAGGCGATTATCGAAGCTACGGTCCGACGCTTTCGCCCGATTGTTCTGACGGCACTGGCGGCGGTGCTGGCGATGATTCCGCTGTCGCGCAGTGTGTTCTTCGGGCCGATGGCCGTGGCGATCATGGGAGGGTTGATCGTGGCTACGGCATTGACCTTGCTCTTTCTCCCGGCGCTTTATGCCGCGTGGTTTCGCGTCAAAAAGGACGCTGGATAATCAGGCTGTCATCTCGGTTGTCGGGGCGTAGAGAGTACGCGCCCCGTCACCGTGGGCATGCGGCAGAATGAGCAATTTTCCTATGTTAGAGATAGGAAGCTCACTACACGGGCCTAGGAACCTTTCCTTATTGATTGCCACTCAATGTTACCTGGTTGGCAGGTACCTACTGCTCTTGCTCGTCGGCAGAAACAGTAGTGATTGGAATGAATTTAAGGAGTTCGCCATGTGTATAGCTAGTTTGAAGGCTTTTCTGCGTCCGCCCAGCAGGCCAAAACCTCCTGAAAAGTGTAAACCCAGCCCTCCTGAACGTTGTAAGCCCAAGCGCCCCGGGTATTGCAAACCCAAGCCCCTTGAGAGTTTCAGACCCAAACCTCCTGAGGAATGCAGACCCAAGCCTCCTGAGGAATGCAAACCCAAACCCCCTGAGTATTGCATGCCCAAACCTCCTGAAGAGTGCAATCCCGAGCCCCCTCCTAAGTGTTGCTACATAAAAACCGTTGAGCTGACGATTGTCATGAAGGCGGCCATAAATTACTGACTTTGAGGCTCTTTTTTGCGCAAACGCCTCGAGAATACGAGGCGCTTGTGGGGGGCAGGGCAGATCGGCAGGTTTTACAGCGCGCCAAACACCTTCTTGGCCAAGCTGGTAGCCGCAGCCGCTGGATTCTTGCGAATCGTTTCTTCCTGCTGCGCAATCATCTTGAACAAACCATCCAGGGCCTGCTCGGTCACGTAGTTCTCAACGTTGGCGCTCTTGGCGTCCACCGCGCCAAAGGCCGCGGCCTTGCCGGCGAGGGCGTTGTACTGCTGGGCCACGCCGACTTTGTCGGTGGCGGCCTTGACGATAGGCAGGAACTTGGCGCGAATCTCTTCACGGCTGCTTTTGTTCAGGTACTGGGTGGCGGAGTCCTGGCCACCGCTGAGAATGCCCTTGGCGTCGGTCACGCTCATGTTCTTCACAGCGTTGACCAGGATCGGCTGGGCCTGAGTCACGGCGGTTTCCGCTGCCTTGTTCATGCTGGTTTCCAGCTGCGTGACCTGGTCACCCATGCCGAACATTTTCAACTTGTCGGCGACTTTGCCGAGTTTGCCCGGCAGGCCGATCTTCACGTCCGGGTTGTTGCTGAAACCACCGGGCGTCCCGAGCTGTTTCACAGCAATCTGTGCACCTTGGGTCAAGGCATCCTTGAGGCCGCCGCTGGCGTCACCCTGAGACAGGCTGCCGAGATCCAGGGCCATGGCGCTGGCGCCGAATAGCAAGCCAGCACACAGGGCGGTGAGGCGAAGAGATTTGCGGAGCATGGGCGCTTCCTTATGAAGTGGGAATGATCAGTGTGCAGCCGCATCCACGCGCAGGCGCAGCGGTTGTGGGTCCTGGCCGTTGAGCTGCACGGTGTGCCGCTCGGTGGTGATAAACAGTAGCTTGCCGTCCAGCTCGATGCGAGCGCTGACCGAGTATGTGTGGCCTGGCTTAACCTGGGCCGGGTCATAGCTCAGGTGAAACGGCAGCGGCACCTGGCCTTTGACCGGGCCTTTCTGTTCGGCGAGGGGCACGGCCGGGGCGTCCATCAGGGACACGTCCTGCAGGCTGACACTCAAGGTGGCGGCTGGCGGCAGGGCGATGCGTTGCAGGTAGAACACTTCGCCGTCGAGGCTGGCCTTCGGGGTTGGGGTCATCGAGTGGCAGGCTCCGAGCAGGGCGGTCAGGCCCAGGAGGATGAGTTTTTTCAATGTGCGGCTCCTTTTCAACGGCGCCGGAATCCGCCCGGCGCCTCATTCAGTCTAGCGCTGTGCTTCAGGGTTGACGGCAACCGGTTCGGCCGCAGCCTCGGCTGCGCCGTCCACGCGGTGCAAGGCAACCTGGCGGATCGACAGGCGAATATCCGCCGGCAGTACGCGTTTGGCGGCGCCTTCGGCCAGTTCGCCGAGCAGGTCGTGATAGCCCAGCTTGCCGGCTTCATCGCGGCGCAGCACATCTTGCTCCAGCAACGTCTGGATAAAATGTCGGAAAAGACTCTTGTCGAAGAATTCCGGGGCATTGAGGCCGTGCAGGATCGACAGGCGCTGGGCCATGATCGTGCACAGGTCTTCCAGCTCTTCGGCGCTGATGCTGTTCTGGCCGCTGTTGAGCAGTAACGAGATCGCCATGTAGAAACGTTGCAGGGTCTGGGCGATGCTCTTGGACAGCAGCGTCAGCAGCACAAAGTGCCGCGAACTCGGCGCCGGGCGCAGGTATACGGCGTTTTCGAAACGCAGCAGGCCTTGTTCGACAAACGCGTCCAGCCACTGGTCGACCACGCTGTCCAGGTCCTCCAGCGACCAACGGATAAACAGCTCTGATTGCAGGTACGGGTAGAGCGCGTGGGTGTAGCGCAGGATCTGTTCGCGGGTCATGCGCGAACTGCTCTGGAAGAAGCTCGCCAGCAACGCTGGCAGGGCGAAGATGTGCAGCACATTGTTGCGGTAGTAGGTCATCAGGACGGCATTCTGCTCATCCAGATAAACGATTTTGCCCAAGGCGTCGCTCTGTTCGGACAACAGGTTCATGTCCTTGACGTGCTTGATCAGCGCCAGGCCATCGCCATCCGGCAAAGTGGTATGGGGCGAGTAGGGCACACGACGCAACAACGCCAGGTACAGGTCCAGTTGGCGGGCCATGGCCTGTTCATCCAGCGCCAGGCGAGTGGTGGACAGTAGCGCCAGCGCGACCAGGTTCACCGGGTTCACCGCAGCGGCTTCGTTCAAGTGGCGCGCCACCTGTTCGCCGAGGCGATTGGTGGTCTCGTTGAGCCACGCCGGTTTGTAGTTCGGCCCCAGTTCCTGGGCGCGCCAGTCCGGTTGCTCGGCGTCGAGGAACTCCGCCAGCTTGATCGGCTCACCGAAGTTGACCGCCACTTGGCCGAAGCGCTGCTTGAGCGCGCCGACCACTTTGAAAATATCGAAGATCGACTCTTTCTTCTTGCTCGCGCCACGCAGTTCGCCCAGGTAAGTGCGGCCTTCGAGCACGCGCTCATAGCCGATATACACCGGCACGAACACGATGGGCATGCGCGAGGAACGCAGGAAGCTGCGCAAGGTGATCGCCAGCATGCCGGTTTTCGGTTGCAGCATGCGCCCGGTGCGCGAGCGCCCGCCTTCGACGAAGTATTCCACCGGGAAACCCTTGGTAAACAGGGTGTGCAGGTATTCGTTGAACACCGAGGTGTACAAAGGGTTGCCCCTGAAGGTGCGGCGCATGAAAAACGCACCGCCACGGCGCAGCAGGCTGCCGATCACCGGCATGTTGAGGTTGATGCCGGCGGCGATGTGCGGCGGGGTCAGGCCGTTCTTGAACAGCAGGTAGGACAGCAGCAGATAGTCGATGTGGCTGCGGTGGCAAGGCACGTAGATCACCTCGTAGCCTTGGGCCACCTTTTGCACGCCCTCGATGTTATTGACCTTGATACCGTCGTAGATCTTGTTCCAGAACCAGCTCAATACCACTTCCAGGAAGCGGATCGCGGTGTAGGTGTAATCCGAGGCAATCTCGTTGCCATAGCGCAGGGCCAGGGCCTTGGCTTTTTCCGGGGCGATCTTTTCGCGTTCGGCTTCATCCGCAATGGCTTGGCGTACCAGCGGCATATTGACCAGGCCCTTGACCAGATTACGCCGGTGGGACAGGTCGGGGCCGATCACTGCCGTCTTCAGGTTACGGAAGTGCACACGCAGGATGCGCTGGGCCATGCGTACGGTGCGTTCGTGACCTTTATTGTGCTCGATCAATTCACGCAGGTTGATAGGCGCGGAGAATTGCACGCGAGTCTTGCGCCCCAGGATCAGGATGCTCAACAACCGGCGTAGACGCCCGGTGACCGCCCAGCTGTCGGCGAACAACAGCTTCCACGGGCTGGACTCGCTTTCGGGGGATTGGCCCCAGAACACACTGACCGGAATGATTTGTGCATTCTCTTCGGCGTGTTCGGTGAGGGTGTTGACCAAGCGCGTCAGGGTGGGCGGCGCACCGCGCTTGTCCTGGCGGCCGAGCCAATCCGGATCCGGCGTGAGGTAGAAGAACGCCGCAGGCTCCATCAACGGCCCCACCGACACCGGCAGCACCGGACGTGGCAGGCCAGCCTTGGTGCACTCGGCATCGACCACCGCCAACTCGGTCAGGGAGGGTGATTGCAGGACGTAGAAAACCGGCCGGCTGCGGTCCAGGTTGAGGGTTAGGGACGACTGGTTGATCGTCTCTGAGCGAACCCAGAGGTACAACAGTCGGCGCAAGGTGCCAAACACCAGACGGCGGAACGGGGAGCGGGTCATAGGCGAGCTGCTTCAAGTGGAAAAAACCGAGCAGGCGCTCGGGCGGGTAGTGTGCCGTATTCGCCGAAAATCGGCAAAAAAGCAGCGATGTAAAGTTGAGTTGATGGTTTTTGAGCCTGTCTTATACTCGGCAGTTCAATGCGAGCGACTCAACAATAAAAAACCAGTGGGAGTGAACAGATGTCAACGCGCGAAACCGGGAATGTGAAGTGGTTCAACGATGCAAAGGGCTACGGCTTTATCCAGCGTGAGGATGGCAAGGATGTGTTTGTGCATTATCGCGCTATTCGCGGTGAAGGCCACCGTTCGTTGGCCGAGGGCCAGCAGGTGGAGTACGCCGTGGTGACGGGCGAGAAGGGCTTGCAGGCGGAGGATGTGGTGGGCCTGTAACAACGTTGTTTGATCGTTCCCACGCTCTGCGTGGGAACGCCTCTTGTGACGCTCCGCGTCACGCTTTGGGACGCAGAGCGTCCCAGGCTACTTTCCCACGCAGAGCGTGGGAACGATCTTCAGGCGGTCTTCCAGGTGATCTGCTCTTCACCGTCTTCGCTGATGCGAATCCAGGTGTCGGCACTTTCCTCACCTTCTTCCTCAACCCAGGTGCCCGGCGCGCAACGCACTTCGACGTTCAGCGCGGCAAACGCGGCGCGGGCGCAGGCGATGTCGTCGTCCCATGGGGTCTGGTCGCTTTCCAGGTACAGGCTGTTCCATTTGCCCACCGCCTTGGGCAGCCAGGTCACCGGCACGCTGCCGGCCTTGCACTTGTAGGTCTGGCCTTTCTGGACCCAGTCGGTACACGGGCCGAGTGCGGCGCCCAGCCAGGCAGCGATGGCCTTGTGATCGACGTCGGCGTCCTTCAGGTAAATCTCAATATCGGGTTGGCGCATGGATGTTCCTCGTTGCGGGATTCGAAAATCCATTCGCGGATGGGTGAACGTCAGTCATTGAAGCACGAAATAATCGTAACGCATCGACACCGTGACCTGCAGCGGCTCGGCCGCCTCGATCACCTCGTGGCGGCGCTCGGCACTGGCCCGCCAGCCGTGGGGCGTCATCGCCAGCAGGTTGGCGCGGTCCTGGGCTTCGGCCAGGCTCAGGGTGAATTCCAGGGTTTCACTGTGAGCAAGGCTCATACCGTCCGGCACCAGGGCCAGGTGTTTGTCGTCGGTGTACTCGCGTACCTCGTCGTAAAGACGCTCGCGCAGTTCCATCAAGTGGCCGCTGGTCGGGCCGACCTTCATCAAACCACCGCCGGGACTGAGCAGGCGCTTGGCCTCTTGCCAGTCCAACGGGCTGAACACGCTGGCGAGGAACTGGCAGCTGGCATCGGCCAATGGTACGCGGGCCATGCTGGCGATCAACCAGGTCAGCGCCGGGTTGCGTTTGCACGCGCGCTTGACCGCTTCCTTGGAGATATCCAGGGCATAGCCATCGGCGTGGGGTAGGGCCTGGGCAATTTGCGCGGTGTAGTAACCCTCGCCACACCCAATGTCGACCCAGCGCTGCGGTGCGCGCTCGGCGGCCAGTTCGGCCAGGCGCTTGGCCACTGGCGCGTAGTGCCCGGCGTTGAGGAAGTCGCGGCGCGCCTCGACCATGGCCAGGTTGTCGCCCGGGTCGCGGCTGTTCTTGTGCTGCACCGGCAACAGGTTCAGGTAACCCTGGCGCGCGCGGTCGAAGCGGTGCCCGGCCGGGCACGCCACGCCATTGTCCACGGTGTTGAGCGGTGCGCTGCAAATGGGGCAGGCAAGCATCAGGCGAGCAACTTGATCAGGGTCTGGTAGTAAATTTCGGTCAGCACGTCGAGGTCGCTGGCCAGGATGCGTTCGTTGACCTGGTGGATCGTCGCGTTCACCGGGCCCAGTTCGACCACCTGGGTGCCCAACGTCGCAATGAAGCGCCCATCGGAGGTACCGCCACTGGTGGACGCCTGGGTCTCGCGCCCGGTGATCGCCAGGATGCTGGCCGACACTGCATCCAACAGAGCGCCTGGCTCGGTGAGGAACGGCAGGCCCGACAGCGCCCACTCCACGTGCCAGTCCAGGCCATGTTTGTCGAGAATGGCCGCGACGCGTTGTTGCAGGCCCTCGACGGTGGATTCGGTGGAAAAACGGAAGTTGAACACCGCCGTCAGGTCACCCGGGATCACGTTGGTGGCGCCAGTACCGGAGTTGAGGTTGGAAATCTGGAAGCTGGTTGGCGGGAAGAACGTGTTGCCGTCATCCCAATGCTCGGCAGCGAGTTCGGCCAGCGCCGGTGCGGCCAGGTGGATCGGGTTCTTTGCCAGGTGCGGGTAAGCCACATGGCCCTGTACACCGCGCACGGTCAAGGTGGCGCCAAGGGAGCCTCGGCGGCCGTTCTTGACCACGTCGCCCACCAGGCTGGTGCTCGACGGTTCGCCGACGATGCACCAGTCCAGGCGCTCCTTGCGTGCGGCCAGGCGTTCGATCACGGCCTTGGTGCCGTGGTGCGCCGGGCCTTCTTCATCGCTGGTGATCAGGAAGGCGACCGAACCCTTGTGGTCCGGGTAGTCGCTGACGAAACGTTCCGCCGCCACCAGCATCGCCGCCAGGCTGCCTTTCATGTCCGCCGCGCCACGGCCGCAGAGCATGCCGTTGTCATCGATCAACGCATCGAACGGGTCGTTCTGCCAGGCCTGTACCGGGCCGGTCGGCACCACGTCGGTGTGACCGGCAAAACACAGCACCGGGCCTTCGTGCTTGCCGTGGGTGGCCCAGAAGTTGTCCACATCTTCGATGCGCATCGGTTCAAGCGCAAAACCGGCGTCGCCCAGGCGCTGCATCATCAGCTTCTGGCAATCGGCATCGATCGGCGTGACCGACGGGCGACGGATCAGGTCGATGGCAAGTTGAAGGGTCGGCGAAAGGTCGGCATGGGCCGTCATGGGGGGAACTCCGGAAATCGAGGCGGCGACGTTCTAACTGTAGGAGCGAGCTCGCTCGCGAAAAACTCAAGGGCACCGCGTGCATTCAGGATGCCCGCGTTATCGTTAACGATTTTCGCGAGCAAGCTCGCTCCTACAGTGATGGGTGTAAGGCACGCAAAAGGGCCGTTATCTTATAGCAAAACGGCGGCTAAGGGCCGCCGTTTAGTGCATCGCGTGACTTTTTACGCCGCCGGCGCAGCCTCAGGCGCCGTCGAAGGTTTGGGCAGCGACGACAAGAACGCCATGATCAGCGCCGCCACATACGGCAGCGACTGCACCAGCAACATCACCACCCAGAAGCGAATGTCATTGCTCGGCAGGCCTTGCACCAGGTAGATCCCCAGCGCCGCGCCCCATAGCAGCAGCATGATGAACATTTCTTCGCGGGCTTCGGAAATCGCCACCCAGAAGCCGTGGTTATCCGCGTTTTTCGGTGTACGAAAGAACGGAATGCTGCTGGTGAAGAAGCCGTACAACACCGCTTTGGCGATGGTATGAGACAGCGCCAACCCGGCCAGTGCCGCGCAGAACGCATCTTTCAAGTTCACACCTACCGCACGACGATAGAGGAAGATGATCTTGCCGACTTTGAACACAAACAACGCCAACGGCGGGATCGCGAAAATCAGCAATGGCGGGTCGACCCGAGTCGGCACGATGATCATCGCCGCAGACCACAACAGGGCGCCGACGGTAAAGAAGATGTTCATGCCGTCGGCCACCCACGGCAACCAGCCCGCAAGGAAGTGGTAGCGCTGGCCACGGGTCAGTTCGGTGTCTTTACCGCGCAACAGGCTGGCGGTGTGGCGCTTGATGATCTGGATCGCGCCATAGGCCCAGCGGAAACGCTGTTTCTTGAAGTCGATAAAGGTATCCGGCATCAAACCCTTGCCGTAGCTGTCGTGGTAGTACGCCGCCGACAAGCCTTTTTCGAACACGCGCAGGCCCAGTTCGGCGTCTTCACAGATGCACCAGTCGGCCCAGCCCAGCTCTTCGAGCACCGAGCGGCGGGTCATGGTCATGGTGCCGTGCTGGATGATCGCGTCACGGTCGTTACGGGTGACCATGCCGATATGGAAGAAGCCTTTGTATTCGGCGTAGCAGAGCTTCTTGAAGGTGCTTTCGTTCTGGTCGCGGTAATCCTGGGGCGACTGCACCACGGCGATTTTCGGGTCGGCGAAGTGCGGCACCATGTGCTTGAGCCAGTTCGGCGATACGCAGTAGTCCGAGTCGATCACTGCGATCACTTCGGCATCCTTGGCGGTGTGCGGGATCAGGTAGTTCAGCGCGCCGCCCTTGAAACCGGCCAGGGGCGCGACGTGGAAGAACTTGAAGCGCGGGCCGAGGGTTTCGCAGTAGTCGCGCACCGGCTCCCACACCGCCGGGTCCTTGGTGTTGTTGTCGATGATCAGGACTTCATAATCCGGATAGTCGAGGGCGGCCAGGGCGTCGAGGGTCTGCTTGACCATTTCCGGTGGCTCGTTGTAGCACGGCACGTGGATCGACACTTTCGGGCGGTAGTCCGAGTCGCCTTCCACGGGCAGGAATTCACGCCGACGCTTGTGGGTCCACACCGCTTCTGCCAGCTCATGGGCTTCGGTCAGCAACACAATGAACACGCCCAGGGCGCCGAGTGCCAGCAACACACCGACCGTCACGCTGAACCACGTGCTGTATTGCTGGCTGTAGTCGTAGCCGATCCAGACCAGCACCGACCCGCACAGGAACGCAATGAAGGTCAGGAAGGTACGGCCCCGCTGGCGCAGGGCCGAGCCGTCGATCATCAACAGGGTCAGGGACAGCAGCGCAAGCACCACCGAACCGATGGCCAGTACCCGCCATTGCGGAATCGCCACCACCGGGCCGTCAAAATTGAATTTCTGCTGGCGCGCGGCATTGAATACACCCCAATACGCACCCGCCGACCCTTCGTCGCTGACCTTCCACGGCTGGTCGAAGGCCTCGATCACAAAGTAGTTGTAACCCTGGCGGTTGAGCTTGTTGACCAGCGTACGCAGGTAAATCGCCTGGTCGGCCGGCGACGACTCATTGCCACCGCGCATACGGCCGTTGCTCGGCCAGCCCACTTCCGATAGCAGCAGTGGCTTTTTCGGGAAGGCTTTCTTCAGGTCCTTGGCGCGGTCGAGAACGTACTGGCCGGCCTTGTCCATTGGGATGTATTCCCAGAACGGCAGGATGTGCGCGGCGATCAGGTCGACGTGCTTGGCCAGTTGCGGGTTCTTTTCCCAGATGTGCCATTGCTCGGAGGTGGTCACCGGGACTTTCACGGCGGCGCGCACGCGGTCGAGCAGCACGATCAGGGCTTCGGGGGTGATTTCTTCACGGAACAACGCTTCGTTGCCCACCACTACGCGCACGACGCTGCGCGAGGTGTTGGCGATCTCGATAGCGCGCTGGATCTCCCGCTCGTTACGCTCAAGGTCCGGGCTGATCCAGATCCCCAGGGTCACGCGCAGGCCAAACTCTTCGGCCAGCTTGGGTATATCCCCCAGGGGGCCGTCCACCGAGTAGGTACGGATGTTGTCCGTCAGCTTGCTCATGATCGCAAGGTCCTGACGCATCTGTTCGTCGGTAGGGTACTGGCCTTTCTGCGGGTACTGGCCTTGCTGGAACGGCGAGTAGGAAAAACCGGAGATCTGATCGGGCCAGTTGGGAGCGGTGACCGGGCGGTTGATCAGCGCCCAGAAACCGGTGAACAGCGCGGCAATTGCCAGCACCACCACCAGGTTGAGTCCAAATTTACGCGATGCCATGGTTATGTCGGGTTCCAAAGGGTGCGGAACGAAAGAGGTGTCGGCCTGCGCCGAACGGCGCGCATCCTACACTGGCGCTTCCCTGAGCGTACAGCAGACAGAGAAAAGCCGGACGTTAGTCTGCGAAACTCCATCTAAGTTCTTCACTTGTAACTTGTAGCTTAAAACTTGCCGCTCCGTAGCCCTATAATGCGCGCCGGTTTTTGGGGTAATGATGATGAGTACAGAAGATCCGCGGTTTGCAGGCGTCGCCCGCTTGTACGGGCTTGAGGGCCTGGAACGCTTGAAAGCGGCCCATGTGGCGATTGTCGGCGTCGGCGGCGTGGGTTCCTGGGCGGCGGAAGCGATTGCCCGCTGCGGGGTGGGCGAGATTTCGCTGTTTGACCTGGACGATGTCTGCGTCAGCAACAGCAACCGCCAGTTGCATGCCTTGGACAGCACCGTGGGCAAGCCCAAGGTCGAAGTGATGGCTGAGCGTTTGCGCGGTATTAATCCTGAGTGCACCGTGCACGCGGTGGCAGACTTCGTCACCCGCGACACCATGGCCGAGTACATCACCCCGACTATCGACTGCGTGATCGACTGCATCGACGCGGTCAACGCCAAGGCGGCGCTGATTGCCTGGTGCAAGCGTCGCAAGATCCAGATCATCACTACTGGCGGTGCCGGCGGGCAGATTGACCCCACGCTGATCCAGGTGTGCGACCTGAACCGCACCTTCAATGATCCGCTGGCGTCGAAAGTACGCTCTACCTTGCGCCGCGATTATGGCTTCTCGCGCACGGTGACCCGTCATTACAGCGTGCCCTGCGTGTTTTCCACCGAACAACTGCGCTATCCCAAACCCGATGGCAGTATCTGTTTGCAGAAGAGTTTTGTCGGCGACGGGGTCAAGCTTGACTGCGCGGGAGGGTTTGGCGCGGTGATGATGGTCACCGCCACGTTCGGCATGGTGGCGGCGACCAAGGCGGTGGACAAGATTGTGGCGGGAGTGCGCAGGCCGTCGGAGCGCATCAAACCCAGCTAAATCTCATTGCCGAACATAGATCCAGATTGTGGGAGCTGGCTTGCCTGCGATAGCGGTGTGTCAGCCACTGAAAATACTGACTGATTCGCCGCTATCGCAGCATAGGTATCTACACAACTTCGGCACGACGCTAAATCTGTGGCGAGGGAGCTTGCTCCCGTGACGGCCTGGCAGCCGACACAGATATAACTGATGCCCCGCGATCCAATGTGGGAGCTGGCTTGCCTGCGAAGACGGCCTGACAGTCAACTCAGTTGGACCGTGTACATATCCATTCCTGCGGTAGCGGCCACTTAGGGTTCCGCTTTTACAGCGGCTCACTTTTGAAAAGCGCAAAAGTAAGCAAAACGCTCTTGCCCCACCACTCGGCACCTCGCTTAGGCTCGGTGTGCCCGTAATCCGCCAGTGATTTGGGGGGCCGCCGCCACGCGCCATCCATGGCGCGGGGCGGCTAAACCGGCATCCCTGCCGGTTTACCCCCCAAATCCCTGTCGAATTCCGGCCAGCGTGGTTTAACGGGGCGCCTAAGATCAAAAGCAGATCAAGAGCGGCTCGCTTCGCATCGTGGTTACCGTTGAGCTAACAGAGTTATGTAGATACCTATGGCTATCGCAGGCAAGCCAGCCCACATTATTTCTGTGTACGCGTCAGGTCTTGCATGCGTTGCAGTACGGCATTCAAGCCATTGCTGCGCGACGGCGATAGTTGGCGCGACAGGCCCAGTTGATTGAACCAGCCAGGCAGGTCGACCGCTTGCAATTGATCAGCCGACAAGCCGTTGACCCGCGCCAGCAGCAACGCCACCAACCCGCGAATCATCCGTGCCTCGCTGCTCGCAGCAAACTGCCAATGGCCGTCCTGCAAGCGGCCCACCAACCACACCAGGCTTTCACAACCTTGCACCAGGTTAGCGTCGACCTTTTCGTCATCAGCCAGGGCGGGCAAGCGTTCACCCCATTGCATCAGCATCCGTGCGCGCTGCTCCCAGCTGCCCACAGCCTGGAAGGCCTCCAGCGCGGCCATGGCGTCCACTGGCAAGCTCATCGCAACATATCCAGCGCCTGGTCCAACGCTTCAAAAAAGCGTTCCAGGTCGTCGGAATCGTTGTAGAGCGCCAGGGACACTCGGATTGCGCCTGACAGATGCATTGCCTTCAATAATGGCATCGCGCAGTGATGACCGGCACGCACAGCAATGCCTTGCTCGGTCAGCAGGTGGGCGAGGTCGGCGTTGTGCACGCCCTCCACCACAAAACTCACCAGCGCCACCTGTGGCGATCCCAGCACGCGTACACCATTGCGTGCCTTAAGCCCACGCAGCAGGTAGTCATGCAGGGCGGCTTCGTGGGCGATCAGCGCGGAGGGATCCAGCGAGCTCAGGTAATCCAGGCTCGCGCCCAGGCCGATCACACTGGCAATCGGTGGGGTGCCGGCTTCAAAGCCCAGCGGCGCGGGGCGAAAGCTGGCGCTGTGGTAGTCGGCCTGTTGCACCATCTCGCCGCCGAACTGCCAGTGGCGCAGGTGGTGCAGGGCCTCATTACGGCCATACAGTACGCCGACGCCGTCCGGGCCGTAGAGTTTGTGGCTGGAGAACACGTAGAAGTCGCAGCCCAAGGCCTGTACGTCGTGGCGGCCATGGACGATGCCTTGGGCGCCGTCCACCACCGTGAGGGCGCCGTGTGCCTGGGCCAGCGCCAGCAAGGCTTGCAGCGGCTGCCAGGCACCGAGCACGTTGGACAACTGGCTCACCGCCAGCAGGCGCGTGCGCGGGCCAATCAAGCGGGCCGCGGCGTCCAGGTCGATTACGCCTTCATCGTCCAGGGGTAATACCACCAGCGTGAGCGCGCGGCGTTTGGCCAATTGCTGCCAGGGCAACAGGTTGGCGTGGTGTTCCAGGGCGCTGATGGCAATCTCATCGCCCGCATTGAATAAGTGTTCCAGGCCATAGGCCAGGAGGTTCAGCGCAGACGTTGCGCCGTGGGTAAACACAACCTGCCCGCTGTCACCTGCGTTCAACCACTGCGCGACCTTGCTGCGGCTGTCTTCAAAGGCCTGGGTAGCATGGGCCCCGGGCAAATGCTGGGCACGGTGCACATTCGCTGCGCCATTGGCGTAGTAATGACTGATGGCATCCAGCAGGGCTTGGGGTTTTTGCGTGGTGGCGGCGCTGTCCAGATAGGTCTGGTCTTGCCGTTGCAGGGTGGCGATGGCCGGGAAGTCGGCGCGCCAGGGGGAGGGCACAAGCATGGTGATCAAGACTCGTATAAGCGGGCCGCCCCCGAGGGTGCGGCCCGCTAGTGGCATCGAGTGGCTGCTTAGTTGTGAGCGTGCAGCGCTTCGTTCAGTTCGATGGCCGATTTGTGGGTTTTGCACTCCACGGCACCGGTCTCGGAGTTACGACGGAACAGCAGGTCCGGCTGGCCAGCCAACTCGCGTGCCTTGACCACCTTGACCAGTTGGTTCTGCTCGTCCAGCAGGGCAACCTTGGTGCCGGCGGTGATGTAGAGGCCCGACTCCACGGTGTTGCGGTCGCCCAATGGGATACCGGTACCGGCGTTGGCGCCGATCAGGCAGCCTTCGCCCACCTTGATCACAATATTGCCGCCGCCCGACAGGGTGCCCATGGTGGAGCAACCGCCGCCCAGGTCCGAGCCCTTGCCGACGAATACGCCCGCCGATACGCGACCTTCGATCATGCCCGGGCCTTCGGTGCCCGCGTTGAAGTTGACGAAGCCTTCGTGCATCACGGTGGTGCCTTCGCCCACGTACGCGCCCAGACGGATACGTGCAGCGTCAGCGATACGCACGCCAGCCGGTACGACGTAGTCGGTCATTTTCGGGAACTTGTCCACCGAGAACACTTCCAGCAGGTCGCCACGCAGGCGCGCTTCCAGTTGGCGCTCGGCCAGTTCATTGATGTCGATAGCGCCCTGGCTGGTCCAGGCCACGTTCGGCAACTGCGGGAACACACCGGCCAGGCTCAGGCCGTGGGGCTTGACCAGGCGATGGGACAGCAGGTGCAGCTTGAGGTAGGCCTCAGGCGTGGAGGTCAGTGCGGCGTCTTCGGCCAGCAAGGTCGCGACCAGCGGCGTGTGGCTTTCAGCCAGGCGGCTGAGCAGGGCGGCCTGGGCAGCATCGACGCCTTTGAGCGCGTCGGCCAGTTGCAGGGCCTGGCTCACGGTGAAGGTGATCGCCTGGTTGCCTTCGGTGTAACCGAGGATCGGTGCGATGGCGGCAACGATTTCAGCCGATGGATTGAGCAAGGGTTGTGCGTAAAACACTTCCAGCCAAGCACCTTGGCGGTTCTGAGTGCCGACGCCGAAGCCCAGGCTGAACAGGGAATTGGACATGCTGTTACCTCTACAAAAATGGAAGGCTGGCCTACTTGAGGGCCGCCGAATAACTATCTGGCTTGAAGCCAATCAGGGTTCTGTCACCGAGATCGAGCACCGGGCGCTTGATCATCGAGGGTTGTGCGAGCATCAATTCAATGGCTTTCGACTGATCGAGATCGGCTTTGCGTTCGTCTTCGAGTTTGCGAAAGGTGGTGCCCGCACGGTTCAAAACCACCTGCCAACCGTGCTCGTTGCACCATTGGGTCAAGTGTTCGCGGTCGATACCGGCCGTTTTGTAGTCATGGAACTCATAGCTCACCCCGTGCTCATCGAGCCAGGTGCGCGCCTTTTTCATGGTGTCGCAGGCTTTGATGCCGAAAAGGTGCAAGGTTTTGCTTGAAGCACTCAAGGAATTGCCCCCCTTTGGACGTATGAAAATGAAAGATCGCCGATTATGCCACGACCAGCGGGTTTCGGCGCCGCTCGTCAACAGCGTGCGACTTTTGTGCAAAGTGCCAGTGCGCAGCATAGGCGAGTAACATAGCCAGGTAACATAGCCGGGTAATATGGCACTTCAACGGCCAGTTGTTGCCTGATGTGTCGTTGCGAGTCGATTGTCCGGGAAACCCGCGTTATGCAAACCGCCTACACCGTTCTTATCCTGCTGATGCTGGTCAGCTTTTCGCGCCTGATCGGGCGCATCATCCCACTGCCCTTGCCCCTGGTGCAGATCGCCGCCGGCGCCTTGCTGGCCTGGCCCACGTTGGGGCTGCATGTGGCGCTGGACCCTGAGCTGTTCCTGTTTCTGTTCCTGCCGCCACTGTTGTTTTCCGATGGTTGGCGCATGCCCAAGCGTGAGTTGTGGCACCTGCGTGGCCCGATCCTGACATTGGCGGTGGGGCTGGTGCTGTTCACCGTGGTGGGCGCCGGTTACTTCATTCATTGGTTGCTGCCCTCGATCCCCTTGCCGGTGGCCTTTGCCCTGGCAGCGGTGCTCTCGCCGACGGACGCTGTGGCGGTGTCGGCCATTTCCCAGAACCGTTTGCCCAAGCCGCTGATGCACATGCTCCAGGGCGAGGCCTTGATGAATGACGCGTCGGGCCTCGTGACTTTCAAGTTCGCCCTGGCCGCTGCGTTGACCGGGGTCTTTTCCCTGGCGGATGCCAGCCTGACGTTTGTGTTGGTGGCGGTGGGCGGGCTGGCGATCGGCGTGGCGTTGAGCTGGTTGGTCGGCCGCCTGCGCGCCTGGATGATCGCGCGCGGGTGGGATGACCCGGCGACCCATGTGGTGTTCATGTTGTTACTGCCCTTTGCTGCGTACGTACTGGCTGAACGCCTGGGCGCCTCCGGCATCCTCTCGGCGGTGGCAGCGGGGATGATGCAAAGCTGGCTCGACCTGCTGCCGCGCCAGACCAGCACGCGCCTGCTCAACCGCAGCGTGTGGTCGTTGCTGGAGTTTGCCTTTAACGGCCTGATCTTCCTGCTGCTCGGTCTGCAACTGCCAGACATCATCAAGGCCGTGGTCAGCCATGAAACCACGCTGTGGCCCACCTTGATGTATCGCTGCCTGGATGTGGTGGCGATCTTCCTGGTGCTGGTGGTATTGCGCTTCATCTGGGTGCAAAGCATCTGGCGGCTGTCGGGGTTGCTGCGCAGGCTACGTGGCAAAAACGCGCTGACCCTGGTGCCGACGGCCCGTTCCTGCTGGTTGTTGACCGTCGGCGGTGTACGCGGTGCGGTGACCCTGGCGGGCGTCATGTCGGTGCCCTTGCTGTTGGCGCCTGGCCAGGATTTCCCTGAGCGTGACCTGCTGATCTTTATCGCTGCCGGTGTGATCCTGTTATCACTGGTCGCTGCCTGTATCGCGCTGCCGCTGCTGTTACGCGGCGTCGAGAATAGCCCGGATGAAAAACGCCACAAAGAAGTGCGCGAAGCCTGGAAAAAGACCGCCGTGGCCGCGATTCATGCACTGGAGGCCGACGAGCCAGCCGAGGCCGACACGCCGGACGCCGCCCAGGCGGCATTGGCTACCGAACTGAAGGCACGGCTGATGTCGGAATATCGCCATCAATTGGAAGTCTTCAACGATTCGGCTGAAGCTCAGGCGCTGGCGCAGCAAATGGACCTGCTTGAGCGCAAGCTGCGGCTCAAGGCTCTGCGCGCGCAACGGTTGGAATTGTACAGCTTGAGCCGTCACCACCAGATTGGTGATGACGTATTGAGGGAGGTGCTGGCGGAATTGGATATGAGCGAGGCGAATTTGGGTCACATGAAGTGACCCGTAAGCCCTTAACGGCGACGCTGGATAAAGTCGCGAATCCGCTCAGCCGCTTCCACGCATTCGGCCAACGGCGCAACCAATGCCAGGCGCACACGCCCCGCACCTGGGTTAAAGCCGTCCACTTCCCGCGACAGGTAAGAGCCCGGCACCACCGTCACATGTTCTTCCACGAACAAATCGCGGCAGAAGGCGGCGTCATCGCCTTGTACATTCGGCCACAGGTAAAAGCCGCCGTCCGGGCTTTGCACGTCCAGCACCGGCTTGAGGATCGCCAGCACTGCGTCGAACTTCTCGCGGTACAGGTCACGGTTGGCCAGTACATGGGCCTCGTCCTGCCAGGCGGCGATGCTGGCCAACTGGGTTTGCACCGGCATCGCGCAGCCATGGTAGGTGCGGTACAGCAAAAAGGCCTTGAGGATCTCGGCGTCGCCGGCCACGAAGCCTGAACGCAGGCCTGGCAGGTTGGAGCGCTTGGATAGGCTGTGGAATACCACACAACGCTTGAAGTCCTGACGGCCCAGTTCGACGCAGGCGCTGAGCAGGCCCGGGGGTGGGGTTTGTTCGTCGAAGTACAGTTCGCTGTAGCATTCGTCGGCGGCGATGACGAAATCGTATTTATCGGCCAGGGCGATGAGTTTTTTCAGCGTGGCGACTGGAATCAGCGCACCGGTCGGGTTACCGGGGGAGCACAGGAACAGGATCTGGCAACGTTTCCAGATATCCGCAGAGACAGCATCGAAGTCTGGATTGAAGCCGTTGCTATCCAGGCACGGCAGGTAATGCGGCTTGGCCCCGGCCAGGAACGCGGCGCCTTCGTAGATCTGGTAGAACGGGTTGGGGCTCACAACCAGTGCATCGTCGCCACGGTTGACCACGGTCTGGGTGAAGGCAAACAGCGCCTCGCGCGTACCGTTGACCGGCAGGATGTTGCGCGCCGGGTCCAGCCAGCCCTTGGGCACGTTGAAGCGGCGTTCGCACCAGGCGCCGATGGCTT
Source organism: Hoplolaimus galeatus (assembly GCA_016432905.1). Classification (NCBI taxonomy): domain Eukaryota; kingdom Metazoa; phylum Nematoda; class Chromadorea; order Rhabditida; family Hoplolaimidae; genus Hoplolaimus; species Hoplolaimus galeatus. The sequence continues at coordinate 307,917 of JAEHOL010000001.1, forward strand.
CACGCAGTGCCGGGATACCCAACGTGGTGGGGTACACCGCCATTTGATCGAGGTTATTGCTCAAGGCCTCGGCAACGAAGGCCGGTGACGTGTGCTTGGGCTCGCCGATGGACAGTGCGATCGGGCGTTTGTCCGGGTTCGGCGTCACGCTGCCGAGCAGGGCGCGCAGCTTCTCGAAGGGGTAGGGCTGCAACTGGTTAAGGGCGTTGTTCATATAAGCCTCTATCACGGTGAGCGCGGATCTGTGGGAGCTGGCCTGCCTGCGATCTGCGGTCGATCGGACGGGCCGAGGTGTCTGCATCGCAGGCAAGCCGGCTCCCACATGACTCGTGTTCACAAAGTTAAGAATTCAAATAGTCAGTCTGGTCAGCTCGACACCGGGTTCCTGGGTCACGCTCAACTGCTCCACGATTGCCGCCTGTAAACGCAGGCACAGCTCCGGGTCGGACAGTGGCTGGTTGTCGGCATCGGTGATAAAGAACACGTCTTCCACCCGCTCGCCCAGGGTCGCAATCTTGGCATTTTGCAATGACAGGTCGAACTCCAGGAAAATCCCGCCGATACGCGCCAGCAGGCCTGGGCGATCCGGTGCGCTGAGCTCCAGCACCGTCACCGGGCGCTGTGCGTCGTTGGAAATGGTCACCTGAGGCGCAAAGGCAAAATGCTTGAGCTGGCGCGGCACCCGGCGCTGGATGATGGTGGGGTAGTCGTCGGGGTTGCGCAGGGCTTCGGTGAGGCCCTCGCGGATCTTTTTCACGCGCGCCGGGTTGTCGCCAATCGAGTCGCCGTCGGCGTCGAGCACGATGTAGGTGTCGAGGGTGAACTGGCTGCTGGAGGTGATGACCCGGGCGTCATGGATGTTCAGGTTGAGCTGGTCCATGGCCGCCACGGTCACGGCGAAGAAGTCGTGCTGGTCGGGCGCGTAGATGAAGATCTGCGTGCCGCCTTCGAATTCGCGCTGGGTGGTTTCCTTGATCAAGACCAACGGGCCGCCATCGGCGGGTTGCTGCAGGATCGCGTCGCTGTGCCAGGCCACGTCGCCGGCGGTGTGGCGCAGGAAGTAATCGTCACCCAGTTGCGACCAGAGTTGCTCGACGTCGTCCGGGTCGTTACCGCCGCGCACCAGGATATCCAGGGCTGCGCTTTGGGTGCGGCGGATCTGCTCTTCGCGGTCCACCGGATTCTCCAGGCCACGGCGCAGGGCGCGCTTGGTCTCGGTGTACAGCTGGCGCAACAGGCTGGCACGCCAGGAGTTCCACAGCGTCGGGTTAGTGGCGTTGATATCGGAGACGGTCAGCACATAGAGGTAGTCGAGACGGGTCTCATCGCCGACGATGCCGGCAAAGTCGTGAATCACCTGTGGGTCGGACAAGTCCTTGCGCTGGGCCGTGGTCGACATCACCAGGTGGTTCTGCACCAGCCAGACAATCAGGCGGCTGTCCCACAACGGCAACTGGTGGCGCTGGCAGAAGGCTTCGGCATCCACCGCGCCGATCTCCGAGTGGTCGCCATGCCGGCCCTTGCCGATGTCGTGGTACAAGCCGGCCAGGTAAATCAACTCGGGCTTGGGCAGCTTGGCCATCAGCTTACTGGCCAGCGGGAATTTCTCTGACACCTGCGTGTACTGCAACTTACGCAGATGCTTGATCAGGTTCAGGGTGTGGGCATCGACGGTATAGATATGGAACAGGTCGTGCTGCATCTGCCCGACGATAAAGCCGAACTCCGGCAGGTAGCGCCCCAGAATGCCGTAGCGGTTCATGCGCCGCAGGTTGCGATGGATGCCGATGCGGCACTTGAACAGCTCGATAAACAGGCTGGTATTGCGAATGTCGTTGCGAAAATCGTCGTCGATCAGGTGACGGTTTTCCCGCAGCAAGCGGATGGTATCGGCGCGCACGCCTTTGATCTCCGGCTGCTGGGCCATCAACACGAAGATTTCCAGCATGGCGAACGGGGTGCGGCGGAACACGTTGTCGTTGCGTGCTTCGATATAGCCGTCGTGCAACTGGAAACGCGCATTGATCGGCTGCGGCGGCGCTTCGTCTTCGGGGGCCAGGATCACTTCTTCGAAGTGCTGGATGATCAAGTCGCTGAGCTGGGCAATGCTCATGACTACCCGGTAATACTGCTGCATGAAGCTCTCGATGCTGGTCTTCGCATCTTCGCCTTCAAAGCCCAGTAAGGTGGCGATAGAGCGCTGGTGATCGAAGAGCAGGCGGTCTTCGGAACGACCGGCCAGCATGTGCAGGGCGTAGCGCACCTTCCACAGGAATTCCTGGGACGAGGCCAGCAGGGAATTTTCGCTCTCCACCAGAAAGCCTTCGCCGGCCAGGGCGCGCAGGTTCAGCGTGCCGTATTGACGGCGCGCCACCCACAAGATTGTCTGGATATCCCGCAGCCCACCGGGTGAGCCTTTGACGTTGGGTTCCAGGTTGTATTCGGTGTCGTTGTACTTGTGGTGCCGGGCTTTTTGCTCGGCGCGCTTGGCCAGGAAAAAGTCTTTGCTTGGCCACATGTGTGCGGTACTGGTGACTTCGAGCATGCGCTGGCGCAGGCGCTCGGGGCCGCAGATGGTGCGGCTTTCCATCAGGTTGGTGACCACCGTCAGGTCGGCACGGGCTTCTTCGGCGCATTCGTCCACCGAGCGTACGCTCTGGCCGACTTCCAGGCCGATGTCCCACAGCAACGTCAGAAAGCGCTCGATGGAATCGCGAAAGGTCTCGTGATCGGCCTGGTCCAGCAGGATCAGCAGGTCAATGTCGGAGTAGGGGTGCAGTTCGCCGCGACCATAGCCGCCGACCGCCACCAGGGCGATATCGGCGTCGAAACTCCAATTGAACTGCTCCCAGGCCTTTTGCAGGATGTTATCGACGAACCAGGCGCGGTCTTCGATCAGGCGGCGAATATCCCGGCCGCTGCGAAAGCGCGCATCGAGCACCTCGCGGGCTTGGCGGATGGCCTTCTTGAAGGCGGCGATGGGGCTTGCCTTCAGTGCCAGCTCGGCCTGGAATTGGCCACGGTCGAAGAGTTCGGGATCCACCTGGGGCATCGTTCGGCTTTCCTTTCTATCTATCAGTCAGTCACAACACGTTGCGGGAAAACCTGGGCGACCTTCAGGCCGAAACGCGTGGGATGGTGTCGTCAGCGCGCAGGGTGAAGATCTCGTAGCCGGTGTCGGTGACCAGCAGGGTGTGTTCCCACTGGGCCGAGAGCTTGCGGTCCTTGGTGATGGCGGTCCAGCCGTCGCCCAGCACCTTGGTGTCGGCCTTGCCCTGGTTGATCATCGGTTCGATGGTGAAGGTCATGCCGGCCTTGAGTTCCATACCGGTACCGGCACGGCCGTAGTGCAGAATCTGCGGCTCTTCGTGGAACACCTTGCCGATACCGTGGCCGCAGAACTCGCGCACCACCGAGAAGCCGTTCTTTTCCGCGTGCTTCTGGATCACTTCACCGATGTCACCCAGGCGGCAGCCGGGCTTGACGATCTCGATGGCCTTGTACATGCATTCCTGGGTGACCTGGGACAGACGCTCGGCCCATACCGGCACATTACCGACGTGGAACATGCGGCTGGTGTCGCCGTGGTAACCATCCTTGATCACCGTGACGTCGATGTTCAGGGTGTCGCCGTCTTTCAGTGGCTTGTCACCGGGAATGCCGTGGCAGACCACGTGGTTGATCGAGGTGCAGATCGACTTGGGGAAGCCTTTGTAATTCAGCGGGGCAGGGATGGCTTTTTGCACGTCGACTATATAGTCGTGGCAAATGCGGTCCAGCGTTTCGGTGGTGACGCCGGGCTTGACGTGTTCGGCGATCATTTCCAGCACGTCGGCAGCCAGTTTGCCGGCAACGCGCATGCCTGCGATGTCTTCGGCGGTTTTCAAGGTAACGGTCATACAGGCTCTCTCTAGCGCGACGCGCTGAAATCAATACGGTTCACGGGGAGCGCGACAAAGGGGTACAGCATTCGCGCAAGTCCCAAAAAACGCGATTCTAACAGACGATGCTGGCAAATCATGCGCGTCTGGTGATCGCTTCTCTCTATGAGGTAGAGGCATGTTGGCTGTATTCAAGGGGTTACGCAAAGACGACGACCGGCAAGTGTGATTGCGGGTTTCGTTTTTGCCGATGCTGTGGTATAAAATGCGCCGCTTTCCGGGGATACCCCGCAAAGCTTAAATCCACACACGTGTCGACACGATGACCTGGGTGCCGGAGGCCTTGATGCCGCTGGTTGGTCATTGGGATACGTGGAGGCCAAACCCGACTTATTAAGGAACTATCATGTCCCAAGTCAACATGCGCGATATGCTGAAGGCCGGTGTGCACTTCGGTCACCAGACCCGTTACTGGAACCCGAAAATGGGTAAGTACATTTTCGGCGCGCGTAACAAGATTCACATTATCAACCTTGAAAAAACCCTGCCAATGTTCAACGAAGCGCTGACTTTCGTAGAGCGTCTGGCCCAGGGCAAAAACAAGATCCTGTTCGTTGGCACCAAGCGTTCCGCTGGCAAGATCGTTGCTGAAGAAGCAGCACGTTGCGGTTCGCCGTACGTGGATCACCGCTGGTTGGGCGGCATGCTGACCAACTTCAAAACCATCCGTGCTTCCATCAAGCGTCTGCGTGACCTTGAAGTACAAGCCGAAGACGGTACTTTCGCTAAGCTGACCAAGAAAGAAGCGCTGATGCGCTCCCGTGACCTGGAAAAGCTCGATCGTTCCCTGGGTGGTATCAAGGACATGGGCGGTCTGCCTGACGCACTGTTCGTTATCGACGTTGATCACGAGCGCATCGCGATCACCGAAGCCAACAAGCTGGGCATCCCGGTTATCGGCGTAGTCGATACCAACAGCAGCCCGGAAGGCGTTGACTACATCATCCCAGGCAACGATGACGCAATCCGCGCTATCCAGCTGTACATGGGTTCGATGGCTGACGCTGTAATCCGTGGTCGCAACCACGTTGCTGGTGGTACCGAGCAGTTCGTTGAAGAAGCTCCGGTAGCTGCCGCTGAGTAATTGACGCCCTGGCGTTGACTCAGTAAGCAAAAAGGGGGCTTGGCCCCCTTTTTGCCACCTCGAAAACCATTTGTCGGCAGCGCAGCTACATTATTTGTAACGTGCAGCGGCCTACAACGGAAATTCGGGAAGAATTGATCGCCCGTTTAATCGGGTGGAATGGTTGAAAACCTATCCAAGAGGATTTTGAAATGGCAGAGATTACTGCAGCGTTGGTTAAAGAACTGCGTGAGCGTACCGGCGAAGGCATGATGGATTGCAAAAAGGCCTTGACCAAGGCCGGCGGCGACATCGAAAAAGCCATTGATGACATGCGTGCTTCCGGCGCCATCAAGGCTGCCAAGAAAGCAGGTAACGTGGCTGCTGAAGGCGCTATCGCTCTGAAAGAAGACGGCAAATCCGCCGTTCTGCTGGAAGTGAACTCCCAGACCGACTTCCTGGCTCTGCAGGATGACTTCAAGGCATTCGTTGCTGCCAGCGTCGAAAAAGCTTTCGCTGACAAGCTGACCACTGTTGAGCCTCTGATCGAAGCTCAAGAAGCAGCTCGCCTGGTACTGGTCGGCAAGGTTGGCGAAAACGTCAACATCCGTCGCCTGGTTCGCGTTGAAGGTGATGTAGTTGGTGGCTACCTGCACGGCAACAAAATCGGTGTTGCAGTTGTTCTGAAAGGCGGCGACGTTGAGCTGGCCAAAGACATCGCGATGCACGTTGCTGCAAGCAACCCTGAGTTCCTGCTGCCTTCGGAAGTTTCGGCCGAAGCGATCGAGCGTGAAAAAGCTGTGTTCCTGCAGCTGAACGAAGAAAAAATCAAAGGCAAGCCAGAAAACATTGTTGAGAACATGGTCAAAGGCCGTATCAGCAAGTTCCTGGCCGAAGCAAGCCTGGTTGAGCAGGCGTTCGTCAAGAACCCTGAGATCAAGGTTGGCGAACTGGCCAAGAAAGCCGGTGCTGAAATCGTTTCCTTCACTTACTTCAAAGTAGGCGAAGGCATCGAGAAGCCGGTCGACAACTTCGCTGAAGAAGTTGCTGCCCAGCTGGCTGCCGCCAAGCAATAAGACAGTTCCAAACTGTCGCCGAAAGAGGCTGCCCGCTCACGCGCGCAGCCTCTTTTCAAATGGGAAGGCCAATTTTATTTGGTTTCCTCTCGGAACTGGCTTACAAAGCCGTGTTCCGATGGCGCTGTGACAGCGTCCAGCTAGAGTGAACGCAAGCCGTAAACGGCTCGCCAAGAATTTTTAAAAAATACGCCGCAGGAGAGATTCGCAATGGCTCAGCAGGGCAGTGGTTATCAGGCTCGCTATAAACGCATTCTACTCAAGCTCAGCGGCGAGGCCCTGATGGGCTCGGAAGAGTTCGGGATCGACCCCAAGGTGCTTGACCGCATGGCGCTGGAAGTCGGCCAGTTGGTCGGTATCGGCGTGCAGGTCGGCCTGGTGATTGGTGGTGGCAACCTGTTCCGCGGTGCGGCACTGAGTGCGGCCGGTATGGACCGGGTTACCGGCGACCACATGGGCATGCTGGCCACTGTGATGAACGCCCTCGCCATGCGCGACGCCCTGGAGCGCGCCAACATCTCGGCCATCGTGATGTCGGCAATTTCCATGGTTGGCGTGACCGATCACTATGATCGCCGCAAAGCCATGCGCCACCTGAACTCCAAGGAAGTGGTGATCTTTGCTGCTGGCACAGGTAACCCGTTCTTCACTACCGACTCGGCCGCATGCCTGCGTGCTATCGAAATCGATGCTGACGTGGTGTTGAAGGCGACCAAGGTGGATGGCGTATACACTGCAGACCCATTCAAAGACCCGCATGCCGAGAAGTTCGATCATCTGACCTACGATGAAGTACTGGATCGCAAGCTGGGTGTCATGGACCTGACCGCTATCTGCCTGTGCCGCGACCACAAGATGCCGCTGCGCGTATTTAACATGAACAAGCCCGGCGCCCTGCTGAATATCGTACACGGCGGCGCAGAAGGGACTCTGATCGAGGAAGGCCAACAATGATCAACGAAATCAAGAAAGACGCCCAGGCGCGTATGCAGAAATCCCTGGAATCCTTGAGCCACGCCTTTGGCCAGATCCGTACTGGCAAGGCGCACCCAAGCATCCTGGGCAGCGTGATGGTGCCTTACTACGGTTCCGACACCCCGCTGAGCGGCGTGGCCAACGTGACCGTGAAGGATTCGCGTACCCTGCAAGTTGTTGCCTTCGAGCGCAACATGCTCGCCGCCGTCGACAAGGCTATCCAGAGTGCCGGCCTGAACCTCAACCCGACCAACCTGGGCGAGTTGCTGCTGATCTCCATGCCAGCCCTGACCGAAGAAACCCGCAAGGGCTTCACCAAGCAGGCGCGCAGTGCTGCTGAAGATGCGCGCGTTGCCGTGCGTAACATCCGCCGCGATGCACTGGGCGACCTGAAGAAACTGGTCAAGGACAAGGAAATCAGCGAAGACGAAGAGCGCCGTGCCGTCGCTGATATCGACAAGCTGACCAAGGACGCCGAAGCCCAGATCACCAAGGCGACCGAAGAAAAAGAAAAGGACCTGATGGCCGTATAAGGGGTCAGGACGCCTTCATGGAAAAGACCAAGCAGACTGTGCCCTCCGTGGTGCCGCGCCATGTCGCGATCATCATGGATGGGAATAATCGCTGGGCGAAAAAACGCTTTATGCCGGGTGTTGCCGGGCATAAAGCGGGTGTTGACGCGGTAAGGGCGGTGATTGAGGTGTGCGCCGAGGCAAAGGTTGAAGTATTGACCTTGTTCGCGTTCTCAAGTGAGAACTGGCAGCGACCCGCCGATGAAGTCAGTGCCTTGATGGACCTGTTCTTCAAGGCTCTGCGTCGTGAGGCCAAGCGCCTCAACGACAACAACATCAGTCTGCGTATCATCGGTGATCGCTCGCGTTTCCATCCGGAGCTGCAAGCTGCCATGCGCGAAGCCGAGGCCATCACTGCCGGTAGTAACCGTTTTGTGTTGCAGATCGCAGCCAACTACGGTGGTCAGTGGGATATTGCCCAGGCTGCGCAGCGGCTGGCCCGCGAAGTGCAGGCCGGCCATCTGCGCCCGGACGACATCACGCCCCAACTGTTGCAAACCTGCCTGGTGACCGGCGACCTGCCGTTGCCGGACTTGTGCATTCGCACCGGTGGCGAGCATCGCATCAGCAATTTCCTGCTGTGGCAGCTGGCCTACACCGAGCTGTACTTCTCCGACCTGTTCTGGCCGGACTTCAAACACGAAGCCATGCGTAATGCACTGGCTGATTTCGCTTCCCGTCAGCGTCGCTTCGGTAAAACGAGCGAGCAGATCGAAGCTGGAGCCCGGGTTTAAATGCTTAAACAACGAATCATCACGGCGCTGATCCTGCTGCCGATTGCCTTGTGCGGTTTTTTCCTGCTCGACGGTTCCGGCTTTGCGCTGTTCATCGGCCTGGTTGTGACCCTTGGTGCGTGGGAGTGGGCGCGCCTGGCAGGCTTTGTCAACCAGTTGCCGCGTATGGCCTATGCCGCCTTGGTCGCGCTGTTGTTGTTCTTCATGTACATCCTGCCGGACATCGCGCCCTGGGTGCTGGGGGCTGCAGTGTTGTGGTGGGCGTTGGCGACTTTCCTGGTGCTCACCTATCCGCGCACCAGTAGCCAGTGGTCCAGCGTGGCCTGCAAGCTGGTGATTGGCCTGGCGATCCTCTTGCCGGCCTGGCAAGGGCTGGTGGAGATAAAGCGTTACCCGCTGGGCAACGAATTGATCCTGGCTGTGATGGTGTTGGTATGGGGCGCCGACATTGGTGCCTACTTCTCGGGGAGAGCCTTTGGCAAACGCAAGCTGGCCCCGGCCGTAAGCCCCGGCAAGAGCTGGGAAGGCGTATACGGCGGTCTGGCCTTGACGCTGCTGATCACCCTGGTGGTCGGTGTGGTGCGTGACTGGTCGGTAAAGGAAGTGCTTCTGGCCTTGCTTGGGACGGCTATCGTCGTCTTCATCTCGGTGGTGGGCGATCTTACCGAGAGCATGTTCAAACGCCAGGCGGGCATCAAGGACAGCAGTAACCTGCTGCCAGGTCATGGCGGTGTGCTTGACCGTATCGACAGCCTCACCGCCGCGCTGCCTATTTTTGCCGTGCTGTTGTGGATGATCGCTTCGTGAGCGGCCTGCAGCAGGTTACGGTGCTGGGTGCGACCGGCTCGGTCGGGCTCAGTACCCTGGATGTCATCGCGCGTCACCCCGATCGCTATCAGGTTTTCGCCCTGACCGGCTTCACGCGTTTGCGCGAGTTGCTGGCCTTGTGCGTGCGTCACTCGCCGCGCTTTGCCGTGGTGCCGGAAGCTGCTGCGGCTCGCAGTCTGCAGGATGATCTGCGGGCTGCCGGGCTGGCCACTCATGTATTGGTTGGCGAGGCAGGCTTATGCCAGGTCTCGGCCGATGCGGACGTGGATACCGTAGTGGCGGCGATTGTCGGTGCGGCAGGTTTGCGTCCGACCTTGGCGGCAGTCGATGCTGGCAAGAAAATCCTGCTGGCCAACAAAGAAGCCTTGGTCATGTCCGGCGCGCTCTTTATGCAAGCGGTGCGTAAGAGCGGAGCGGTGCTGCTGCCTCTGGACAGCGAGCACAACGCCATCTTCCAGTGCATGCCCGGTGATTTTGCCCGCGGCTTGAGCCAGGTCGGCGTGCGCCGAATTTTGCTGACGGCATCGGGTGGCCCATTCCGCCAGACTCCGTCGGCCGAGCTGGACCATGTGTCTCCCGATCAGGCATGCGCTCACCCGAACTGGTCCATGGGGCGCAAAATCTCCGTGGATTCGGCGAGCATGATGAACAAGGGCCTGGAGTTGATCGAGGCATGCTGGCTGTTCGATGCGCGGCCTGACCAGGTTGAGGTGGTCATTCACCCACAAAGTGTGATCCATTCCCTGGTCGATTACGTGGATGGTTCGGTGTTGGCGCAATTGGGTAACCCGGACATGCGCACACCGATCGCCAACGCCTTGGCGTGGCCTGAGCGGATTGATTCCGGCGTAGCACCGTTGGACTTGTTTGCAATCGCGCGCCTGGACTTCGAAGCCCCGGACGAGCAGCGTTTCCCTTGTTTGCGCCTGGCGCGGCAAGCGGCCGAGGCGGGTAACAGTGCCCCGGCGATGCTTAACGCGGCCAACGAAGTTGCCGTGGCGGCGTTTCTTGAGCGGCGCATCCGCTTTCCGCAGATCGCGAGTATCATCGAGGACGTCCTGGCGCTTGAGCCGGTAGTGGCAGTGAATGACCTGGAGGCGGTGTTCGAGGCCGACACCAAGGCCCGAGCCCTGGCCGGGCAATGGTTGGATCGCAATGCGGGTTAGGCCGCGGGCAGGTTTGAGTCTTCAGGCATTGGATTGAAATGCGGAGAAATTAGATGAGTGCGCTCTACATGATTGTCGGCACCCTGGTTGCTCTGGGTGTGTTGGTGACCTTCCACGAATTCGGCCACTTCTGGGTGGCGCGTCGTTGCGGCGTCAAGGTATTGCGCTTTTCCGTCGGTTTCGGCATGCCGTTGTTGCGCTGGCATGATCGCCGAGGCACTGAGTTTGTCATTGCTGCTATCCCGTTGGGCGGCTACGTCAAGATGCTCGATGAGCGCGAAGGCGAAGTGCCTGCGGACCAGTTGGACCAATCCTTCAATCGCAAGACCGTTCGTCAGCGTATTGCGATTGTCGCGGCGGGACCGATCGCCAACTTCCTGTTGGCGATGGTGTTCTTCTGGGTCTTGGCCATGCTGGGCAGCCAGCAGGTGCGCCCGGTCATTGGCGCGGTCGAAGCCGACAGCATCGCGGCCAAGGCGGGCCTGACGGCAGGGCAGGAAATTGTATCCATTGATGGCGAACCCACCACAGGTTGGGGCGCGGTCAACTTGCAGTTGGTGCGTCGCCTGGGTGAAAGCGGCACCGTCAATGTGGTGGTGCGTAACCAGGACTCCAGCGCTGAAACCCCGCGGGCATTGGCGCTGGACCATTGGCTCAAGGGCGCCGATGAGCCCGATCCGATCAAATCCCTGGGGATCCGCCCTTGGCGTCCGGCTTTGCCGCCGGTGCTGGCCGAGCTGGATCCAAAAGGGCCGGCCCAGGCTGCTGGCCTGAAAACCGGTGATCGCCTGTTGGCCCTTGATGGCCAGGCGCTGGATGACTGGCAGCAGGTGGTCGACCTGGTGCGTGTGCGCCCTGATACCAAAATTGTGCTGAAAGTTGAGCGCGACGGTGCTCAAATCGACGTCCCCGTGACCCTGTCGGTGCGAGGCGAAGCCAAGGCGGCCGGGGGCTACCTGGGGGCAGGGGTCAAAGGTGTCGAATGGCCGCCATCGATGGTGCGAGAGGTCAGCTACGGGCCTTTGGCAGCGATTGCAGAGGGCGCGAAACGCACCTGGACCATGAGCGTGCTGACCCTCGAATCCCTCAAGAAAATGTTGTTCGGTGAGCTCTCGGTAAAAAACTTGAGTGGACCGATAACCATTGCTAAAGTGGCGGGCGCTTCTGCCCAGTCGGGTGTCGCGGATTTCCTGAATTTCCTGGCTTATCTGAGTATTAGCCTTGGGGTTCTGAATTTGCTGCCCATTCCAGTATTGGATGGGGGGCATCTGCTGTTTTATCTGGTCGAGTGGGTGCGTGGTCGCCCCTTGTCGGATCGGGTGCAGGGTTGGGGGATACAGATTGGTATCAGTTTGGTGGTCGGGGTGATGTTGTTAGCCCTGGTCAACGATCTGGGACGTCTGTAACGCTTCGCTGAATTGCGAATCTGCCGCATTTTGCGGCAGTTTGTTTATTGCCAGTTGGAATAAGAAAGGACTTCATGAAACGTCTGCTGCTAACTGCGGTTCTCACCGTATTGATGATCGCCGAAGTTCACGCCGAGTCCTTCACCATCTCCGATATTCGCGTCAATGGCCTCCAGCGGGTCTCCGCGGGTAGCGTCTTTGGTGCCTTGCCGTTGAACGTCGGGGAACAGGCGGATGATCGTCGCCTGGTGGAATCCACTCGTGCGCTGTTCAAAACCGGGTTCTTTCAAGATATCCAACTGGGTCGCGAAGGCAACGTCCTGGTCATCACGGTCGTCGAGCGACCTTCCGTCGCCAGTATCGCGATCGAAGGTAACAAGGCCATCTCCACTGAAGACCTGATGAAGGGCCTGAAGCAATCGGGCCTGGCCGAGGGCGAGATCTTCCAGCGCGCAACCCTTGAGGGTGTGCGTAACGAGTTGCAACGTCAGTACGTTGCCCAGGGCCGCTACTCCGCGACCGTGGAAACCGAAGTGATCCCCCAGCCTCGTAACCGTGTGGGCCTGAAGGTCAACATCAACGAAGGCACCGTGGCCGCCATCCAGCACATCAACGTCGTGGGCAACACCAAGTTCCCTGATGAAGACCTGGTCGACCTGTTCGAACTCAAGACCACCAACTGGTTGTCGTTCTTCAAGAACGATGACAAGTACGCCCGTGAAAAACTCTCCGGTGACCTGGAACGCCTGCGCTCCTACTACCTGGACCGTGGCTACATCAACATGGACATCGCTTCGACCCAGGTGTCCATCACCCCGGACAAGAAGCACGTCTATATCACCGTCAACGTCAACGAAGGCGAGAAGTACAAGGTTCGTGACGTCAAGCTCAGCGGCGACCTGAAAGTGCCTGAAGACCAGGTCAAGTCCCTGCTGCTCGTGCAGAAGGACCAGGTGTTCTCGCGCAAGCTGATGACCACCACCTCAGAACTGATCACCCGCCGCCTGGGTAACGAAGGCTATACCTTCGCCAACGTCAACGGCGTGCCGACCCCGAATGATGAAGACCACACCGTGGACATCACCTTCGTCGTCGATCCGGGCAAGCGTGCCTACGTCAACCGTATCAACTTCCGCGGCAACACCAAGTCCGCGGACGAAGTGCTGCGTCGTGAAATGCGTCAGATGGAAGGTGGCTGGGCTTCGACCTACCTGATCGACCAGTCCAAGACCCGTCTCGAGCGCCTGGGCTTCTTCAAGGAAGTCAACGTCGAAACCCCGGCCGTACCGGGTGTGGATGACCAGGTTGACGTGAACTACGCCGTGGAAGAACAAGCCTCGGGTTCGATCACCGCCAGCGTCGGTTTCGCCCAGAGTGCCGGTTTGATCCTGGGTGGTTCCATCACGCAGAACAACTTCCTGGGTACCGGTAACCGTGTGTCCATCGGCCTGACCCGCAGCGAATACCAGAGCCGATACAACTTCGGCTATACCGACCCCTACTGGACTGCAGACGGTGTGAGCCTGGGCTACAACGCCTTCTACCGCACCACCGACTACAAAGACCTCGATGTTGACGTTGCAAGCTATGCGATCGACAGCCTGGGTGCCGGTGTAAACGTGGGTTACCCGATCAGCGAGACTTCGCGCCTGACCTTCGGCCTTACCGCCCAGCAGGATGAGATCAAGACCGGTATTTATACCGTGGACGAAATCTTCGACTTCACCCGTCGTGAAGGCGACAAGTTCCTGAACTTCAAGGCGTCTGCCGGCTGGTCCGAGTCGACCCTGAACAAAGGCGTACTGGCAACCCGCGGCCACTCCCAGAGCCTGACCGCGGAAGTCACTACGCCGGGCAGCGACCTGTCGTTCTTCAAGCTCGACTACCGCGGCCAGTTGTTCCAGCCGTTGAGCGATAACTACACCATGCGCCTGCACACAGAGTTGGGCTATGGCGACGGTTATGGTTCGACCAATGGCTTGCCGTTCTATGAAAACTACTATGCAGGTGGTTTCAACTCGGTACGTGGCTTCAAGGACAGCACTCTGGGTCCGCGTGGTACGCCGAGCCGCGGTTTTGACCGGACCGGTAACCAGGGCACTGTCGCTGACTCGGACAACGACCCGCTGCCATTCGGTGGTAACGTGCTGATCCAGGGTGGTGCGGAGATTCTGTTCCCGCTGCCGTTCGTCAAGGACCAGCGTTCCCTGCGTACTTCGGTCTTCTGGGACGTGGGTAACGTGTTCGACTCCAAGTGCGAACAGATCAAAAACCCAAGTGGCTTGAAGTCCAATACTCAATGCAACGACGTGAGCCTCAGCAACCTGGCGAGCTCCGTGGGCGTGGGTGTGACCTGGGTGACTGCGCTGGGCCCGTTGAGCTTTGCTCTGGCCATGCCGATCAAGAAACCGGATAACGCTGAAACCCAGATTTTCCAATTCTCCCTCGGCCAGACGTTCTAAGCGTCTGACCTAAGATAACGACAACGGATTCTGTAGGAGTACATCGTGCGTAAGTTGACTCAATTGGTCTTGCTGGCCACTGTGCTGGTCACCACCCCGGCCTTCGCCGAAATGAAAATCGCGGTCCTGAACTATCAGATGGCCCTGCTGGAGTCCGATGCGGCCAAGCGATACGCCGTGGATGCCGAGAAGAAATTCGGTCCGCAGCTGACCAAGCTCAAGACACTGGAAAGCAGCGCCAAGGGTATCCAGGACCGCCTGGTAGCCGGTGGCGACAAGATGCAGCAAGGCGAGCGCGAGCGTCTGGAGCTTGAATTCAAGCAAAAGGCCCGTGACTACCAGTTCCAATCCAAGGAGCTGAACGAAGCCAAGGCTGTGGCCGACCGCGAAATGCTCAAGCAGCTCAAGCCGAAATTGGACAGCGCTGTGGAAGAAGTCATCAAGAAGGGTGCCTTTGACCTGGTGTTCGAGCGTGGCGCCGTGATCGACGTCAAGCCTCAATACGACATCACCCGCCAGGTGATCGAGCGCATGAACCAGCTGAAGTAAACCATGACAGCGACTATCAAGCTCGGCGAGTTGGCCGAGTTCCTGGGGGCCACCTTGCGTGGCTCCAAGGAGAAAGAAATCACTGGGCTAGCCACCTTGCAGGAGGCTGGCCCAGCTCAGTTGAGCTTCCTCGCAAATCCTCAATACCGTAAATACCTGGTCGACTGCCAGGCCGCAGCAGTGTTGCTGAAGGCCGCCGACGCCGAAGGGTTTACCGGGGATGCGCTGGTGGTGGCCGATCCGTACCTGTCGTACGCCAAGGCGTCGCACCTGTTCGATCCCAAGCCGAAGGCGGCCGGCGGTATTCACCCGTCTGCCGTGATCGCCGATGATGCCCAGGTTGATCCTGCCGCCAGCATCGGTGCATTCGCCGTGATCGAAAGCGGGGCGCGTATTGGTGCTGGTGTCACCGTGGGTGCCCACTGCTTTATCGGTGCACGCTGTGAAATTGGTGCCGATGGTTGGCTGGCCCCCCGCGTGACCCTCTACCACGATGTGCGTATTGGTCAGCGTGTGGTCATTCAGTCCGGTGCTGTTATCGGCGGCGAAGGCTTTGGCTTTGCCAACTCCAAAGGTGTCTGGCACAAGATCGCCCAGGTCGGTGGCGTATTGATCGGCGATGATGTGGAGATCGGCGTGAACACCGCCGTGGATCGCGGGGCCTTGGCTGATACCGTGATCGGCAACGGTGTGAAGCTCGATAACCAGATCCAGATCGCCCACAACGTGCAGATTGGCGATCACACCGCCATGGCGGCCTGCGTGGGTATTTCCGGCAGCACCAAGATCGGCAAGCATTGCATGCTCGCCGGTGGCGTTGGGCTGGTGGGACATATCGATATTTGCGACAACGTCTTCATCACCGGCATGACTATGGTGACCCACTCGATCACAGAGCCAGGGGCCTACTCGTCCGGTACCGCGATGCAACCTGCGGCCGAATGGCGCAAGAGTGCCGCGCGTTTGAGGAAGATCGACGACATGGCACGACGTATCAAACAGCTTGAAAAGCGTGTCGGGGACGTGACCCCTGGCGGTAATGCTTCATCAGAAGGCTGATACCATTTCCATATCAAGTGTGCGCAGCCGCTAGACGGCCTCCTTGATTTGCTAGCGGGGCGTGCGCCTGGTGCGCCCGCCCCCAATCTTTATTACAGGCTTCCCCCCGAAATGATGGACATCAACGAGATTCGCGAATACCTGCCTCACCGTTACCCGTTCCTGCTGGTGGACCGCGTAGTGGACCTCAATGTCGAGGAAAAGCGCATTCGTGCCTACAAGAATGTCAGCATCAACGAACCATTCTTCAATGGTCACTTTCCTGCGCATCCAATCATGCCAGGTGTGTTGATCATCGAAGCCATGGCCCAGGCTGCCGGTATCCTTGGTTTCAAAATGCTCGACCTCAAGCCTGCTGACGGCACGCTTTACTATTTCGTGGGTTCGGACAAGCTGCGTTTTCGCAACCCGGTCACCCCGGGTGACCAGTTGATCCTGGAAGCCAAGTTCATCAGTTGCAAACGCCAGATCTGGAAGTTCGAATGCCAGGCCTCGGTAGATGGCAAGCCGGTGTGCTCTGCCGAGATCATCTGTGCGGAACGCAAACTATGAGTTTGATTGACCCTCGCGCAATCATCGATCCGTCGGCCGTACTGGCCGCCGACGTTGAGGTCGGCCCTTGGTCGATCGTCGGCGCAGGTGTGGAAATCGGCGAGGGGACTGTCATCGGGCCGCACGTGATCCTCAAGGGTCCGACCCGCATTGGCAAACACAATCGCATCTACCAGTTTTCCTCGGTAGGCGAAGACACCCCGGACATGAAGTACAAGGGTGAAGAAACACGCCTGGTAATCGGTGACCACAATATTATCCGTGAAGGCGTCACCATTCACCGTGGCACCGTGCAGGATCGCGCCGAAACCACCTTGGGTGATCACAACCTGGTCATGGCCTATGCGCACATCGGCCATGACAGCGTGATCGGCAATCATTGCATCCTGGTCAACAACACTGCGTTGGCAGGCCATGTGCACGTTGATGACTGGGCGATCCTTTCCGGCTTCACCCTGGTACATCAATACTGCCATATCGGCGCCCACAGCTTTTCCGGTATGGGCACCGCCATCGGCAAGGATGTCCCGGCATTCGTGACGGTGTTCGGCAATCCTGCCGAAGCCCGCAGCATGAATTTTGAAGGCATGCGTCGTCGTGGTTTCAGCGAAGAAGCCATCCACGCCCTGCGCCGTGCCTACAAGACGGTTTACCGCCAAGGGTTGACCGTGGAGCAGGCCCTGGCCGAGTTGGCCGAGCCTGCCACGCAGTTCCCGGAAGTCGCTGTATTCCGTGATTCTATCCAGACCTCGACTCGCGGCATCACCCGCTGATCATGGCCACTCTGCGTATTGCGCTCGTGGCCGGTGAAGCTTCCGGCGATATCCTGGGTGCTGGCTTGATGCGCGCGCTCAAGGCCCAGCATCCGGCGGTGGAATTTATCGGGGTCGGCGGCCCGTTGATGCAGGCCGAAGGCCTGACCTCCTATTTCCCCATGGAGCGCCTGTCGGTCATGGGACTGGTGGAAGTCTTGGGGCGCCTGCGTGAGCTGCTGGCTCGTCGCAAGCTGCTGATCAAGACGCTGATCGAAGAAAAACCTGACGTCTTTATCGGCATCGATGCGCCGGACTTCACGCTCAATATCGAACTCAAGTTGCGCCAGGCCGGGATCAAGACCGTGCACTACGTCAGCCCATCCGTGTGGGCGTGGCGCCAGAAGCGTGTGTTGAAAATCCGCGAAGGCTGCGACCTGATGTTGACCTTGCTTCCATTCGAAGCCCGGTTCTACGAGGAGAAGGGCGTGCCGGTGCGGTTTGTCGGCCACACCCTGGCTGACGCCATTCCCTTGCAGGCTGATCGTGCGGCTGCGCGCGCCGAGCTGGGCTTGCCCGATGGCCCGTTGGTAGCGTTGATGCCAGGCAGTCGTGGCGGTGAGGTGGGGCGTTTGGGGGCGTTGTTTTTTGATGCTGCCGAACGTCTTCAGGCGCAAAAGCCGGGAATCCGCTTTGTGCTGCCTTGCGCCAGTCCACAACGTCGTGCACAGATCGAAACCCTGCTGGAAGGCCGCAACCTGCCGTTGACCCTGCTCGATGGCCAGTCCCACCTGGCCCTGGCAGCCTGCGATGCGGTGTTGATCGCCTCGGGCACTGCCACACTTGAGGCCCTGCTGTACAAGCGGCCGATGGTCGTGGCCTATCGCCTGGCGCCACTGACCTTCTGGATCCTCAAGCGCATGGTCAAGAGCCCTTACATTTCCTTGCCCAACCTGCTGGCCCAGCGCCTGCTGGTGCCGGAGTTGTTGCAGGACGATGCAACGCCCGAAGCGCTTGCGCAAACCCTACTACCCTTGATTGACGGCGGCGAAGAGCAGACCCGTGGTTTCGACGATATTCACCGCACGTTACGCCGTGATGCCTCGAACCAGGCGGCCGACGCCGTGTTGACCCTGATCGGCCATAAACAGGAAGCCTTATGACCATGCAAATGGGCCTGGATTTCAGTCTCGTCGCCCAAGCCCACGAACTGGTGGCGGGTGTTGACGAAGTCGGGCGCGGCCCGCTGTGTGGCGCAGTGGTCACGGCGGCGGTGATCCTTGATCCGAACCGCCCGATCCTGGGGCTCAACGATTCGAAGAAGCTCACCGAAGCCCGTCGCGAAAAGCTCTATGACGAGATCTGTGAGAAAGCCCTGAGCTGGCATATCGCCCGGGCTGAAGTCGAAGAAATCGACGAGCTGAATATCCTGCACGCCACCATGCTGGCGATGCAGCGCGCTGTGGAAGGGCTGCACATCACCCCGAAAATGGCGATGATCGACGGTAACCGCTGCCCCAAACTGACAATGCCGTCCGAAGCGGTGGTAAAGGGCGATAGCAAGGTTCCCGCCATTGCCGCCGCCTCGATCCTGGCCAAGGTCAGCCGCGACCGTGAAATGGCCGCGTTCGAATTGATCTATCCCGGCTACGGCATTGGTGGCCATAAAGGCTACCCGACCCCCGTTCATCTGGAAGCCCTGGCTCGGCTCGGCCCCACCCCGATCCATCGCCGCTCGTTTGCCCCGGTGCGCCAGGCTTATGAGGCCCGTGAAAGTCTGATCGAGGTATAGCAGCAAGGCTGATGTTTTTACCCAGGCCCGGTACAATCCGGGCCTTGTTGTTTTCATGTATCAAGACAGGATCACTATGCCGGCTTCATTCGTTCATCTACGCCTGCACACTGAGTACTCCCTGGTCGACGGCCTGGTACGGATCAAACCGCTGGTCAAAACCCTGGTGGGCATGAACATGCCTGCGGTTGCGGTTACCGACCAGAACAACATGTGTTCCCTGGTCAAGTTCTACAAGAACGCCATGGGCGCCGGCATCAAGCCGATCTGCGGCGCCGATCTGTGGCTGTCCAACAAAGACCCGGATAACCCCCTGAGCCGCATCAGCCTGCTGGCGATGAACGGCGTGGGTTATCGCAACCTCACCGAACTGATCTCCCGTGGCTTTATCGATGGTCAGCGCAACGGCTCGATCATCATCGAGCGCGAGTGGGTGGCCGAAGCCAGCGAAGGTCTGATCATGCTCTCGGCGGCCAAAGAGGGCGAAATCGGTATCGCGCTGCTGGGCGGCAACCCTCAGGAAGCCGAAGTGCTGGCGCGTGAGTGGATGCAGGTGTTCCCAGGCCGGTTCTACCTGGAAGTCCAGCGCACCAACCGCCCCAACGATGAAGAGCATCTGCACGCTGCCGTAGCCCTGGCCGATAAGCTGGGTGCGCCGCTGGTGGCGACCAATGATGTGCGCTTTATCAAGAAAGAAGATTTCGAAGCCCACGAGACCCGCGTGTGCATCGGCGAAGGCCGTGCCTTGGATGACCCGCGCCGCTCGAAGAACTACAGCGAAGAGCAGTACCTCAAAAGCGCCGAGGAAATGGCGGAGCTGTTCAGCGACTTGCCCGAGGCCCTGGAAAACTCCGTCGAGATCGCCAAGCGCTGCAACATCGAAGTGAAGCTGGGCAAACACTTCCTGCCCAACTTCCCGATTCCCGATGGCATGACCATCGACGAATACTTTCGCAAAGTGTCGTTCGATGGCCTGGAGGAACGCCTCAGCGTCCTGCTGCCCAAGGACACCACCGAGGACTACGAAGCCAAGCGCCAGGTGTATGTCGATCGGTTGAATTTCGAGCTGGATATCATTATCCAGATGGGGTTCCCCGGTTACTTCCTGATCGTAATGGACTTTATCCAGTGGGCCAAAAACAACGGTGTGCCGGTAGGCCCTGGCCGGGGGTCAGGTGCTGGCTCGCTGGTGGCCTACGTACAGAAGATCACCGACCTTGACCCGCTTGAATATGACCTGCTGTTCGAACGGTTCCTGAACCCGGAACGGGTTTCCATGCCCGACTTCGACGTCGACTTCTGCATGGATGGCCGTGACCGCGTGATTGAGTACGTGGCCGAAAAATACGGTCGCAACGCGGTAAGTCAGATCATCACCTTCGGCTCCATGGCCGCCAAAGCGGTAATCCGCGACGTGGCGCGGGTGCAGGGCAAATCCTACGGTTTGGCGGACCGCCTGTCGAAGATGATCCCGTTCGAAGTCGGCATGACCCTGGAAAAAGCCTACGAGCAGGAAGAAATCCTGCGCGACTTCATCAAGGTCGATGAAGAAGCCGCCGAAATCTGGGACATGGCGCGCAAGCTCGAAGGCGTGGTGCGTAACGTCGGTAAACACGCCGGTGGTGTGGTTATTGCGCCGACCAAGCTCACCGACTTTTCGCCGATCTATTGCGATGAAGAAGGCGACGGCCTGGTCACCCAGTTCGACAAGGACGACGTGGAGGCCGCCGGCCTGGTGAAGTTCGACTTCCTCGGCCTGCGGACCCTGACGATCATCGACTGGGCACTCAAGACCATCAACCGCGACCGTGCCAAGGTCGGCGAAGAGCCGCTGGATATCGCGTTTATCCCGCTGGACGACAAGCCGACGTACAGCCTGCTGCAAAAAGCCGAAACCACCGCAGTGTTCCAGCTTGAATCCCGGGGCATGAAGGAGCTGATCAAAAAGCTCAAGCCCGACTGCCTGGAAGACTTGATCGCACTGGTGGCCCTGTTCCGTCCGGGCCCGCTGCAATCGGGCATGGTGGATGACTTCATCAACCGTAAACACGGCCGGGCCGAGCTGGCTTACCCGCATTCCGACTATCAGTATGAAGGCCTCAAGCCCGTACTGGCGCCGACCTACGGCATCATCCTGTACCAGGAACAGGTGATGCAGATCGCCCAGGTGATGGCCGGCTACACCCTCGGCGGTGCGGACATGCTGCGTCGCGCCATGGGTAAGAAAAAGCCCGAGGAAATGGCCAAGCAGCGCGGCGGTTTCATTGAAGGTTGCGCCACCAACAATATTGATGCCGACCTGGCCGGTAACATCTTCGACCTGGTAGAAAAGTTCGCCGGTTATGGCTTCAACAAATCCCACTCCGCCGCCTATGGCCTGGTGTCGTACCAGACCGCCTGGCTGAAAGCCCACTACCCGGCACCGTTCATGGCGGCGGTACTTTCGGCGGATATGCACAACACCGACAAGGTCGTGACCTTGATCGAGGAAGTGCGCACCATGAAGCTGCGCCTCGACGCGCCGGACGTGAACGCTTCGGAGTTCAAGTTCACGGTGAACGACGAAGGCCGCATCATCTATGGCCTTGGCGCGATCAAAGGCGTGGGCGAAGGCCCGGTCGAGGCCATTACCGAAGCGCGTCAGGACGGGCCGTTCAAGGACCTGTTCGACTTTTGCGCACGCGTTGACCTCAAGCGCATCAACAAGCGTACCCTCGATGGCCTGATCCGCAGCGGCGCACTCGACCGTCTTGGCCCGTATTTTCATGATGAGCCGAAGGCTTACCAGGCCAATATCGACCGCAACCGTGCGGTGCTGCTGACCGCCATGGAAGAGGCGATCAAGGCCGCCGAACAGACCGCCCGTACCCATGACAGCGGCCACGCCGACCTGTTTGGCGGGCTGTTCGTCGAAGAAGATGCGGATGTCTACGCGAATCACCGCAAGGCCAAGGAGCTGACTCTGAAGGAGCGCCTCAAGGGTGAAAAAGACACCTTGGGCCTGTACCTCACTGGCCACCCGATTGACGAGTACGAAGGCGAAATCCGCCGTTTTGCCCGCCAGCGCATCATCGACCTGAAACCGGCGCGGGATACCCAGACCGTCGCCGGTATGATCATCGCCCTGCGGGTGATGAAAAATAAGAAGGGCGACAAGATGGGCTTCATCACCCTCGATGACCGCTCGGGCCGCATCGAAGCGTCATTGTTTGCCGACGCGTTTCACTCCGCCCAATCGCTGTTGCAGACCGACGCCATGGTGGTGGTGGAAGGGGAGGTCAGCAATGATGACTTCTCCGGTGGCCTGCGCCTGCGCATCAAGCGCGTGATGAGCATGGAAGACGCCCGCACCAACCTGGCCGAAAGCCTGCGCCTGAAGGTCAAGACCGAAGCGCTTAAAGGTGATCAGCTACGCTGGTTGGGTGACCTGCTAAAACGCCATCGTGGCGCATGCCCGGTGACCATGGAGTACACCGGCAGCGATGCCAAGGCCATGTTGCAGTTTGGTGAGACGTGGCGAATTGATCCCGCTGATGGCTTGATTCAAGCTTTGCGTGACCAGTTCGGGCGAGACAACGTCTTCCTCCAATACCGTTGACGGTCATATAGATCTGATCTCGACTAAACATTTAATCTCGACCTAAACGCGCCTCTCCCTTAAGGTAGGGCGCGAATAGACAACCGGCTGGCCAGGCACCCCTTGGCCGTTGACCCAAGACGGACGCTTATGAACCCGAATTTTCTTGATTTCGAACAGCCGATCGCTGACCTGCAAGCCAAGATCGAAGAGCTGCGCCTGGTCGGCAATGACAATTCGCTGAACATCGGTGATGAAATCGCTCGCCTGCAAGACAAGAGCAGCACGCTCACCGAAGACATCTTCGGCAAGCTGACCAGCTGGCAGATCGCGCGCCTGGCTCGCCATCCGCGCCGTCCCTACACCCTGGACTACATCGAACACATCTTCACCGAGTTCGACGAGTTGCACGGCGACCGTCACTTCTCCGACGACGCAGCCATCGTGGGCGGCATCGCTCGCCTGGACGACCAGCCGGTGATGGTGATCGGTCACCAGAAGGGCCGTGAAGTGCGCGAGAAAGTACGCCGCAACTTCGGTATGCCGCGCCCGGAAGGCTATCGCAAGGCGTGCCGCCTGATGGAAATGGCCGAGCGCTTCAAGATGCCGATCCTGACCTTCATCGACACGCCGGGTGCCTACCCGGGTATCGACGCCGAAGAGCGCAACCAGAGCGAAGCGATTGCCTGGAACCTGCGCGTCATGGCGCGCCTGAAAACCCCGATCATCGCCACTGTGATTGGTGAAGGTGGTTCCGGCGGTGCCCTGGCCATTGGTGTCTGCGACCAACTGAACATGTTGCAGTACTCGACCTACGCGGTGATCTCGCCGGAAGGTTGTGCCTCGATCCTGTGGAAAACCGCCGAAAAGGCGCCGGACGCTGCCGAAGCCATGGGTATCACCGCCGATCGCCTCAAAGGCCTGGGTATCGTGGACAAGGTCATCGCCGAGCCACTGGGCGGCGCCCACCGTGACCCGGCTGCCGCTGCTGCGACCATCCGTGCCGAGTTGGGGTCGCAACTGGCGATGCTCAAGAAGCTGGATAACGAAGCGCTGCTGGCTCGTCGTTATGAGCGCCTGATGAGCTACGGCCTCTAAGCCGACGCTGTACCCAATGCGGGAGCCGGCTTGTGTGGGAGCTGGCTTGCCGGCGATAGCATCACCTTGGTATCACTGATACCTCGAGGTGCCTGCATCGCGGGCAAGCCCGGCTCCCACATTTGTTTTGTGTATGCTGACGGACGTATTCAAGCTTTGCGGCGGTGACGTGTGATGAAACCAACCCTGCCGGCCACACTCCTGCACACCCTGGCCGACTGGCGCAACGCGCCGGCCTGGCATATCGCATTCTCCGGCGGTCTCGACTCCACCGTTCTGCTGCACCTCCTGGCCTCATTGGCCAAAATCGAAAATCTGCCTCCTGTCAGCGCCGTCCATGTCCACCATGGCCTGCAAGCTGCTGCCGATGCTTGGCCCTCTCATTGCCAATCGGTCTGCGACAGCCTGGGCGTACCTTTGCGCGTCATGCGCGTGCAGGTCGGTCAGGGTGCGAGCCTTGAACGTGCGGCCCGCGAGGCGCGCTACCAAGCGTTCATGCAGGTCCTAGGGGTGGGGGAGGTGCTTTTCACTGGCCAGCATCGCGACGATCAAGCCGAAACCCTGCTGTTTCGCCTGCTGCGTGGCGCCGGTGTAAGAGGGCTGGCGGCTATGCCTGAGCATCGCCCCTTGGCGCAGGGGTGCTTGGTGCGGCCGTTGCTGGCATTTTCCCGTAGCGACCTGGAAGCCTACGCCCATCAGCATCAGTTGCAGTGGATCGACGACCCCTCCAACGTTGATCCACGGTTTTCCCGCAATTACCTGCGTCACCACGTACTTCCCACGCTGACGAAACGCTGGCCACAGGCGATCACCCACTTGGCTCGCACGGCTGAACACATGGCTGAGGCGCAAGGGCTGCTCGACGAATTGGCGATGATGGACCTGCAGCGCGCCGATCAGCCTTCTGCGTTTCCCTGGTTGCCTCTGCCGTCCCTGGCGCTTGAACCATTGCGCGAGCTATCCGATGCCCGCCAGCGTAACGCCCTGCGGCATTGGCTCACGCCACTGACCCGTTTACCCGACAGCGACCACTGGGCCGGTTGGCATGCCCTGCGCGATGCCAAGAGCGACGCACAGCCTCTGTGGCGCCTGGCCGACGGCCAAATGCAGCGTAGCGGTGAACGCATCTGGTGGTTGCCCTCGACCTGGTCGGAGTTTTCCGACGCATCGGTGAGCTGGCCCGATCCGCAAGATCCACTAGAGTTAACGGGCAATGGTCAACTGAGGTTTATCGGCAAGGCCCCCGAAGGCCCGCTGCAGGTGCGTTATCGCCAGGGTGGCGAAATCATCGACGTAGCGGGCCGAGGCCGGCGGGATCTCAAGCGTCTGCTGAATGAAAGCGGCATGCCGGGCTTCGCCCGTGGCAGATTGCCGCTGGTCTATCGGGGCGAGCAATTGCTGGCTGTGCCAAGTGTTGCGGGGGCATGGTCCAGGTCGGTGGGTGAGGTGCAATTGGATTGGTTGCCACAGACCTGCGATCAAGGTTTGAGCTGATAGCGCCTTTCCGGTAGACTACGCTCCCTTCTTGATACAACTTCTGTGGATTCGCCTGAATCGCAGTCGTTGCCGATTACCAAGCAGTCTTTGCTGGGCGATTCCAAAAAATGTGTAGCGATCAACGTACCGGTGCTTCATTGCTGGTCTGTCACAACGCGGCGGTTTTTTTGAAAGGTGCACTGTGATTAATGCAGGTGATCGGGGGCTTCGGCCTTCCTTCGCTTTCCCCGGCGGCTCGGACCGCTTTAACGCAGACTTCTAGGGTTTTTCATGACGCGCTACATATTCGTCACGGGCGGTGTTGTTTCTTCATTGGGGAAAGGCATTGCCTCCGCTTCATTGGCGGCCATCCTGGAGGCGCGGGGACTTAAGGTCACCATGCTCAAGCTGGACCCGTACATCAACGTCGACCCGGGCACCATGAGCCCGTTCCAGCACGGTGAAGTGTTCGTCACCCACGACGGCGCCGAGACCGACCTGGACCTGGGCCACTACGAGCGGTTCATCCGCACGACCATGACCCAGAACAACAACTTCACCACCGGCCGTGTCTACGAGCACGTGCTGCGCAAGGAGCGCCGTGGTGACTACCTGGGTGCAACCATCCAGGTGATCCCGCACATCACCGACGAAATCAAGCGCCGCATCATCAAGGGTGCAGGCGATGCCGACGTGGCCATGGTCGAGATCGGTGGCACCGTGGGTGACATCGAGTCCCAACCGTTCCTCGAGGCCATCCGCCAGTTGCGTTTCGAAGTCGGCGCCAAGCGCGCGATGCTGATGCACCTGACATTGGTGCCGTACATCGCCACTGCCGGCGAAACCAAAACCAAGCCTACCCAGCACTCGGTCAAGGAACTGCGTTCCATCGGCCTGCAGCCGGATGTGCTGGTATGCCGCTCCGATCACCCGATCGACATTTCCTCGCGTCGCAAGATTGCGCAGTTCACCAACGTTGAAGAGCGTGCGGTGATTGCCCTGGAAGACGCCGACACCATCTACAAGATCCCGGGCATCCTGCATTCCCAGGGGCTGGATGATTTTGTGGTCGAGCGTTTCGGCTTGCAGTGCGGCGGTGCAGACCTGTCCGAGTGGGAAGCGGTTGTCGACGCCAAGCTCAACCCAGAGCATGAAGTCACCATCGCCATGGTCGGCAAATACATGGAACTGCTGGACGCGTACAAGTCGCTGATCGAAGCCATGAGCCACGCCGGTATCAGCAACCGTACCAAGGTCAACCTGCGCTACATCGACTCCGAAGACATCGAGAACCAGGGCACCGCGCTGCTCGAAGGTGTTGACGCTATCCTCGTTCCCGGCGGTTTCGGCCTGCGTGGTGTGGAAGGCAAGATCACTGCCGTGCAGTACGCCCGTGAAAACAAGGTGCCGTACCTGGGTATCTGCCTGGGCATGCAAGTGGCCGTTATCGAGTTCGCCCGTAACGTGCTGGGCTGGAAAGACGCCAACTCCACTGAGTTCGATCACAGCAGCGGCCATCCGGTCGTGGGTCTGATCACCGAGTGGGAAGACGCCACTGGCGCCGTTGAAACCCGTACCGAAACGTCCGACCTGGGCGGCACCATGCGCCTGGGTGCACAGGATTGCCTGCTGGAAGCTGGCTCGCTGGTACACGACTGCTACGGCAAGGATGTGATCGTCGAGCGTCACCGCCACCGCTATGAAGTGAACAACAACCTGCTGCCGCAGATCAAAGAAGCTGGCCTGAAAATCTCCGGCCGCTCCGGTGATGGCAAGCTGGTTGAAGTGGTCGAGGCACCGGATCATCCGTGGTTCGTGGCTTGCCAGTTCCACCCGGAGTTCACCTCGACGCCGCGCGACGGTCACCCGTTGTTCAGTGGTTTCGTCAAAGCAGCACTGACGCAACATCAGAAGAAGGCGTAAACCTGATGGCCCAGAAGATCATTCGCGTAGGCGACATCGAGATTGCCAACGACAAGCCCATGGTGCTGTTCGGCGGCATGAACGTGCTGGAAAGCCGTGACATGGCGATGCAGGTGTGTGAGGAGTACGTGCGGGTCACCCAGAAACTGGGTATCCCTTACGTCTTCAAGGCCAGCTTCGACAAGGCCAACCGTTCGTCCGTGACCTCCTATCGCGGCCCGGGCCTTGAAGAAGGCATGCGGATCTTCCAGGACATCAAGCAAGCCTTCGGCGTGCCGATCATAACCGACGTCCACGAGCCTGAGCAGGCTGCCGTGGTCGCCGAGGTGTGCGACATCATCCAGTTGCCGGCCTTCCTGTCGCGCCAGACCGACCTCGTAGTCGCCATGGCCAAGACCGGCGCGGTGATCAACATCAAGAAAGCCCAATTCCTCGCTCCTCAGGAGATGAAACACATCCTGAGCAAATGCGTGGAAGCCGGTAACGACCAGTTGATCCTTTGCGAGCGGGGTTCGAGCTTCGGCTATAACAACCTCGTGGTGGACATGCTCGGTTTCGGCATCATGAAACAGTTCGAATACCCAGTGTTCTTCGACGTGACCCACGCGCTGCAAATGCCCGGTGGTCGCTCGGACTCCGCTGGCGGGCGACGTGCCCAGGTGACGGACCTGGCCAAGGCGGGCATGAGCCAGTCCCTGGCGGGCCTGTTCCTTGAAGCCCACCCAGACCCGGACAACGCCAAATGTGATGGCCCATGCGCCCTGCGCCTGGACAAGCTGGAGCCATTCCTGGCCCAACTCAAGCAGTTGGACGAACTGGTCAAGAGTTTTCCGACGGTAGAGACCGCGTAACTGGCATTTCTCCGGTAGAATTTCCCACGCTTTACGCTCAGGCCCCCGGGCCTGAGCCTTGTCGTCTGCAAGCCTGCCCCGTTGTTCCACCCTTGCGGTCGGTCAAAAGATTTCCTTCAGCTGCGTCGTTTTCGTCAACTTTGGAGTGTTTACAACAATGGCAAAAATCGTCGACATCAAAGGTCGTGAAGTTCTCGACTCCCGTGGCAACCCCACCGTCGAAGCCGACGTGCTTCTCGATAACGGCATCATCGGCAGCGCCTGCGCGCCGTCCGGTGCTTCCACCGGTTCGCGCGAAGCGCTGGAACTGCGTGATGGCGACAAGAGCCGTTACCTGGGCAAGGGTGTACTCAAGGCTGTAGCCAACATCAACGGTCCGATTCGCGACCTGTTGCTGGGCAAGGACCCGCTGGACCAGAAAGCCCTGGACCACGCGATGATCAAGCTTGACGGCACTGAAAACAAAGGCAGCCTCGGCGCCAACGCCATCCTCGCGGTGTCCCTGGCAGCTGCCAAGGCGGCTGCGCAGGACCAGGACCTGCCGTTGTACGCACACATTGCCAATCTGAATGGCACCCCGGGCGTCTACTCGATGCCGGTGCCGATGATGAACATCATCAACGGTGGCGAGCACGCAGATAACAACGTCGACATCCAGGAATTCATGGTACAGCCGGTTGGCGCCAAGTCCTTCTCCGAAGGCCTGCGCATGGGTACCGAGATTTTCCATCACCTCAAGGCTGTACTGAAGGCTCGTGGCCTGAGCACTGCCGTTGGTGACGAAGGTGGTTTCGCGCCGAACCTGGCCTCCAACGAAGATGCACTGAAAGTCATCTCCGAAGCCGTGGCCAACGCTGGCTACAAGCTGGGCACCGACGTGACCCTGGCCCTGGACTGCGCCGCCAGCGAATTCTATGAAGACGGCAAGTACAACCTGTCCGGCGAAGGCCAGGTGTTCAACTCCGAAGGCTTCGCTGAATACCTCAAGGGCCTGACCCAGCGCTACCCGATCATCTCGATCGAAGACGGCCTGGACGAGTCCGACTGGGATGGCTGGAAAATCCTCACCGACAAGATCGGCGAAAAAATCCAGCTGGTGGGTGACGACCTGTTCGTGACCAACACCAAGATCCTGAAAGAAGGTATCGACAAGAAGATCGCCAACTCGATCCTGATCAAGTTCAACCAGATCGGCACCCTGACCGAAACCCTGGAAGCCATCCAGATGGCCAAGGCCGCGGGCTACACCGCCGTGATCTCCCATCGCTCCGGCGAAACCGAAGATTCCACCATTGCCGACCTGGCCGTGGGTACTTCGGCGGGCCAGATCAAGACCGGTTCCCTGTGCCGTTCCGATCGCGTGTCCAAGTACAACCAATTGCTGCGCATCGAAGAGCAATTGGCAGGTAAAGCCAAGTACAACGGTCGCGGCGAGTTTCGCGGCTAAGCAGTAAATGGTAAAAAGTCGGCGGATTGCGTCAGAAATCTCACGTCAGTGTGAATTTCGGCGCTAATCTGCTGACTGACAAGCGCAAGCCTGGTTTTTCCAGGCTTTGTGCTATCAGTTGCTGCAAAAGGTTTGCATGACTGTCTTTTTTCACTGGATACCCGGATTTCGATGCGCAGTCCCAATTGGTTGTTCCTCGTCTTACTCTTGTTGCTGGCTGGCCTGCAGTACCGCCTATGGGTCGGTAATGGCAGCTTTGCGCAGGTGGAAGAGCTGACCCAGCAAATTGCCGACCAGCGTGCCGAAAACGAACGCCTGCTGGAGCGCAACCGTGTCCTGGACGCTGAAGTGCTTGAGCTGAAAAAAGGTACGGAGACCGTTGAAGAGCGGGCTCGTCATGAGTTGGGCATGGTCAAGGAGGGCGAGACCCTCTACCAGTTGGCCCAATGAGCTACGATTTACCGGCCTTCTGGGCCGTGATTCCTGCCGCGGGCGTCGGTGCCCGTATGGCCGCAGACCGTCCCAAGCAGTACCTGCAACTGGGCGGGCGCACTATTCTCGAACACAGCCTCGGCTGTTTTCTCGACCACCCACGCCTCAAGGGCCTGGTGGTCAGTCTTGCAATTGACGATCCTTATTGGCCCACCTTGGCATGCGCCACTGACCCGCGTATACAGCGTGCCGACGGGGGCTCGGAACGTTCCGGCTCGGTACTCAATGCGCTGCTGCAACTCAACGCCCTGGGTGCCAGTGATGACGACTGGGTGTTGGTGCACGACGCTGCGCGGCCTAACCTGAGCCGTGATGACCTCGACAAATTGTTGGCGGAACTGGCTGACGATCCGGTAGGCGGCCTGCTGGCGGTGCCGGCGCGCGACACCCTCAAGCGTGTCGACAAGCATGGCCGTGTGGTGGATACCGTTGATCGCAGCCTGATCTGGCAGGCTTACACGCCGCAGATGTTCCGCCTGGGCGCCTTGCATCGCGCCTTGGCCGACAGCCTGGTGGCCGATGCGGTGATCACCGATGAAGCGTCGGCCATGGAATGGTCCGGGCAGGCGCCGCGCCTGATCGAAGGGCGTTCGGACAATATCAAGGTGACTCGGCCGGAAGACCTGGAGTGGTTGAAGTTGCGCTGGGCTAACCGGCGGTAACCTGTCAGACCGGGTCTGCTTCATCGCAGGCAAGCCAGCTCCCACATTTGATCGCTGCCACATCAAACAACACGTCCAACTGTGGGAGCCGGGTTTGCCCGCGATGAGGCCGGTGCAGACCACCTCAATTCAATGCTTGTACTCGGGCCTCTGCGCCAACCCCACCTTCAAAAAGTCCACCAGCTTCCTCACCTTCGGCGACAAATGCCGCTGCTGCGGATACAACGCCCACACCGCAGTATTTGGCGGTTGATGAGCCTCCAGCAACGACACCAACGCCCCGCTGTGCAGATGCTCCAGCACGTAGTAATCCGGCAACTGGCACAAGCCCATGCCTTGTAACGCCGCATCCAGCACCGCTTGCCCGCTGTTGCAGCGCCAATTGCCTTGCACGCGCTGGGAAAATTCCCGCCCATCCTGGGCCATTTGCCAGATATCCGAGCTGCCAATCAGGCAGTTATGCCGGCTCAACTCCGACAAACTGTGTGGCCGACCGTACCGTTCGAGGTAGGAGGGCGACGCGCACAGGTACATGCGTCGAGGTGCCAGGCGGCTGGCAACCATGCGCGAGTCTTGCAGGCGTCCCAGGCGGATGGCTAGGTCGAGGCCTTCATGCACCAGGTCCAGCGAGCGGTTGGTCAACTCGATGTCCACGCGCAGTTGCGGATAGTGCGCCATGAATCGTGTCACCAGCGGCACGATAAAGCGTTCGCCATAGGCCACGGCGCAGGTCATGCGCAACATGCCCTTGGGTTCGCTGGTCAGGTCGCCCACCGCCCGCAACGCTTCCTCGCGACCGTCCTGCAGGCGTTGGCAGTGCTGCAGGAAGGTCTGACCGGCTTCGGTCAAAGTCACCTTGCGCGTACTGCGGTACAGCAATCGGGTTTGCAGGCGTTCTTCAAGGCGCGCCACTTGCCGGCTGACATGGGATGAAGACACCCCCAACCGTTCGGCCGCCGCCGTGAACTGGCTGCATTCGGCCACCGCGACAAACTCGTC
The DNA here is from genome assembly GCA_016432905.1 of Hoplolaimus galeatus. Taxonomy (NCBI): domain Eukaryota; kingdom Metazoa; phylum Nematoda; class Chromadorea; order Rhabditida; family Hoplolaimidae; genus Hoplolaimus; species Hoplolaimus galeatus. The sequence goes on from JAEHOL010000001.1 coordinate 339,369, forward strand.
AATGCCTTCCCAGCGGTTCTCCAGCATGGTGATTGTCCCTGTACAGCAATAATGTTTTGCTTTAGTCCGGATTATTCATCAATAGGTGATGATTTACACTCACCGTCTCAGTTTTTAACCCGATGGAGAAACCCGGATGATCAAGTCCCGTGCCGCCGTAGCCTTCGAGGCCAAGAAGCCCCTTGAGATTGTTGAAGTGGATGTCGCCATGCCCAAGGCTGGCGAGGTGCTGCTGCGGGTGGTCGCGTCCGGCGTGTGCCACACCGACGCCTACACCTTGTCGGGGGCTGACCCGGAAGGCATCTTCCCTTCGATCCTCGGCCATGAAGGCGGCGCAGTGGTGGAAGCCATCGGCGAGGGCGTAACTTCGGTGGCTGTGGGCGATCACGTGATCCCGCTGTACACCCCGGAATGCGGCAAGTGCAAGTTCTGTCTGAGTGGCAAGACCAACCTGTGCCAGGCCATTCGCGCCACGCAGGGCAAGGGCTTGATGCCGGATGGCACCACGCGTTTCTCCTACAAGGGCCAGCCGATTTTCCACTACATGGGCACCTCGACGTTCTCCGAGTACACCGTGCTGCCGGAAATCTCCGTGGCCAAGATTCCTAAAGAAGCGCCGTTGGAAAAAGTCTGCCTGCTCGGTTGCGGTGTCACTACCGGTATCGGTGCGGTGATCAATACGGCCAAGGTCAAACCGGGCGACACCGTGGCCGTCTTCGGTCTGGGCGGCATTGGTCTGTCGGCGATTATCGGTGCAGTCAAGGCCAAGGCCGGGCGCATCATCGCCATTGATATCAACCCAGCCAAGTTCGAAATCGCCAAGCAACTGGGTGCTACCGACTGCGTCAACCCGAAAGACTACGACCGCCCAATCCAGGATGTGATCGTGGATTTGACCGACGGCGGCGTGGACTTTTCCTTCGAGTGCATCGGCAACGTACAACTGATGCGTGCGGCTCTTGAGTGCTGCCACAAAGGCTGGGGCGAGTCGGTGATCATCGGTGTGGCCGGTGCTGGCCAGGAAATTGCCACTCGCCCATTCCAACTGGTCACCGGGCGCGTCTGGCGTGGGTCGGCGTTTGGTGGCGTGCGCGGTCGTACCGAATTGCCAAGCTACGTGGAAATGGCCCAGACCGGTGAAATCCCGCTGGACACCTTCATCACCCACACCATGGGCCTGGAAGATATCAACAAAGCGTTTGACCTGATGCATGAAGGCAAGAGCATTCGTACCGTCATTCACTTCTGAGGTCGGCCATGAGTCTGGAAAACCTGTCATGCCAGAAGAGCTTCGGCGGCTGGCATAAACGCTACAAGCATCATTCGGATGTGCTCGGTTGCGACATGACCTTCGCGGTCTATCTGCCGCCGCAAGCAGAGCAGGGCGGTAAATTACCGGTGCTGTATTGGCTGTCCGGTCTGACCTGTACCGATGAGAACTTCATGCAGAAAGCCGGCGCCCAGCGCATGGCCGCCGAGTTGGGCTTGATCATCGTTGCACCGGACACCAGCCCCCGTGGCCCCGGTGTGCCGGACGATCCGGACAACGCCTGGGATTTTGGCCTCGGCGCCGGCTTCTACCTCAATGCCACCCAGGAACCCTGGGCCAAGCACTATCGGATGCATGACTACGTGGTACAGGAGTTACCGGCCTTGGTGGAAGCGCATTTCCCTGCGTCGGATAAGCGCGGCATCAGCGGCCACTCCATGGGCGGTCACGGTGCGCTGGTCTGCGCGCTGCGCAACCCTGGACGTTACCTGTCGGTGTCGGCGTTTTCGCCGATCAACAACCCGATGGACTGCCCATGGGGTCAGAAAGCCTTTTCCCGTTATTTGGGTGAAGAGCGCTCTAAGTGGCGTGAATGGGATGCGTGCGTGCTGATCAGCGAAGCCTCGGAAAAGCTGCCGCTGTTGGTGGACCAGGGCGATCGCGACGATTTCCTCGCCGTTCAGCTCAAGCCCGAAGCCCTGCTGCAGGCGGCCAAGGCAGCCAACCATCCGCTGGAACTGCGCCTGCAGCCTGGCTACGACCACAGCTACTTTTTCATCGCCAGCTTCATTGAAGACCATTTGCGTCATCATGGGCGTGCTTTGCTCGGTTAATCTGAGGCAAAAGTAGGTAGAATCACGCCCTGAATTAAATCGGGGCGTTTTTTTATGCGTATTGGCCACGGCTACGATGTGCACCGTTTCGCTGAAGGCGATTTCATCACCCTGGGCGGCGTGCGCATTGCACACCACCATGGGTTGCTGGCTCATTCCGACGGCGACGTGGTCCTGCACGCATTGAGCGATGCCTTGCTCGGCGCGGCTGCATTAGGCGATATCGGCAAGCACTTTCCGGACACCGACCCCACCTTCAAGGGGGCGGACAGTCGTGTGTTGCTGCGCCATGTGGTCGGCCTGATCCATGCCAAGGGCTGGAAGGTCGGCAACGTCGATAACACCATCGTCGCCCAGGCGCCGAAAATGGCCCCCCATATTGAAGCGATGCGCGCAGTGATCGCCGCAGACCTGCAAATTGAATTGGATCAAGTCAACGTGAAAGCCACCACCACCGAAAAGCTCGGGTTTACCGGTCGTGAAGAGGGCATTGCGGTGCACTCCGTCGCCTTGTTGCTGCGCGCATGAACGACCTGCAACTGCTGGGCCCGCGGGCCTATGGCGAGGCCTTGGGCAGCGCGGTACTGAAGGCCACGGCCGAAGACTTCCAGGTTGATGAGGTGCTGGACATCCCGCTGACCGGCGATGGCGAGCACCTGTGGCTGTGGGTGGAAAAGCGCGGCTTGAACACTGAGGAAGCCGCACGGCGTATCGCCAAAGCCGCTGGGGTGCCATTGCGCACCGTCAGCTATGCCGGGCTCAAGGATCGTCAGGCCCTGACCCGCCAGTGGTTCAGCGTGCAATTGCCCGGCAAGGCCGACCCGGACATGAGCGGCGCAGAAAACGACACCCTCAAGATCCTGAAAACCGCCCGTCACAAGCGCAAGTTGCAGCGTGGGGCCCATTCGGCCAATGGTTTCACCTTGCGCCTGACCCAATTGGCCGGCGACACCGCTGCCATCGACGCACGTCTGCAGTTGATTGCCCGGCACGGCATCCCCAATTATTTCGGCACCCAGCGTTTTGGCCACAACGGCGGCAATGTGGTGGATGCTCGCGAGTGGGCTGCCCGCAAGGCCCTGCCCGAGCAGCGCAACGTGCGCTCGCGCTTGCTGTCCACGGCTCGCAGTTACCTGTTCAACCAAGTGTTGGCGGCTCGCGTCGCCGACGGTTCATGGCAGCGTGCCCAAGTTGGCGATCTGCTGGCGTTTACCGACAGTCGCAGTTTTTTTCCGGCCGGGGAAGCTGAATGCAGTGACCCGCGCCTGGCGATCCTGGACCTGCATCCCACCGGCCCGCAGTGGGGCGAAGGCGACTCGCCGGCGAAAGGTCTTACGTACGAGCTGGAACAATCTGTCGCCGCTGGCGAAGCAGACCTACGTGATTGGCTGGTGAAGGCGGGAATGAGCCAGGAACGTCGCATTCTGCGACTGCCCATTGGCGGGTTGACGTGGCATTATCCCGGGCCTGACATTCTGCAATTGGAATTCGTCCTGCCGGCCGGATGCTTCGCCACTGTCTTGGTGCGCGAGCTTGTTGATCTGGTGCCGGTGGGGCAGACGGACAGCCCATGCGTATTCTGATATCAAACGATGACGGTGCCACCGCACCCGGTCTTGCCGCGCTCCATGCTGCGCTGCAGGATTACGCCGAGTGCGTGGTGGTTGCCCCCGACCAGGACAAGAGCGGCGCCAGCAGTTCGCTGACGCTCGACCGTCCGCTGCATCCGCGGGTCCTGGCCAATGGCTTTATCAGCGTTAACGGCACCCCCACCGACTGCGTGCACCTGGCGATCAACAGTCTGCTGGAGCACCAGCCAGACCTGGTGGTCTCGGGGATCAACCTGGGTGCCAACCTGGGTGATGACGTGCTGTATTCCGGCACCGTGGCGGCCGCCCTTGAAGGGCGCTTCCTGGGCCGCACCGGCTTTGCCTTTTCCTTTGCTTCGCGGCAACTGGATAACCTGGCGACGGCGGCCTACTACGCGCGCAAGTTGGTGGAGGCCCATGCTTCCTTGGACCTGCCGCCGCGTACGGTGCTCAACGTCAATATCCCCAACTTGCCCCTCGACCATATTCGCGGTATCCAACTCACGCGCCTGGGTCATCGCGCCCGTGCGGCGGCGCCCTTGAAGGTGGTCGACCCTCGCGGCAAGGAAGGGTATTGGATCGCCGCCGCCGGCGACGCCGAAGATGGCGGCGAAGGCACCGACTTTCATGCGGTGATGCAAGGCTATGTCTCCGTTACCCCTCTGCTGTTTGATCGCACCTTCAGTGATGCCTTCAGTGGCCTTGATGGCTGGCTGGAGGGACTGCGTTGATGGCTCGTGAACAAGACGACCTGTTGCGCCGTGGCATCGGGATGACCTCCCAGCGCACCCGGGAGCGGTTGATCCAGCGTCTGTATGAAGAAGGCTTGTCCAACGCGCAGGTGCTGGAAGTGATCCGGCGCACGCCGCGGCACCTGTTTGTCGATGAGGCGCTGGCGCATCGCGCCTATGAAGACACAGCGTTGCCCATCGGCCACAACCAGACCATTTCTCAGCCCTATATGGTTGCGCGTATGAGCGAGCTATTGCTGGCGGCGGGGCCGTTGGACAAGGTGCTGGAGATTGGTACCGGCTCCGGCTACCAGACGGCCGTGCTGTCGCAATTGGTAGAGCGGGTGTTTTCGGTCGAGCGCATCAAGGTGCTACAGGACCGGGCCAAAGAGCGTCTGGTGGAGCTGAACCTGCGCAACGTGGTATTCCGCTGGGGCGATGGTTGGGAGGGCTGGCCGGCGCTGGCGCCCTACAACGGTATCATCGTCACCGCCGTGGCCACCGATGTGCCGCAAGCCTTGCTGGATCAATTGGCGCCTGGCGGGCGGCTGGTCATCCCGGTGGGCTCCGGCGAAGTGCAACAGTTGATGCTTATTATCCGTGAGGACGAAGGTTTTTCCCGGCATGTACTCGGTGCCGTGCGGTTCGTACCCTTGCTCAACGGCCCGCTGGCCTGATCATTTATTCGCAGGCAGTGAATTCTGTAAGCGCGGATGTGTCTTACGGCGGGGTCCATTGAATCAACATGCCTGGCAGCCACGATTAAACATGATGAATTTTTCCTTTCAGTCAGGTGCCAGTAAAAAGCCAATGCCCAGTTATACTTGCGTCATATTTCAAGCCTGATACAGGCGTTAACGTTCAGCCACCACAAAGGGAGCGGCGGGTGAGTCTCACAGGTCCTGCGCAGCGAATGAGTAAAACAAGCTTTCAGCGACTGGTGCTTGGCCTTGTCTTGAGTTCCTTATTGGCAGCCTGCTCGAGCACGCCATCCGGCGGTGCGCGGGTCGTTGACCGTGCCAGCGCAACCCCCCAGAGACCTACGGTCACCACCGGCCAATACGTGGTGCGCAAAGGCGACACACTGTTCTCGATTGCCTTCCGTTATGGCTGGGACTACAAGGCGTTGGCCGCCCGTAACAACATTCCTGTGCCGTATACGATCCATCCCGGGCAAACCATTCGTTTCGATGGTCGCTCAGGTTCTGCACCTACGGCAGTTGTGACAAAGTCGGGTTCTTCGCCATCGTCCTCGAGCAAGACCACCATCATCACTCGACCTGCAGGCAGCGCCACGCCTACGGTTGCGAGCAAGCCGGCACCCGCGCCGTTGCCACCTGCCGGGCCTGCGCCGACCGGATGGGGATGGCCTTCAAACGGAGTGTTGATTGGAAAATTCTCTTCAAACGGTAGTTTGAATAAAGGCATTGATATCGCCGGGGATTTGGGACAGCCTGTTTTAGCTGCGTCTGATGGGACAGTGGTGTACGCCGGGAGTGGTTTGCGGGGCTACGGCGAGCTGGTCATCATCAAACACAGCGATACCTACGTCAGTGCCTACGGTCATAACCGCAGGTTGTTGGTTCGGGAGGGGCAGCAGGTCAAGGTCGGACAGACGATTGCCGAAATGGGGTCAACGGGCACAGACCGGGTGAAACTGCACTTTGAGATTCGCCGCCAAGGGAAGCCTGTAGATCCGCTGCAATTCCTGCCCCGTCGTTGATGTGTTGCACAGCCTGTTCCCTCACGTAGAAGGAACAGGCTCCAGCGTTGCCAAGGATAGAGGCGTCGCTTGAGCTTGAGGTCGAACTCACCAAAGGACTATAACAATGGCTCTCAGTAAAGAAGTGCCGGAGTTTGACATCGACGATGAGGTTCTCCTTATGGAGACCGGCATCGATTTGGAAACGATGTCAGATAATGAAGGGGTATCACCACCTTCAGTTCGCACCAAATCCAAAAATGCTGCTGCGTTGAAGCAGCACAAGTACGTTGATTACACCCGGGCGCTCGATGCGACCCAGCTGTACCTCAATGAAATCGGCTTTTCCCCTCTGTTGACCCCCGAAGAAGAAGTCCATTTTGCGCGTCTGTCGCAGAAGGGCGATCCGGCTGGGCGTAAGCGCATGATTGAAAGCAACCTGCGCCTGGTGGTGAAGATCGCCCGACGCTACGTCAATCGTGGGCTTTCCCTGTTGGACCTGATCGAGGAGGGTAACCTGGGCTTGATCCGGGCTGTGGAGAAGTTCGACCCTGAGCGGGGCTTCCGTTTCTCCACCTATGCCACCTGGTGGATTCGCCAGACCATCGAACGGGCGATCATGAATCAGACCCGCACGATCCGGTTGCCGATCCATGTGGTCAAGGAGCTCAACGTCTACCTGCGGGCGGCGCGTGAGCTGACGCAAAAACTCGATCATGAACCTTCGCCTGAAGAGATCGCCAACCTCCTGGAAAAACCGGTAGGGGAGGTCAAGCGCATGCTGGGCCTTAACGAGCGTGTCTCTTCGGTCGATGTCTCGCTGGGGCCGGATTCGGATAAGACCCTGCTGGACACCCTGACCGATGATCGTCCGACAGACCCTTGCGAGCTGCTGCAAGACGATGATCTTTCCCAAAGTATTGACCAGTGGCTCTCAGAGCTCACGGACAAGCAGCGTGAAGTGGTGATTCGCCGCTTCGGCCTGCGCGGCCATGAGAGCAGCACCCTGGAGGATGTAGGCCTGGAGATCGGCCTGACCCGTGAGCGGGTGCGGCAGATCCAGGTAGAGGGCCTCAAGCGCTTGCGCGAGATCCTGGAGAAGAATGGCTTGTCGAGTGAGTCGTTGTTCCAATAAACGACACAAGACAAAAATGTGGGAGCCGGCTTGTGTGGGAGCTGGCTTGCCTGCGATAGCATCAACTCGGTATAGCTAGTACACCGAGTCGATAGCATCGCAGGCAAGCCAGCTCCCACATACAGCTGCGCTCCCACATTTTTTTGTGTCCGTCATTACATCGGTGTGCTGATCGTTCCACGCTTTGCGTGGGCATGCAGGGGTGATGCAGAGCGTCACAAAAAGCATTACCACGCGGAGCGTGGGAACGAGCAGCCAAAATTCAGGCATAAAAAAACCCCGCTTTTAAGGGCGGGGTTTTTTCGACTAAGTCAGTACAAGTTAGATAACTTGAACTTCTTCAGCTTGCATGCCTTTCTGACCGCGGGTAGCGATGAAAGAAACCTGTTGGCCTTCTTTCAGGCTTTTGAAGCCGTCGGATTGGATAGCTTTGAAGTGAACGAACAGGTCGTCACCGGATTGTGGAGTGATGAAGCCGAAGCCTTTTTCATCGTTGAACCACTTAACGGTACCAGTTTGGCGATTAGACATGGTGTATCTCCTTGGACAAAGTTAACTGCGACTCAGGAAAAGCCCTGGCCGAGACTGAGTGCAAAGAGCAGGAAAAATTCTTGGAGATGGTTGGATCGAAATTCAACATATCGTGTAGAGATTCTCAGTGACACAAGCAGCACAGTGGCGCCACCTTAACCCTTTTTCAGGAACGTGCCAATGGTATTTCCGAAGGTTTCTCTAATTTCGTGACTGGCGGTGGTATTTACAGTCATTGGCGCCGGGCACCCGGGCCCCGGCCACGCTGGCTGCGGCTTATAGCTGGCAGTGCATTGATCAAGAAAACCGGTGCGGCCTTTGAACCCCAACGCCGGCCCCGGTAAGATGGCCCACAGATTTTTTTCGCCTCGCTATTCAGGACACCGCCATGAGCATCAAATCGGACAAGTGGATTCGCCGCATGGCGCAGGAACACGGCATGATCGAGCCGTTCGTCGAACGCCAGATTCGTGGCGAAGGCGACGAGCGCGTGATTTCGTACGGCGTTTCCAGCTATGGCTACGACGTGCGTTGCGCCGATGAATTCAAGGTGTTCACCAACATCAATTCGGCGATCGTCGATCCTAAGAACTTCGACGAAAAGAGCTTCGTCGACGTCAAGAGCGACGTGTGCATCATCCCGCCCAACTCCTTCGCCCTGGCGCGCACCGTGGAGTTCTTCCGTATTCCTCGCGACGTGCTGACCATCTGCCTGGGTAAAAGCACCTATGCCCGCTGCGGCATTATCGTCAATGTCACGCCGCTTGAGCCTGAGTGGGAAGGCCACGTCACCCTGGAATTCTCCAACACCACCACCTTGCCGGCGAAAATCTACGCCAACGAAGGCGTGGCACAGATGCTGTTCCTGCAGTCCGATGAGGCCTGTGAAGTGTCCTACAAAGACCGTGCGGGCAAGTATCAGGGCCAACGCGGCGTCACTCTCCCACGCGCTTGATCGAAAGCGCCTACGGGTAAAGGGAATTTGTCTGCAGAAAGTGACTCTATCTAGGTGTACTGCTTCGGCGCGTGTGAAACGCGCCGGGCCATACTTGAGGAGTACCCTATGAAGATCGACCCGCGAATCAGCGCAGAACTCGCCCGGCTTGAACCCAACCAGATTGGTGTTCTGGCCTGGTCCTTGATGGCCAACCCCGCGCACGCGGGGGGCATCCCAGGTCAACCCGAACCTGATTACCCGCAGCCTACCGAGCCGGGTGAGCCGACCTTACCGGACGAGCCGCCACCCGCACCCGTTGCCTGATACCTGAGCAGGCCTGTGTCGATTCATTGAATCGGCCAGACCTGATGATCGCCAATCACAAAGATTCGCTGGTCCTGGGCCTGCTCCACGGCATAACCCCCTGTAAACGCGCCGAAGGCCGGCAGCAGGCTAACCTGAGTGCCGATCTGGAAGCATGGCAGGCGTAGCCGCTGGCGCCCTTTGCCGCGCAGGTGGTACACCGGATGTACATGCCCCGCCAGTACATGATGGCTGGCGTGGGCGTCTGGCTCATGTTGCAAGGCGAAAGGGCCCATCAGCAGGGGCTCGGGGATCACCTCGATGCCCAGATCCAACGGTGGGTCGCCGGCGCTTTTGTCGTGATTGCCGCGAATCAAGGTCAAGGCCAATGTGCGATTGCGCTCACGCCAGGCCCTGATTGCGTTCAGGGTGCCGCTGGCGTGAGAGCCGGGACCGTGGAGGAAATCACCGAGAAAGATCAACTGCGCGCACGGTAGGGCCGATACGAGCCTGTCCAGGCGTTCCAGGTTGGCCGTAGTCGTGCCCTGTGGCACCGGTTGTCCCAGGCTGCGATAGGCCGAAGCCTTGCCAAAATGCGCATCGGCAATCAGCAGGCATCGGCGTGCGGGCCAATACACGGCCTTGTCCGGCAATAGCCAGAGTTCTTCGCCTTCAACCGTCAGTGGGTAATGCATCAGCCTTGCCCTTTATCGGCGACTTTTTCCAGGTCCTTGACCATCCGCGCGATGCGCTCCGAGAGTTTTTCCGAGCTCATGCTTTCGCGCATCCGTTCTACCAGCAGCGGAAAGGCCAGGGGCGTGGGCCGCTGGATCCTGTGCAGGTCTAGCTTCAATGTCGACAGATGATTCAGCGTCTGTTCCAGTCGGCGAATATCTAGCTCGTCCCGCAGCACTTCTTCCCCGGCCTGGGCCAGCAGCAGATTTTGTGGGTCATATTGCTTGAACACTTCAAAGAACAAACCACTGGAAGCCTGCACTTGTCGCGTACTTTTTGGCGCGCCGGGATAGCCGGCAAATACCAGCCCGGCGATTCGCGCAATCTCGCGAAAGCGGCGCAGGGCCAGTTCCCCGGCATTGAGGCTGGCAATTACGTCAGCCAGCAGGCCTTGGGGGCTCAGCAACCGAGTATTCAACAATTGGGGCCACTGCACCTCGGTGGCGCTCAACAGCTCCAGGCCATAATCATTCACCGCAATCGAAAAGGTCAGCGGCTGCTGCTGGCTGACCCGCCACGCCAGCAAACTGGCCAAGCCCAGGTGTACTTGGCGGCCAGCGAACGGATACAAAAACAAGTGCCAGCCCTCCCGCGACCGCAGGGTTTCAGCCAGCAAATGCTCGCGGGTCGGCAGCCCGGACCAGCGCAATTGGGTGTGCAGCAACGGTTGCACCGCCTTCATCTCTGGGCCGTCGAAGTGCCCATGCGCGGCGGTATCAAAACGCTCGACCACCGCCTGGGCCAGTTCGTTGGAAAGGGGCATGCGCCCGCCATTCCAGCGTGGCACGGCGGCTTTTTTCGCGTTGCTGCGGCGCACATAGGCGGTCATGTTTTCCACACGCACCAGTTCCAGCAAGCGCCCGGCGAACAGAAACCCATCCCCCGGCTTGAGCCTTGCAATAAACCCTTCCTCGACACTGCCCAGGTTCTTGCCGCCGCCGCCCTTGCTCCAGAACTTGAGCTGGATACTGGCATCACTGACGATGGTGCCGACGCTCATGCGGTGGCGGCGTGCCAGGCGGGCATCCGGAACACGCCAGATGCCGTGCTCATCGGGCTCCACCCGGCGGTAATCCGGATAAGCGGTGAGTGACAGGCCACCATGGCGCACAAACCCCAGGGCCCAGGCCCAATCCGCTTCGGTGAGGTCGCGATAGGCCCAGGCGCCGCGCACTTCGTCCAACAGTGCCGCCGGAGTAAACCCGCCGCCCAAGGCCATGCTGACCAGGTGTTGTACCAGCACATCCAGCGGCTTGTAAGGTGATTCCCGCGCTTCGATGCGCCGTTGGGCGATCGCATCCTGGGCGGCTGCGGCTTCCACCAGCTCCAGGCTGTGGGTTGGCACCAACGTTACCCGTGAGGGCCGCCCTGGCGCGTGGCCGGAACGTCCGGCGCGTTGCATCAGCCGCGCGACACCCTTGGCGGAGCCTATTTGCAGCACCCGTTCCACCGGCAGGAAGTCCACGCCCAGGTCCAGGCTGGACGTGCACACCACCGCCTTGAGTTGCCCGTCTTTCAACGCTCGCTCCACCCAGTCCCGGGTCTCCCGCGATAGCGAGCCGTGGTGCAGTGCAATTAATCCGGCCCAGTCCGGTCGGGCGTCGAGAATCGCCTGATACCAGATTTCCGATTGGGCCCGGGTGTTGGTAAATACCAGGCAACTGCTGCTGGCCTCTACCTCGGCGACCACTTGCGGCAACATCTTCAAGCCGATATGCCCGGCCCAGGGAAAGCGCTCGGTGACGGGCGGCAGCAAGGTGTCGACTTTCAGTGCCTTGGCCGTTTGCCCCTGTACATTCATGCCGCCGCCCTGTGGAACCAGTACCTCCAAAGCGTGGGCCTGATTACCCAGCGTCGCGGAAATACCCCACACCATCAACTCAGGATGCCAGCGCCGCAAGCGTGCCAGTGCCAGTTGCAACTGCACGCCGCGCTTATTGCCGATCAGTTCGTGCCATTCATCCACGATGACCATGCGCAGGTGCGCGAGGCTGGTTTCACTGTCGGCACGGGCCAGCATCAGGGTCAGGCTTTCCGGAGTGGTGACCAGAGCGGTGGGTTGGCGACGGGTCTGGCGCGCGCGTTCGCTGCTGCTGGTGTCACCGGTCCGCAGGCCCACGCTCCAGGGAATCTGCAAGGCCTCCAGCGGTGCTTGCAGGGATCGTGCGGAGTCGGCGGCCAGGGCGCGCATCGGCGTGATCCATAGGACGGTCAGCGGCTCGGCAGGTGGTTTGCGTTTGCCTGTGGCGGGCGGGCGGGTAATGGCGAAACGGTTGAGTGCGGCAAACCACAAGGCATAGGTTTTACCCGCCCCGGTGCTGGCATGCAGTAACCCCGACTGGCCGGCCTTGACCGCGGCCCATACCTCTTTCTGAAAGGCGAATGGCTTCCAGCCTTGGGTGGCAAACCATTGCTTGGCGAAATCGTGGGTTTTTGCCATGCGGCAGCGGACGCTCTGGAGGGGTTAGTTCAAAGACCCCGTAGGCAGCGCCGACGTTCAACTGCCTAATGCCATTCAGTCAAGCAGAAGCGCTGCCCTGTGGCGAGGGAGCATGCTCCCGCTGGACTGCGTAGCAGTCCCAGTCTTTTTGAGCAAAGAGCGGGGGCCGCTTCGCGCCCCAGCGGGAGCAAGCTCCCTCGCCACAGCAAGCTCGCGCCTACTTCAAGTTGCCGCTCAAAAATTGTTGCAGGCGCTCGCTTTTCGGATTGCCCAGCACATCCTCCGGCAAGCCCTGCTCCTCCACCAGGCCCTGGTGCAGGAACAGCACCTGGCTTGAAACCTTGCGCGCAAAGCTCATCTCGTGGGTCACCATAATCATGGTGCGGCCTTCCTCGGCCAGGCCCTGGATCACCTTCAAAACTTCGCCCACCAACTCCGGGTCCAGCGCCGACGTGGGTTCATCGAACAGCATCACCTCCGGCTCCATGGCCAGGGCGCGGGCGATGGCGACACGCTGCTGCTGGCCGCCGGAGAGGAACGCCGGGTATTGATCAGCCACGCGCGCCGGCAGCCCGACTTTGTCCAGGTAGCGGCGGGCACGGTCTTCGGCGTCCTTTTTACTGCAACCCAGCACGCGGCGCGGGGCCATGGTGATGTTTTCCAGCACGCTCATGTGGCTCCACAAGTTGAAGTGCTGGAACACCATCGCCAGCCGTGTGCGCAAGCGTTGCAACTCGGCGTCGTCGGCCACGCGCATGCCATGGCGGTCGCTGACCATGCGGATCGCCTGGCCGTCCAGGGTCATGGCGCCATCGTTGGGGGTTTCCAAAAAGTTGATACAGCGCAGGAAGGTACTCTTGCCTGAGCCACTGGCGCCGATCAGGCTGATCACATCACCGGTCTTGGCCTTGAGCGACACACCTTTGAGCACTTGATTGTCGCCATAGCTTTTGTGCAGGCCTTCAACGGTCAGTTTGTACATGTGGCATGCATCCTCAAGGCGAAAGTAGATAACCGCTGCGGTAGGCCTGTGTGCCGGCGACATGGCAGATCACCATGCCGGCCGTGGCCATGCGGCGTAGCGAACGGGCGTAAAGCAGCCCGGCGTGCTGGCAGTGCACAGGCGTCACGCGGTCTGTAATGGGATCGATGATTTCAGCGACCAATTGCCCCGCCTCCAGGTATTCCCCCGGCAGGGCGCTGAACACGAGCAAGCCACCCACTGCAGTGGTCACTGGCTCCACCGCCGCCAACGGCGTAGCCGGGTAGGCCAGGGCAGGCAAGGGGGCTGCATTGCCGCGAATGGCGCCGAAGTGGATCAAATAATCAATGATGGCCTGGCAGTCCAGCGCGGCGAGGCCGTGGTTGACATCGCCCTGGCCACGCAGCTCGACGGTCACCGACAAGCTGCCCATGGGGATCGGGTAGCGTTCGCCGAAGCGTTGCTGCAACTGCCACCACACCAGGGTGAAACACTCGTCAAAAGACTGCCCACCGGAATCGGTGGCCAACAAGTTGGCCTCCGAGCCCAGGTAGCGCGCCAACGGTTCTACCTGTGGCCAGGCTTCGGGCGTGGTGTACAGGTGCGCCACGGCTTCGAAGTCGCAATGCAGGTCCAGCACCACGTCGGCATCACAGGCCAGGCGTTGCAGCACCAGGCGTTGGGAGTGCAACTGGGTCTGGGCGGTGTGCGCGGCCAGGGCGCGGGACAGTGCGCTGCGGATCAATTGGGCATTGCGCTGGGGATCATCGCCCAGCAGGTCTTCGACCTGGTTACCCACGTCTTCGCTGAGGTCGACGAACAGGCGATTGAAGTTCTGCCCGCTTTCCAGTTCGTAGCGGCCCAAGGGGATATCCATCAATACCTGTTCCAGGCCCACCGGGTTGGCGACGGGCACCAGCACGATTTCGCTGCGCAAGCGCCCGGTCGCTTCAAGTTCTGCCAGGCGCGCCTTTAAATGCCAGGCCACCAGCATGCCTGGCAATTCATCGGCATGCAGGGAGGACTGGATGTACACCTTGCCTTCGGGCTGCTGCGGGCCGAAGTGAAAACTGTGGATCTGCCGCGCCGTGCCGGGCACCGGTGCGATCAGGTCATGTAGCTGATGGTGCATGCAAGCTCCTTAGTGACTCGGCCCGAGAAAGGCCAGCCAACGACGTTCCGCCAGGCGAAACAGGCCGACCAGGGCAAAGGTCACCGTCAGGTAGATCAGTGCGGCAATGCCAAATGACTGGAAGGTCATGAAGGTGGCAGAGTTGGCATCCCGCGCCACTTTGAGGATGTCCGGGATCGTCGCGGTAAAGGCCACGGTGGTCGAATGCAGCATCAGGATCACTTCGTTGCTGTAGTAGGGCAACGAGCGTCGCAACGCGGAAGGCATGATCACGTAGGCGTACAGCTTCCAGCCACTGAGGCCGTAAGCCTTGGCCGCCTCGACTTCGCCGTGGGCCATGCTGCGGATTGCCCCGGCGAAAATCTCCGTGGTGTAGGCGCAAGTGTTGAGGGCGAAGGCGAGCAGGGTGCAGTTCATCGCGTCGCGAAAGAACGCATCCAGCACCGGTTGTGCTCGTACGGCGGCAAGGCTGTAGATGCCGGTGTAGCAGATCAGCAATTGGATATAGAGCGGAGTGCCACGAAACAGGTAGGTGTAGAACTGCACGGGCCAACGCACCATGCGCTTGCGCGAAACGCGGGCGATGGACAGTGGAATCGACACCAGAAAACCGATGACCAATGAGGCGCTGAGCAGCCACAAGGTCATGGCCAGGCCGGTGATGTGCTGGCCGTCGCTGTAAAGAAAAGGGCGCCAGTATTCCTGCAATAGCTCAATCATCGCACTGCCTCCCGGGCGCCTGCGGAGTAGCGACGTTCAAGTCGGCGCAAGACAAAGTTGGAGGCGCTGGTGATCAACAGGTAGATCAGCGCCGCCAGCACCAGGAAATAAAACAGTTGATAGGTGCTCTTGCCAGCGTCCTGGGCGGCTTTTACCAAGTCTGCGAGGCCGATGATCGACACCAGTGCGGTGGCCTTGAGCATCACCATCCAGTTATTGCCGATGCCCGGCAGCGCAAAGCGCATCATCTGCGGGAAGGTCACGTAGCGAAACCGCTGCCCGCGCTTGAGCCCGTAAGCGGTGGCGGCTTCGAGTTGGCCGCGGGGCACGGCGAGGATCGCACCGCGAAAGGTTTCGGTGAAATACGCACCGTAGATAAAGCCCAGGGTGATCACCCCGGCGCTGAACGGGTCGATCTCGATGTATTCCCATTCCATAAAGTCGGTAAAGCCACTGAGCCAGGTTTGCAGGCTGTAGAAAATCAACAGCATCAGCACCAGGTCCGGCACACCGCGAATCAGAGTGGTATAGAGCTGGGCGGGGATACGCACAATGGCCAGGCTGGACAGTTTGGCGCTGGCGCCGAGCAGGCCCAGCAATACGCTGACGGCCAGGGACAGCACCGACAACTTGATGGTCATCCAGGTGCCTTGCAGCAACAGCGGGCCGAAACCCTTCAAGCTGAATGCGCTCAGCCCGAGGGTTTGCAACAGATCTTCGAACATAAATCAGGACCTATGGCGATAAAAAAGCGCCCCACCCGAAGTAGGGCGCCCCAGGCATTATTTGCCGCTGTACAGGTTCAGATCGCCAAAGTGTTTCTTCTGGATAGTGGCGTAGGTGCCATCATCGTGTAACGCTTTGATACCTTTATCCAAAAGCGCCTTGAGTTCAGTGTTACCTTTTTTGATACCGATAGCGGTTTTCGATGGCAGCAGCGGGTCGTCGATAGCGGCGCTCACTTCATAGCCAGCACCGGCTGGCGACTTGAGAAAGCCCAATTCGGCTTGGAGCATGTCCTGCACGGAAGCGTCGAGGCGCCCGGAGGTCAGGTCGGCGTACACCTGGTCCTGGTTGGCGTAAGCCTTGGTGGTCACCCCGGCTTTATCCAGTACGGCCTTGGCGTAGGCTTCCTGGATGGTGCCTTGCTCGTAACCCACGGATTTGCCCTTGAGAGATTCTGGCGTCGAATAGCCAGCCCCTTTCTTGAACACCAGCGAAGTCGGGCCGGAGAACAGCTCGGAGGAGAAGTCGATCGCCTTCTCGCGCACGGGGGTCACGGTCATCGACGAAATCACGCCATCGAATTTATTGGCTTTCAGGCCCGGGATCATACCGTCGAAGTCACTTTCGACCCACTTGCACTTGACCTTCAGCTCCGCGCAGATCGCATTGCCCAGGTCGATATCGAAGCCCACCAGGCTGCCGTCGGCGGCCTTGGATTCGAACGGTGCGTAGGAAGGGTCGACACCAAAACGCAATTCCTTGTATTCCTTGGCCGTAGCAACACCAGCAGCCATGCACAGAGCCAGTGCAGAAAGGGTCAGCAATGCTTTTTTCATTAGGTAATCCCTGAAAACCAAGATAAGCGCTTGTGGCGCGATTAGGACTGTTACTGAACGGTGTCAGACCCATCACAAGTAGCAATTTCTGCACCATAGTTCCGGATGGGCTTTTTAAACGGTGGGATAAGGCAGTTCCAAGTGTAGGCGGCGCCCAAAAATGGGCGTCAGCAAATGAGCGCACTATTTCGGGTCAAAGGTAGACCAGGCATGTGGGAGCGGGCTATGTCAAGTCAGCAAGTCTTGTAGCGTGGCCAGGTTGTCCGCTTCATCCACCGCCTTGTCCTGGCGCCAGCGCAGCATCCGCGGAAACCGCACCGCAATCCCGCTCTTGTGCCGCTTGGACAGGGCAATCCCTTCAAAACCCAACTCAAACACCATGCTGGGCGTCACGCTGCTGACCGGGCCGAACTTCTCCACCGTGGTTTTGCGCACAATGGCGTCGACCTTGCGCATTTCCTCGTCGGTAAGCCCGGAATACGCCTTGGCGAACGGCACCAGGGTGCGCTCGCTTCCCGGTGGGCCGTCCCATACCGCGAAGGTGTAGTCGCTGTAGAGGCTGGCGCGCCGGCCATGGCCGCGCTGGGCGTAGATCAACACGGCGTCGACGCTGAAGGGGTCGACCTTCCACTTCCACCACAGGCCCATGTCTTTGGTGCGGCCCACGCCGTAGAGGCCGTTGCGATCCTTGAGCATCATGCCTTCCACGCCCAGGCTGCGAGAGGCTTCGCGCTGCTCGGCCAAGGCTGCCCAGGTTTTGCCTTCCAGCAAGGGCGAAGGCAATAACACCGGTTGGTTGCACGTAGCGATCACCTGTTCCAATTGGGGGCGACGTTCGGCCTGGATGTGGTTGCGCCAGTCGTCGCCCTGATACTCCAGCAAGTCGTAGGCGAGCACCGCCACTGGCGCATCCTCAAGGACTTTTTTACTCAGGGTCTTGCGGCCAATGCGCTGTTGCAGCAGCGCGAAGGGTTGCACCGAGTCTTTCCACACCACGATTTCGCCATCGATCACCGTACCGTCGGGCAGGCCACTGACCAGGCTATGGAGTTCGGGGAAGCGTTCAGTCAGCAACTCTTCACCGCGAGACCAGACCCACAGGCGTCCCTCGCGCTTGACCAGTTGTGCGCGAATGCCATCAAACTTCCATTCCACCTGCCAATCGGCGGGTGAACCGAGCAGCGTGTCGAATTGCTCCACCGGTTGCACCAGCCCGTGAGCCAGAAAAAACGGATAGGGTTGCCCGCCACGTTGCGCGTGTTCGTCGGACGATTCGGCGGCGATCAGCTTGAGATAGCCCTCGGCTGTGGGACGGTTCGACAAATCGGTGTAGCCCACTAGCCGCTGCGCCACGCGTTTGCTGTCGAGATCGGCCATGGCGGCGAGGGCGCGGGTCACCAGCAGTTTGGATACCCCGACCCGGAAGCTGCCGGTGATCAATTTGATGCACACCATCAGGCTCGGTTGGTCCAGTTGCGCCCACAGCGCCGGCAGCCGGTCTGCAAGGTCCAAGGGTGGCAGACCGCGCAGGGGCAGCAATTTTTCTTCCAGCCACACGGCCAGGCCGTCTTCGGATGTGTAGGTGGATTCTGGCAGGAGCAGTGAGATGGTCTCGGCCAAGTCACCTACGGACTGGTAGCTCTCTTCGAACAGCCAGGGTTCGATACCTGCCGCTTCGGTGGCCATGTCCCGTAGCAGGCGCGTCGGCACCAGCTGTCGTGGCCTCCCGCCGCTAAGAAAGTAAACGGCCCAAGCGGCATCTGCTGGCGGCGCCTGCAGAAAGTAGGCTTGCAGGGCGGCGAGCTTGGCATTGCTGGAAGTGGTGGCGTCGAGGTTGGCGTACAGCTCAGCGAAGGCTTTCATGCCGTGGCCTCTTCTTCGTCATCGCCGTATTCGGTGCTGAAGCCTTGGGCATCCAAGCCCTTTTCCCGCAGGTGGCGTACCAACACACCGACCGAGCCATGGGTGACCATCACCCGTTGTGCCCCGGTTTGTTCGATGGCCCATAACAGGCCCGGCCAGTCGGCGTGGTCCGAGAGCACGAAGCCACGGTCCACGCCGCGCCGCCGTCTGGTACCGCGCAGGCGCATCCAGCCGCTGGCGAAGGCGTCGCTGTAGTCGCCAAAGCGGCGCATCCAGGTACTGCCTCCAGCGGAGGGCGGGGCGATGATCAGGGCTTGGCGCAGCAGTGGGTCGGTCTTTTTGAAGTCGCCGGCATACAGCGTCTCGGGGATGTAGATGCCCGCTTCGCGGTACACCCGGTTCAACGGTTCGACCGCGCCGTGGCTGAGGATCGGGCCGATGCTGGCGTCCAGCCCATGGAGGATGCGTTGGGCCTTGCCGAAGGAGTAGCAGAACAACACGCTGGCTTTGCCGCTGGCGATATTGGCCTGCCACCAGTCATTGATCCCGGCAAAAATCTGCGCCTGGGGCTGCCAGCGGTAAATCGGCAGGCCGAAGGTGGATTCGGTGATAAAGGTGTGGCAACGCACCGGTTCGAAGGGCGCGCAGGTACCATCGGGTTCGACCTTGTAGTCGCCGGACGCCACCCAGACCTCGCCCTGGTATTCCAGGCGTACCTGGGCCGAGCCCAGTACATGCCCGGCGGGATGGAAACTCAAAGTCACGCCGTGATGCACCAACCGTTCACCGTAGGCCAGGGTTTGCAGGTTGATGTCCTGGCCCAGGCGCCAGCGCAGGATACCTTCGCCGGGGGCGGCGGCCAGGTAGTGTTGATTGCCGGTGCGGGCGTGGTCGCCGTGGGCGTGGGTGATGACCGCACGTTCCACTGGACGCCAGGGGTCGATATAAAAATCACCGGCAGGGCAGTAGAGGCCTTCGGGGCGGGCGATGACAAGGTCCATGGGGTTGCCGGGGCGGTGGGCTTGTTAGTTATGAGGCGGGGCTGGGTGCAGAAGTTCTATCTGAATGCAGGTAGTACAAATGTGGGAGTTGGCTTGCCTGCGATGACGGTCTGAAAGCCGACACCTATCTACCTGACACCCGACGATCCAACTGTGGGAGCTGGCTTGCCTGCGATGGCGGCCTGACAGCCGAAGCTGTTATCTGTGTACATATCCATTTCTGCGGTAACGGCCACTTAGGGTTCCGCTTTTACAGCGGGTCACTTTTGGAAAAGAGCCCCAAAAGTAACCAAAAAGGCTCTTGCCCCACCACTCGGCACCTCGCTTGGACTCGGTGTGCCCGTAATTCGCCAGTGATTTGGGGGGCCGCCGCCACGCGCCATCCATGGCGCGGGGCGGCTAAACCGGCATCCCTGCCGGTTTACCCCCCAAATCACTGTCGAATTCCGGCCAGCGTGGTTTGACGGGGCGCCTAAGATCAAGATCAAAAGCAGATCAAGAGCAAGATCAAGAGCGGCTCGCTTCGCATCGTGGTTACCGTCGGCTGCTATCGCAGGCAAGCCACAATGCCAGTCAGTCAAGCGGTCATCGCCGACTGTAGGAGCGAGCTTGCTCGCGAAAATCGTCAACGATAACGCGTGCTTGCTGAATGAAAGCGGCGCCTGTGAGTTTTTCGCGAGCAAGCTCGCTCCTACAAAAAGCCCTTAACTGACTGGTATTGAGGCAAGCCAGCTCCCACAGCGTTATCCAGTTTCGTCAGGGAAGCCCGGTTACTTACCAGGCGTCAGGGTCAACCTTGTCTTGCCATACACCTTTTCAAAGTTCTGCGGCTGCATCGGAAAGCTCAGGTATTGCGCCTTCAGCGACGGGTCGATGCCATTGACATAGTTGGGGCTGGCCGGGTTGCCGGATTGGCCGATGCCGCCCTGGCCCATCATCGGTTCCACTTGGCCGAAGTCGATGATCATGCGCAGCGCCGACACCTGGGTCGCGTTGAAATCCTGGCCCCAGCTATACGGCGCCGGGTTCAAGGTGTTGTGGTCGCCACCGCTGGCAAAGGGGCCGCGGAGGACCTGGCCGCTGGTGTTTTTCCATGTGGTGCTGTGCAGTTTGCCCCACTGCCAGGCCTTGTGGTCGGCGCCCAATTGGCTGTCGCCAGTGGTGATGGCGGCGGCCAGGGTGCGAGCCAGGATCGCGGGTTTGTCTTCTATTTGCGGTGTACGCGTGTCATCCCAGAATGGGCTGTCTTCACGGCCCAGCAGGTGGTCGGCGATGGCCGAGTAGGACAGGCTGGCGTTGCTGACGAAGGCTTTCCAACTGGCGCTGTTTTCCGGGCCGAGTTTGTCGAGGAAGATCTGCCGGGCGCTTTCCTGCAGGAACAGTTCGTAGATTGCCGCGTCAGCCGAGGTGGTTGCCAGCCGACCATCGAAGGTCATCAGGCGCTCCAGTGCTTCGCGGGCCTTGGCACGTTCCGCTGTCGGCAGGGCCTCGATGGCCTGCTTGAGCGGCTGGGCCATGCCGGGTGCCTGGAACATGTTCTTGAGCTTGGCGGCGAAGAGGGTGGTCTGGTCGTATTGCATGGCGATCAGGCTGCGGCTGTCATGCTTGCCGGCGTTGGCCAGTTGCGCCAGGCGCTCGCTGCGCTCCGGTGCATCCCAGGCGTTGGACAGTTGCATGCCGTAGCCACGCGGAGCGGTACGCTGGTTGGCGGTGCCGATCCAGCCTTGGGCCGGGTCCTGATCGTACGGGTGCAGCATCGCGTCGGCGTAGCCGTCCCAGTCAAAGCGCGTGTCCCAGCCCGGCGATGGCAACAGGCCTTCGCCTTCGCGGCGGTTGGGGAAACGGCCGGTGACCTGCCAGCCGATGTTGCTGGCGTCGGCGAAGATCATGTTCAGGGCGATGGCGCGAATCTCGCGGGTAGCATCCGAGGCCTTGCCGGCGTTTTGTGCGCGGGACAGGTCGAAGAACGCATCCAGGCTCTTGTCGTCCTTGAAGTCGGCGGTTTGCAAGGCCAGGCCAAGACCGCTGGTGAGCGCCTGGCTGCTGTTGAGCAGAGCGCCGTGGCGGGTTTCGTACACCACTTCGCGAATCGAGCGCTGGCCCTTGATGAAGAAGGTTTCGTTGCGCACGCCGGCCGGCAGCCATTTGCCGTTGTTCTCGTAGTACAGCGCACTGCCCTGGCGTTTGACCTTCTCCAGGAACAGGTCCTGGGTGTCGCCCTTGACCGCGCTCATGCTCCACGCCACTTTGCCGTTGAAACCCGCCAGCAGGGTCGGCAGGCCGGCAATCGAAGCACCGACGGCCTGGTATTTGGGCGCACGAATCTGCACGTAGTTCCACGGCGACGGTGCTTGTGGCTGCGCGGCGATATCGTTGGCCAACAGGCTTTTGCCGCTGCGGCTGCGTTGTGGGCCAATGGCCCAGTTGCTTGAGGTGGTGACGCCCAGGGCATTGAGGTCGCGCAATTGCTGGCCCACCGTCTCCAGCCCGGCGAGGCCGGTGATCTGGTTCAGGTTGACGCCTTTGAGCTTGTCGGCTTCGGCCAGCGGGACGGGTTCGTCCGGTGCGCTTGGGGTGAGCCAGGCCAGTTTATCGACGCCGACCTTCTGCGCCAGCACCAGGGACGAAAGCTCCTCCTGCAAGTTGCTCGACTGGCTGAAATTGAGCAGGCAGAACAGCAGCGCCGAATCTTCCGGCTTCCAGTACTCGGGCTTGTAGCCGCTCTGGGCCAGGTCCGTCGGCAACTTGTCGCGATAACGGAACAGGTAGGCGTTGACGCCTCGGGCATACACTTCAAAGAAGCGTTTGAGGCGCGGCGATGAGGCGCTATACAACTCGCCAGCGCTTTTCTTGAGGTTGACCGCCCGCATGAAACGGTCGACGTCCAGCACTTGCGGCCCCGACATTTCCGCCAGGCGGCCCTGGGCCAGCAGGCGCAGGGTGACCATCTGGGTGATGCGGTCGCTGGCGTGCACGTAACCGAGGCTGAACAGTGCGTCGTGGAAGGTGTTGCTTTCGATCAGCGGCATGCCTTGGGCATTGCGGCGCACCGACACATTCTGTGCCAGGCCCTTGATTGGCTGCACGCCAGCAACGGGCGGCAGGGTGTCCTGGGTGTTCTGGAGCTGGCAACCGGCCAGGCCCAAGGCACTGACCACTGCCGCGGCAACGCCGAACCGGGGAAGAAAATGTAAGAGGGCTGGCGAGGCCATGGCAAAGCTCCTGCGGGGGGGTAGCGTCAGTAAAGGCGCTACGTTAGTGAGCGCGGCGAAACGACGCAAGCGGGAGTTTTGGCAATTGCGTGAGAACTTGAAACAGCCACCAATCGAGGTGGCTTAAGGTTTTGTAGGAGCGAGCTTGCTCGCGAGAAACCCATAGGCGCCGCGTTTACTCAGAAAACGCGCGCTATCGTTGACGTTTTTCGCGAGCAAGCTCGCTCCTACCCGTGCGGTTTAAGCACCGTGGCACTTCTTGAATTTCTTTTCGCTGCCGCACGGGCAAGGATCGTTGCGGCCTACGTCCTTCAACGCATTGCGCACCGGCTCTTGATGAGCGTGGCCGCAGTTCGGGCCGTGGACATGGCCGTGGTCGTGATCATGATCATGGTGGTCGTGATCGTGGTTGCAGTCAGGACCATGGACATGGGGTTGCTGTGTCATCGATGTTGCTCCGGAATAAAATCGCCGGGGATTATCTCGCCATTGTGTGCCACCTGCACGTCATTACCGATGAATAATCCGGTTTTCAGTTCGCCCTCTAAACGATAAGGCACGGGCCGGTCGGGATTTTTCAGCATCTGCACCACCTCACGCACCTGTGGCCAGAGGTTGGTGCGCACCGAGACCTTGAAGAATTTATGACCGCGTGGCGGTACGGTCAGCCACTCGTTGGACTCGCCTTCGGTCAACACCAGATTGCCCAGGCTGACCTTGTAGACCAGGCCGCGCACGGTCAGGTCGGCGTCGTCGCGGTTGTCCACGCGAAAGTACAGCTTGAATTTCTGTTCCAGCAGCTTGGCCCGCACCACTTCGACCTTGACCAGGGAAACGTGGGGGGGCGGCGCGTCGTCTTCGAACCAGGACGCGCAGCCGGTCAGGGCCAGGGTCAACGCCAGCATCAAGCTATACATCCGAAGCATGGCGCTATCCCCGTCGAGTGATTAGAAGTAGCTGGAACAGCACTTCTTGAATTTCTGCCCGCTGCCACACAAACAGGCATCGTTACGTCCTGCCTTCACTTCTACCGTAGGGTCGATGAAGTACCAGCGCCCTTCATTCTGTACGAAAGAAGACTGCTCGCGGTGACTATGTTCACCGGCAGCGTCATGCCAGCGCGCGGTAAAGGTGACAAAGGCGTGCTCAGGCTGGCCGCCGAATACCTCTGAGCTTTCCACCTCCAGGCCCAGCCAGGTGCTCTGGGCACTCCAGGCGGCAATGGCGTCGCGGTCCAGGCCGGCCTGTTGCGCAGGCAGCGTAGTGGCGACCAGGTAATCGACCAGGCCCAGCACATAGGCGCTGTAGCGCGAGCGCATCAACGCGCTGGCGCAGGGGGCCGGGTGGCCGGCGTGATAATGGCCGCAGCAGGCATCCAGCAGATTGCCGCTGCCGCACGGGCAAATGGATGTACTCATCGGGTTACCACCAATACTTTCCGAAGTTTTCCGGGTTGGCCCAGAAGCGGGCGTTGAGCCAGTCCGGCACCTGTTTATAGTCAAGCAGATCATAGGTAAACAGCGTCAGCACCTGATCATCGCGTTGGAAGCGTTCGCCGGCTTGCAGGGCCAGGGAGAAAAAGTCGGTGTCCTTCCAGTCGCAGGCACCCAGGTCGACCAGCACGGCAATGCGGCTGGCGTTGAGGTTACGGATGCCTCCGAGCAGGGTCAGGCCCTGGGGTTTGGACAGGTGCTCCAGGCAGTCGACCACCAGCGCGAGGTCAAAGCGCTGCACCGCGAGGTCTTCCGGCAACGGCCCTGGCGAGGCATAGAACACCTCGGTATCCGCGTGCGCAGCCCGGAAGGCATCCAGCGCCGGAAATTGGCTGGCGCCCACTAACAACAGGCGTTTTGGCCTGTGAAGGTCCAGCAGGGCCGCCAAGGCTTGTTGGGGCGTACGGGCAGAAATTCCAGCGGTCATTGCAGATCCTCGCATCAAGACCGTAGAGACTAGCGCGGCTGGGCGCGTGGGCCTAGAGCGCGGCGGTCGATACCCACCGAGGTGGAATTGAAGTTTTTTGATCCTTCACTGGCAAATCGCCGGTAGAAGTCGTTACTGTGCGCTCAAAGAAAAATTTGAAAACACTCAGGAGCCCCATGATGCGTAAGGTTTTTCTGTTGGCCCTGTTGGTCAGCCCCGTTGCCCTGGCCCAGAGTGTCAGTGTCGAAACCAACTCGTTGATGCGCTTGCCCAGCAGTACCAGCGTGTTGCAGCTCGAGCGCCTGGACGTGGCGGACTACGGCACCTTGCTGATTCCGGCCACCATCAGCCAGGTCACGGTGGATGAGCTGCACTTGGGGCGCGACGCACGCATCACCATTGTGCCTGGCAATACCGCCTTGCAAATGCAGGTACGCGAGGCGCAGTTGGAGCACGGTAGCCAGATCACCTCACGGGGCGCCCCCGGCACCCACGAAAAACCCGCCAAGGCTGGACGTGATCTGACCTTGCGCATTAACTCGCTGACTGCCGAAGCGCTGTCGGTGGATGCCCGTGGTGGCGCTGGAGCCCAAGGATATGCGGGCCTGGACGGTGCCAACGGCGTGGACCCGGGTTGCACCTGGGGTTCAGCCGGGCGCGGCTTTAATGGCGATAACGGCGGCGATGGCCGGCCAGGGGCAGCGGGCGCCCAGGTACGCCTGGAGTTGCCACAGGAATTCCCGGCCGAACAGATCAAGGTCTGGGTCGATGGCGGGGCTGGAGGTCTGGCGGGTGTTGCAGGTAAACCCGGCAAGGGCGGGCAGTCCAAGGGCTGCCTGGTGTACCGCGCGGACGGCGGCGAAAAGGGCCGACCAGGGTTGGAGGGGCAACCGGGGCCGGCTGGGCCTGCGGGGTCTGTGACTATCCAGCGGCTGTAGGAGCCAGCTTGCTCGCGAAAAACGTCAACGATAACGCGTGCTTCCTGAATAAACGCGGCGTCTGTGAGTTTTTCGCGAGCAAGCTCGCTCCTACACGCGTTAGGGCAAGCCAACAGCTCAGAACATCGGCCGAGCCGAAGCCACCGCCACCACCACCAACCCCACGATCAAATTAATCCCCACCAACCTGCGAATCTGCCCCAGCGCAGCCGCGCCCGCCGGCCAATCCTCAGCCGCCACCGCTGCCTTCAGCTCCGGGAACTTCAAGGCCTGGATTCGGATAAACAACGCCGTCATCACCAGATACAACCCCATCATCACCTGCACATAACGCGGCGCGGTCTCAAACCCACTGAAGCGCAGTTGCAGCAAACCGATGCCGCTGATCGGTAAAAGCACCACCGCCACCCACACCCACACAAAAAAACGTTGAAACACATTTGCCCACAGCTTGAGCCGGGCAGGGCCCTCAAGCGCCGCCATGGCGGCGGGGCGCAGGATCATCCAGGCGAAAAACATGCCGCCGACCCAGATCAAGGCGGCCAGTACATGCAGGGTATAAGCGAGGCTAAACGCGGTCATTGTGGTACTCCGTTCTGCGCGGGATTAATTAGCGGGGTATGATAGCGGCCGATCCGAACCACTGAAAATTTATCCAGCGTTTTTTGCGCCCGACTATCCATGATCAGCACTGAACTCAAAACCACGATCCAGGGCGCCTATTCGCGTTTTCTCGAAGCCAAGAGCTTGAAACCGCGCTACGGCCAACGCCTGATGATCGCCGAAGTGGCAAAAGTCCTCGGGGATATCGACACCGACGACGAAGGCCGCCGCGAGGGTGAGCCTGCGGTAGTGGCCGTCGAGGCCGGTACCGGTACCGGCAAGACCGTGGCCTACAGCCTGGCCGCGATCCCTACGGCCAAGGCTGCTGGCAAGCGATTGGTGATTGCCACCGCTACCGTCGCGCTGCAAGAGCAGATTGTCTACAAAGACTTGCCCGACCTGATGCGCAACAGCGGCTTGAGCTTTACCTTCGCCCTGGCCAAGGGCCGTGGCCGCTATATGTGCCTGTCCAAGCTCGACGTATTGCTGCAGGAAGGCCACGCCCAAACCGCCACTGCCTCCTTGTTCGAAGAAGAAGGCTTCAAGATCGAGGTGGATGAGGCCAGCCAGAAGCTGTTTACCAGCATGATCGAGAAGCTGGCCGGCAACAAATGGGACGGCGACCGCGACAGTTGGCCCACCGCCCTGGAAGATTCAGACTGGGCGCGCCTGACCACCGACCACAGCCAATGCACCAACCGCCATTGCCCCAACTTCGGCCAGTGCGCCTTCTACAAGGCGCGCGAAGGCATGGGCAAGGTAGATGTCATCGTCACCAACCACGATATGGTATTGGCTGACTTGGCCCTGGGTGGCGGTGCGGTACTGCCCGACCCACGCGACACCCTCTATGTGTTCGACGAAGGCCACCACCTGCCAGACAAGGCCATTGGCCATTTCGCCCATTACACCCGCTTGCGCTCCACGGCCGACTGGCTGGAAACCACTGCCAAGAACCTCACCAAGTTACTGGCCCAGCACCCGTTGCCCGGCGACCTGGGCAAGTTGATCGAGCAAGTGCCGGAGCTGGCGCGCGAGATCAAGACCCAGCAGCAGTTCATGTTCAGCGCCTGCGAGCAGGTGGCGGACTTCAAGCCCGGTGAAGACGTCGAAGGCCGAGAGCGCCCGCGTCACCGTTTTGTCGGCGGGATGATTCCCGAGCACATGCGCGAAATGGGCATCGAGCTGAAGAAAGGCTTTTCACGCCTCACCGACCTGTTCACGCGCCTGACGGACTTGCTCAAGGAAGGCATGGATGGCGAGGTCAATATCGGCATCGCCAGCAACCAGGCCGAAGAGTGGTACCCCTTGTTCGGCAGCCTGCTGTCTCGTTCCCAAGGCAATTGGGAGCTGTGGACCGCCTTCACCGTCGAAGACCCGGAAGACAACCCGCCCATGGCCCGTTGGCTGACGTTGTCGGAAAGCGGTGCGCTGTTCGATATCGAGGTCAACGCCAGTCCGATCCTCGCCGCTGAAATGCTGCGCCGCAACCTGTGGAACGTCGCCTACGGCTGCCTGGTAACCTCGGCCACGCTGACGGCCCTGGGCACCTTTGACCGCTTCCGCATGCGCGCCGGCCTGCCGAAAAAGGCCGTTACCGCCGTGGTGCCCAGCCCGTTTCATCACGCTGACGCCGGCGTGCTGCGGGTGCCAGACCTCAAGGCCGACCCACGGGACGCTGCGGCACACACGGCGGCGATCATTCGCGATCTGCCGTCGTTGGTGGAAGGCTCCCGCGGCACCCTGGTGCTGTTCTCGTCGCGCAAACAGATGCAGGACGTGTTCGACGGCCTCGACCGCGACTGGCGCAAGCAGGTGTTTATCCAGGGCAACCTGTCCAAGCAGGAAACCCTGAACAAGCACAAGGCGCGGGTCGACGGTGGGGATTCCAGTGTGTTGTTCGGCCTGGCCAGCTTTGCCGAAGGCGTGGACTTGCCCGGTGCCTACTGCGAACACGTGGTGATCGCCAAAATCCCGTTCTCGGTGCCGGATGACCCGGTCGAGGCCGCACTGGCCGAATGGATCGAAGCCCGGGGCGGCAACCCGTTCATGGAAATCTCGGTGCCGGATGCTTCACTGAAGCTGGTGCAGGCCTGCGGGCGTCTGCTGCGTACCGAAGAAGACCGCGGCACCATCACCTTGCTCGACCGTCGCCTGGTTACCCAGCGCTATGGCAAGGCGATCCTCAATGCATTGCCGCCGTTCAGGCGCGAAATTTCTTAAGCCACCGTGGGCGGATTCGCCCACTCTGTGGTCTATCTCATCACTATCATCAGGCCAGTCATCGGCCGTTTGGGAGAACCTTGTTCGTATGATTCGCACGCTGCCCGCTCTTTTTGCCCTGCTGTTCGCTGCGCCGTTGATGGCGGCGCCCGAGGGGCAACAAACGCTGTTCAACTTCGTCCGGCCTGCCGATGTGGTCAAGGTGGCGACCCAGGACGCCAGCCTGCCGCAATACAATGCCGAACAAACGCCCGAAGGCGAGGTGCTGCGCCGCATCACCTTCAACCCAGCGGCCGAGCCGAGCCTGGTGCTCAGCCCGCAGACGGGGACGTGGGACTGGTCGCAATCGAGCGCCATGAGCCTGCGTATCCAGAGCGCGATGAACTGGGCACTGACCCTTTACGTCAAGGTGCAGAGCGCCGACGGCAAGACGCTCGTCAGCCGCATCGACCTGCCTGCCGGCCCGGCCCAGACGCTGCTCGTCCCGCTGCAAGCCAACTCACCGCTGAGCCAGGGCATGAAGGCCGGCCCGCCGATGCCGATGACCGTGGATGGCCAGCGGGTGTTGCTGGCCGCCAGCGCCGGAGAAATCGACCGCAGCCAGGTCGTCTCGGTGACCCTGTCGATGCTCAAGCCCAATGCCGCTCAAAGTATCCTGCTGGAGCGCTTTGGCGTGCAGGACAGCGAGCCGGTATTGAAGGCTGCCTACACTGAACTGGTGGATGCCTATGGCCAATCCAACCGCGCACGCTGGCCGGAGAGGGTCAGCAGTGACGAGCAACTCAAGGCATCGGCCGCCAAGGAAAAACAGCAGCTCAAGACCTGGCTGGCCGAGCGGGACAAGTCCTCCCTGGATCAATACGGTGGCTGGAAGAAGGGCCCGGCCTTCGATGCCAGCGGTTTTTTCCGCACCCAGAAGCGCGACGGCCGCTGGTACCTGGTGACGCCGCAGGGGCATCCGTTCTACTCGCTGGGGGTGAACACCGTGGCGCCGGACAACAGCCAGACCTACGTGGCGGGGCGCGAGTGGATGTTCGCGGCGCTGCCCAAGGCCGGCGAACCCTTTGACAAGTACTACGGCAGCGACGACAGCCGCACCGGCAACGGCGCCGGTGAAGGCCGCGGTTTTGGCTCGGGGCGTTGGTACGATTTCTATGGGGCCAACTTGCAGCGCACTTACGGCGGTGACGCGTTGGACCAGCCACGCTGGGTGACCCATACCCTCGATCGCCTGCAAGCCTGGGGCTTCAACACCGTCGGCAACTGGAGCGATCCGGACCTGGCTACTGCCGACCGCGTGCCGTACACCTTGCCGCTGTCGATTGTCGGTGACTATGCCAGCATCAGCACCGGCACCGACTGGTGGGGCGGCATGCCCGATCCGTTCGACCCGCGCTTTGCCATGGCCACCGAGCGCGCAGTGGCTATTGCCGCACGCGATCACCGTGACGATCCTTGGCTGATCGGTTTCTTTGCCGACAACGAACTGGCCTGGGCCGGTCCTGGCGAGGATGCAAAATCTCGCTACGCCCTGGCGTACGGCACCCTGCGCATGACCACCGACGTGCCGGCCAAGCGCGCCTTCCTCAAGCAACTGCGCGATAAATATCGCAATGAAGAGGGCCTTTCCAAAGCCTGGGGTATTCAACTGGCTGGTTGGGAACTGATGGAAGACCCAGGCTTCGAGCCGCCGATGCCCAGCCCTGAACACCCGGAAATCGAAGCCGACTTCAAGTATTTCCAGAAGACCTTCGCCGATGCTTACTTCAAGACCATTTCCGACTCGCTGAAGTGGCACGCACCCAACCAGCTGTTGCTAGGCGGCCGTTTTGCGGTGAGCACGCCCGAGGCCGTCGCTTCGTGCGCGCAGTATTGCGACGTGCTGAGCTTCAACATGTACACCTTGAAACCCCAGGACGGTTACGACTTCGCCGCCCTGCGTGCGCTGGACAAACCGGTACTGATCACCGAATTCAACTTTGGCTCCGCCGACCGCGGCCCGTTCTGGGGCGGCGTGACGCAACTGGCTCGCGAAGAGGACCGCGGCGCGGCGTACTCCACCTTCCTCAAGCAGGCAGTGGCCGAGCCGTCGATTGTCGGGGTGCATTGGTTCCAATACCTGGACCAGCCGGTAACCGGGCGTCTGCTGGATGGTGAAAACGGCCATTTCGGCCTGGTCGGCATCACCGATGTACCCTTCCAAGGCTTTGTCGAGACGGTGCGCAAGAGCAACCTGGCCGCGCTCGACCAGTTGGGCCGTGAGGCGCAAAAAGCCAAGGCCACCCAAGCGATGCGTGAAAGTGACGCCGGCAAGCCGGGGCGCGACGGCAAAGGCGCGGGGCAGGGCGCTGGGCATGCCGGTGGACACGCTGGAAACGGTCATTGATTCATCGTTGACGGGTTCACAAAACCTACAATGGCTGAAAGAATGGCGACCACTTTTCATGGTGTTTTCCGAGGGGACTTAGGTGCAGATTCAGGGTCATTACGAGCTGCAGTTCGAAGCGGTGCGCGAAGCCTTCGCCGCCCTGTTCGATGATCCTCAGGAGCGTGGTGCCGGGCTGTGCATCCAGATCGGCGGGCAAACCGTCGTCGACCTGTGGGCTGGGACTGCCGACAAGGACGGTGCCGAGGCCTGGCACAGCGATACCATCGTCAACCTGTTCTCCTGCACCAAGACCTTCGCGGCAGTGACTGCCCTGCAACTGGTGGCCGAAGGCAAGCTCAAGCTCGATGCGCCGGTAGCCGAGTACTGGCCGGAGTTTGCCGCTGCTGGCAAGGAAGCGATCACGCTGCGCCAGTTGCTCTGCCACCAGGCCGGGCTGCCGGCCATCCGCGAAATGCTGCCCACCGAAGCCTTGTACGACTGGCAATTGATGGTCGATACCCTGGCGGCAGAAGCCCCGTGGTGGACACCGGGCCAGGGCCACGGCTATGAGGCGATCACCTACGGCTGGCTGGTTGGCGAACTGTTGCGTCGCGCCGACGGGCGCGGGCCGGGGGAGTCGATCGTGGCGCGGGTGGCACGGCCATTGGGGTTGGACTTCCATGTAGGCCTGGCGGATGAAGAGTTTTATCGCGTCGCTCATATAGCGCGCAGCAAAGGCAATATGGGGGATGAAGCCGCGCAACGGTTACTTCAAGTAATGATGCGCGAGCCGGCGGCGATGACTACCCGTGCTTTTGCCAACCCACCGTCTATTCTGACCAGCACTAATAAGCCCGAATGGCGACGCATGCAGCAGCCTGCGGCGAATGGCCACGGTAATGCGCGCAGCCTGGCCGGGTTTTATAGTGGTTTGTTGGACGGTAGTTTGCTGGAAAGCGACATGCTCGAACAATTGACCCGCGAGCACAGTATCGGGCTGGATAAAACCTTATTGACCCAAACCCGCTTCGGCCTGGGCTGCATGTTGGATCAACCGCAGTTGCCCAATGCCACGTTCGGCCTCGGACCACGTGCATTCGGGCATCCCGGGGCAGGGGGCTCAGTCGGGTTTGCCGACCCTGAACATGATGTAGCCTTCGGTTTTGTGACTAATACCCTGGGTCCCTACGTACTTATGGACCCGCGGGCCCAGAAGTTGGTCGGAATATTGGCCGGTTGTCTATAAACCCCTTGCTGTTTCACAATTTTTTGTTACAAAGGCAAGTATAAAAAAGATGCTGAACGACATGTTGTAACTTGAATGTTCTTTTAGCGTCTGTTTAACGGGTCCTGCGACCCTCTGGTTTTTTCTCATTTTGTGGATATCTCATGTTATCGAACAAGTCTTTGGCACTGGCGCTGTGCCTCACTATTACGGGTTGTGCACAAACTCCACAAAATGATGCCGAAGGTGGGCATTGGTGGTCATTTGGATCTGACAAAACGGCGACCAAGGATCCAGTGGCCCAGACCGACGCCAAGCCGGATGCCAAACCCGACGCCAAGCCGGCCGCCGGTGCCAAGCCTGTTGAGCCTGTCACCGCTGCTGCCGCTGCCCCGGCTGCCAAAGCCGACACCGGTTACAGCTGGTGGCCGTTTTCCACCAAGAGTGCCGAAGACAAAGCCGCCGACGCCAAGGCCGACCTGAAAGCCGACCTCAAGGCGGCAACCCCGGCCTCGGACGCCGCACCTGTCGTCGCCAAGACCGACAGCGAGCCGCGCTGGTGGTGGCCGTTCGAAAGCAAGCCAAAGCCATTGGCCAAGGTCGATGTGACCAATGTACAAATGCCTGACCCGAAGATCACCCAAGCCTGGCTGGACGAATACGAACCACGCCTGCGTGCTGCCATCAAGGACAGCAACCTGCAACTGGAGCGCCGTGACAACACCCTGGTGGTGATTGCCCCGGTAGACGGCTCCTACAACCCGAAGCGTCCGGCCATGTTGCTGCCGGTGACCCTGGGCCCGTTCACGCGGGTAGCCAAGGCCGTTGAAGCTGACCCGAAGACCGCCGTACTGGTGCTGGGCCACGTTGATGCCACGGGCAGCGCCCCGGCCAGCCAGGCGTTGAGCAAGGAACGTGCGCAGTCCATTGCCTCGATTTTCAGCCTGAGTGGTCTGAAACAGGATCGCTTGATGCTGCGTGGCATGGGCGACCTTATGCCGCGTGCCGCCAACGACAGCAATCAGGGGCGTGCGCTGAACCGTCGCATGGAAATCATGTTCACTCAGCGTACAACGATGTTGGCACTGCTGAGCAAGTACAACTCCGGCAAGACCCCGCCCGTAGCCGAAATGGTCGCGGTGCAGAATGTGCCTGCGCCAGCACCTGCGGCCAAAGCGCCTGCCAAAAAGGCCACGGCCAAGAAAGCGGCGGCCAAGCCAGCGGCTAAAAAGGCTGCGGCCAAGCCGGCTGCGAAGAAACCTGCCACGGCAAAAGCCAAGGCGGCACCCGCTTCGAACGATCAGGCGAAGAACTGAGCTGTTGAACCACAAGGATAAAGCCGCATGACCCAGGCACTGGCCGATATGCGCCGTGACTACACACGGGACGGTTTGAGCGAGGCCCAGGCCCCGGATGAGCCGTTTGCGTTGTTCCACCAATGGTTTGCTGATGCGGTGAAAACCGAACAGCCGCCAGTGGAGGCCAATGCCATGACGCTGGCGACAGTGGATCAGGACGGTCGCCCGCACTGCCGCATCCTGCTGCTCAAGGGCCTGGATGCACAGGGCTTTACCTTCTTCACCAACTATCAGAGCGCCAAGGGTGAACAACTCGCGGCGCGGCCGTTTGCGGCCATGACCTTCTTCTGGCCAACCCTGGAGCGCCAGGTACGCATTGAAGGGCGCGTGGCCAAGGTCACGCCTGCAGAGTCGGATGCTTATTATCAGGTGCGCCCATTGGGCAGCCGCCTGGGCGCCTGGGCCTCTCCGCAGAGCAAAGTCATTCGTGATCGCGAAGAGCTGCAGGCGCTGCTCAAGGCCACTGAAGAGCGTTTCAGCGATACCCAGCCCGATTGCCCCGAGCATTGGGGAGGGTACCGTTTACTGCCTGAGCGCATCGAGTTCTGGCAAGGCCGCGCCAGCCGCCTGCATGATCGCCTCAACTACCGCTTGCAAGACGGCCAATGGTGCCGCGAGCGCCTGGCGCCCTGAGCGTCACCTTTCGTCATTCCACCTGAATCAACACCGTTGCGTCGAAGTCTCTGTTCAAGAGACTTCGGACGCTTTCGGCTGTGCGGCTACACTGATCGAGCCGGTTATGGCATGGTTCCGTACCCTGGCTTGGTTACCGTTCGTCGAGTTCTCTGGTGCTGGCAGTCTGTACTCAGGCTGAATGAAAGCAAGTTTCTGCCTGGTGCGCCGTGACACGCGCCAAGCCACAGCGTTTAATGAATACCTGTCCTTTGGAGTTGATGCTATGCGTAAGTCCGTTTTACTAGTTGCCTGCTTTACCACCCTGTCGTTGCTGTTGGGTGGCTGCGCCTCGAGTCTGACCGGCGACTCGTACTCTCGTGATGAGGCGCGTCGTGTACAGACCGTTCGCATGGGCACCATCGAATCCCTGCGTCCGGTGAAGATCGAAGGCACCAAGACCCCAATCGGCGGCGCCGCGGGCGCAGTCATCGGCGGCGTTGGCGGCAGCGCCATCGGTGGCGGCCGTGGCAGCATCGTTACTGCTGTGATCGGCGCAGTTGCGGGCGGCCTGCTGGGCTCGGCCACCGAAGAAGGCCTGACCCGTACGCAGGGCGTGGAAATCACCGTGCGCGAAGACGACGGCAGCATGCGTGCCTACGTACAAGCCGTGCAGGAAAATGAAATCTTCCGCATTGGTGACCGCGTACGCATAATGACCGTCGACGGTACCAGCCGCGTTACTCGCTAAGCCTTGAGCTACAGGCGAAGAAAAACCCCCAACCGGGTGACCGGTTGGGGGTTTTTTTTGTAGGAGCGAGCTTGCTCGCGAAAAACGTTAACGATAACGCGTGCTCAATGAATGAACGCGGCGCCTCTAAGTTTTTCGCAAGCAAGCTCGCTCCTACAACTGACTGACTTCAATCATTCAACGGCCGCTTTCTTGCGACTTGCCATCGCCGTCACCGCATACCCGATGAAGGCCGCCAGGATCGACCCGGTCAGAATCCCCATGCGATCTTCACCGGCAAACTCACTGGCGCCCGGCACAAACGCCAGGGAGCCGACAAACAGGCTCATGGTGAAGCCGATCCCGCACAGGATCGCCACGCCCAGTACCTGGCCCCAACTGGCGCCGCTGGGCAGTGAGGCGATGCCGGTCTTGATCGCCAGCCAGGTGAGACCGAACACACCGACTGTCTTGCCGATCAACAGGCCCGCGGCGATGCCCATGGGCACGGAGTGGGTGAAGCTCTCCAGGCTGACACCGGTGAGTGACACACCGGCATTGGCGAACGCGAACAGCGGCAGGATGGCGTAGGCCACCCAGGGGTGCAGGGCATGTTCCAGGCTCAGCAGCGGTGAGGTTTCGGCATTCTTGGTGCGCAGTGGAATGCAGAACGCCAGGGTTACACCCGCCAAGGTCGCATGCACACCGCTCTTGAGCACGCACACCCACAGGATCAGGCCGATGATCATATACGGCCCCAGCTTGATCACGCCCAGGCGGTTCATCGCAATCAGCGCAATCAAGCACGCCCCCGCGCCCGCCAGGGATGCCGTGGACAAGTCAGCGGAATAGAACAAGGCAATGACGATGATGGCGCCAAGGTCATCAATGATCGCCAGGGTCATCAGGAACAGCTTCAGCGACACTGGTACGCGCTTGCCCAGCAGGGCCAGAACGCCCAGCGCAAAGGCAATGTCGGTGGCCATGGGGATCGCCCAGCCGGCCAGGGCGGCCGGGTTGTCCTTGTTAAGCGCCCAGTAGATCAACGCCGGCACAACCATGCCGCCGATGGCCGCTGCGCCAGGCAGCACCACTTGCGAAGGCTTGGACAGGTGACCATCCAGCAGCTCACGCTTGACCTCCAGGCCGATCAGCAGGAAAAACAGGGCCATCAGGCCATCGTTGATCCAAAGCAGCGCCGGCTTGGCGATTTTCAACGCGCCAACCTGAGCCACCACCGGCGTGTCGAGAAAGGCGTTGTACAGGTGCGACAACGGTGAGTTGTTGATAATCAGCGCCAAAGCGGCAGCGGCGATCAACAACAGACCACTGGCGGCTTCCAGCTGGAAGAAACGGGTGAAAGTGCTACGCAGAGGCAAGGGATGCTCTCCAATCCAGGTTCAATAGGTGGGTACCCTAACCCGTACCGTTAGTTGTTAAAACAAAAGTTATATTCTTATTTGTTATAAGTGGTTGGCCGGAACATCGGTGGGTTAAAGACTAGCAATTGTGTGTCCAATTGCGTCGTCACTGTATCTGTGTGAAGCGTGGGAAACATCCTAAGATCACCGCTGAAAACCTTTAGAGAAGCCACCATGAGCGACCACCGTACCTGGGCCCGCGAAGCCATTCGTATCATTGAAGCGGACTTCCAGCGGAGCGCCGATACCCACCTGATCCCGCTGCCATTACCGGGTTTGCCAGGCATCGAGTTGTACTTCAAGGATGAGTCCAGCCACCCCACCGGCAGCCTGAAACACCGGCTGGCGCGCTCGTTGTTCCTGTATGCGCTGTGCAATGGTTGGCTCAAGCCTGGCGCCCCCGTTATTGAAGCGTCCAGCGGCTCCACCGCGATCTCGGAAGCCTACTTCGCGCGCTTGCTCGGCTTGCCGTTCATTGCCGTCATGCCCGCTACCACGTCCCAAGAGAA
Source organism: Hoplolaimus galeatus (assembly GCA_016432905.1). Taxonomy (NCBI): domain Eukaryota; kingdom Metazoa; phylum Nematoda; class Chromadorea; order Rhabditida; family Hoplolaimidae; genus Hoplolaimus; species Hoplolaimus galeatus. Next base: position 375,954 of record JAEHOL010000001.1, read on the forward strand.
GATCGCCCAGATTGCCTTCTATGGGGGCAAGAGCCATCTGGTCCAGGACCCGACGCAGATCTACGCCGAATCCGAACGCCTGGCCCAGGAAAGCGGTGGTCACTTCATGGACCAGTTCACTTACGCCGAACGTGCCACCGACTGGCGGGCGAACAACAACATCGCCGAATCGATCTTCCAGCAGATGCGCTTTGAACAGCACCCGGAGCCGAGTTGGTTGATTTCCAGCCCTGGCACCGGCGGCACCACCGCGACCCTGGGCCGCTATGTGCGTTATCGCCAGCATTGCACCCGGGTGTTGTGTGCCGATGCCGAACGCTCGGTGTTCTTCGACTTCTACCAGAGTGGTGACGCCAGCCTGCGCCTGGACTGTGGCTCACGGATTGAAGGGATTGGTCGCCCACGTGTGGAGGCCTCGTTTCTGCCGGCGGTGATTGACGCCATGGTCAAGGTACCGGATGCATTGTCCCTGGCGGCCATGCATTACCTGGCTGAGCATTTGGGACGACGGGTTGGCGGGTCCAGCGGGACCAACCTGATCGGTGCGCTGATGGCGGCGCAACAGATGAAAGCGGCGGGGGAGTCGGGGTCGATCGTTGCGATCTTGTGCGATGGTGGTGAGCGCTATGCCACGACCTATTACGATCAAGCTTGGCTGGCGGGGCAGGGCTATGAGCTGGAAGGGTTGATCGCGGCGGTTGCGGCGAGTGTCGAGCGCGGTGAGGCGCTACCCGCTAACATCCTGCGCGCTAATATCTGACAAGCAGCGCCAAGTTGTAAGCTCCAAGCTACAAGAAAAGCAGGATGCATACCTGTTTTTAGCTTGTGGCTTGAAGCTTACAATTCGAAGCTTCAATCGTGGATGCCGAGCATATCCCGCGCCAACGCCTCGGCGATCCGAATCCCGTCGACACCCGCCGACAGAATCCCACCGGCATACCCCGCGCCTTCTCCGGCCGGGAACAAGCCTTTGACGTTCAGGCTCTGCATTGACTCGTTGCGGGTAATGCGCAAGGGCGATGAGGTGCGGGTCTCGATGCCGGTCAGCACCGCATCGTGCAGCGAGTAACCTTTGATCTGTTTCTCAAACGCCGGCAAGGCTTCGCGGATGGCTTCGATGGCGAAGTCCGGCAGGGCCAGGGCCAGGTCACCCAGCGACACACCGGGTTTGTAGGACGGCTCCACACTGCCCAGCGCGGTGGAGGGTTTGCCGGCGATGAAGTCGCCCACCAGTTGCGCCGGGGCCTCGTAGTTGCTGCCGCCGAGGATGTAGGCGTGGGACTCCAGGCGCTCCTGCAACTCGATACCGGCCAGCGGGCCACCCGGGTAATCCACCTCGGGGGTAATGCCTACCACGATGCCAGAGTTGGCATTGCGCTCGTTACGCGAGTATTGGCTCATGCCGTTGGTCACGACGCGATGGGGCTCCGAGGTCGCAGCCACGACGGTGCCGCCCGGGCACATGCAGAAGCTGTAAACCGAACGGCCGTTCTTGGCGTGGTGCACCAGCTTGTAGTCCGCAGCACCCAGCTTCGGGTGGCCGGCGTATTTACCCAGGCGTGCGGCGTCGATCAGCGACTGTGGGTGTTCGATACGGAAACCCACCGAGAACGGCTTGGCTTCCATGTACACGCCACGGTCGTGGAGCATGCGGAAGGTGTCCCGGGCGCTGTGGCCCAGGGCAAGAATCACGTGCTTGGAGAGGATCTGCTCGCCGCCGTCGATGACCACGCCGTTCAACTGGCCGTCTTCGATCAACACGTCGGTGACCCGCTGCTCGAAGCGTACTTCACCGCCCAGGGCGATGATCTGCTCGCGCATGTTTTCCACCACGCCGGTCAGGCGGAAGGTGCCGATGTGGGGCTTGCTGACGTAGAGAATTTCTTCCGGCGCGCCGGCCTTGACGAACTCGTGCAGCACTTTGCGACCGTGGAATTTCGGGTCCTTGATCTGGCTGTACAGCTTGCCGTCGGAGAAGGTGCCTGCGCCGCCTTCACCGAATTGCACGTTGGACTCGGGGTTGAGCACGCTTTTGCGCCACAGGCCCCAGGTGTCCTTGGTGCGTTGGCGCACTTCCTTGCCGCGCTCGAGGATGATCGGCTTGAAGCCCATCTGTGCCAGCAGCAGCCCGGCGAAGATCCCGCAGGGACCGAAGCCCACCACGATTGGCCGCTCAGCCAGGCCTTCCGGCGCCTGGCCCACCACCTTGTAGCTGACATCCGGTGCCGGGTTGACGTTGCGGTCGTCGGCAAACTTGAGCAGCAGCGCGGCTTCACCCTTCACGTTCAGGTCGACGGTGTAGATGAAGCACAGCTCAGAGGTCTTTTTACGCGCATCGTAGCTGCGCTTGAACAGGGTGAAATCGAGCAGGTCATCACTGGCGATGCCCAGGCGCTGCACGATGGCAGTGCGCAGGTCTTCTTCGGGATGGTCGATGGGCAGCTTGAGTTCGGTGATTCGTAACATGACAGGATCCGGTAGGCGGCGGGCAAGGAGGCCGGCTGTTTTGCAAACCGGCGATTATAAGCCCCAATGGCAAGTTTCCGTCAGGTTAAAACAGCACAGGGCCTAATCAGTCGTCCCGCGAGCCGCCGAATGCTGCGCAACCACGCTGCACCTGGCCGTTCACGCGCAACTCGGCGCTCATGTGTTGCAGGCTGCCGCTCACACTGTCGACGCAGCGCTGGGGCGCCACCCACAGTTCGATGTGCTGGTTGTTAGCTTCAGTCATCAGATTGAAGCGGCCGTCGCCCAGTTGTTCCTCGACGTAGGGTACTGCCAAAGGTGGATGGCCTTCGCGTTCCAGCACCATACCCTTGGCCGTGACATTCATTGCCCAGGCGGGTTTATGGCCGTTGGCCCGCAGTATCATGCGCTTGAAGTCCGGGTCGGAGCACGCTGAAGCCGAGCGTTCGACGCGATACAGCTGTTGCAGGTCCACTGAACCCTGGGTGCCGCTGGCGACCCCGGAAAACTTGCCGCGCAGGTCGGCAAACAGCTTGCCCTGCTGGCCGGCCAGCGAGGCGGCTTCCTGCAGGACGCTGGTGCCGCCGGTGTCGTTGACCACGTAGCTACGCTGGTCGCCGCACGGCTGGAACAGCAGTTTGCCGTCCACCGCGGTCAACTCACCCTGCATACGGGTCAGCCCGACAGTCGATGGCTTGGCCGGCTCGCTTTCGAACAATTGGCAGGCGGCGAATACAGGAAGCAAGGCAAACAGGACGAGGGTACGGGCGGCGCGCATTATCGGGTCTCCAGGCAAGTGCCGCCACGTTACGCAGGCTGGCCGTGCATCACAAGCCCGCTTGCCAGCTTCAGGCGTTTCTTACAGCACTCACCCTCACCCCACGATAAAGGTCTGACCAGTTTGTAGGCCCTCGACGCTTTTGGCGTAAGCCAGCGCTACATCGGCGGCGGGGGCAGGTTTGTAGCCACGGAAATAAGGGGCATAGCTGCCCATGGCTTCCAGTAGTACCGTCGGGCTGACCGAGTTGATACGCAGGCCGCGAGGCAATTCAATGGCCGCCGCTTTGACGAAGGCGTCCAGAGCACCGTTGACCAAGGCCGCCGAAGCGCCGGTACGGATCGGATCACGGTTCAGGATGCCGCTGGTGAACGTGAACGAAGCACCGTCGTTGGCGTACTCACGGCCGATCAACAGCAGGTTGACCTGGCCCATCAGCTTGTCACGCAGGCCCAGTTCGAAATCGCTGTCGTTCATGTCTGCCAGGGGCACGAAGTTGACGCTGCCTGCCGCGCAGATCAGGGCGTCGAACTTACCGGTCTGCTCGAACAGCTTACGGATCGAGGCGCTATCGCTGATATCCACCTGGAAGTCACCGCTGGTGCGGCCGATGCTGATCACTTCGTGGCGCTGGGCCAGTTCCGCCTTGACCGCTGAACCGATGGTGCCGCTGGCACCGATCAATAGGATTTTCATCGTGCAGTTCCTCTGGGGCTGATTTCCTGCAGGGGCAAGCGTGCTCGCGAAAAACTCAAGGTCGCCGGCGTGTAGTCAGGCTTACCGCGTGATCGTTGACGTTCTTCGCGAGCAAGCTCGCTCCTACAGGGGTTGGGATTTGCGTTCAGTCTAGTGTGGCTTTTTAATTGGATAAACGTGCTAATAGGCAACCTTTGGTTTTCAAATGGAAACAGTCCATGAGCGAAATGGATGACCTGGCGGCGTTCGCCGTGCTGATCGAAGCCGGCAGTTTCACCGTGGCGGCCGCACAATTGGGCTGCAGCAAAGGGCAGTTGTCCAAGCGCATCAGCCAGTTGGAAGCGCAGTTTGCCGTGGTTTTGCTGCACCGCACCACGCGCAAGCTGAGCCTGACTGCTGCCGGCGCGGCGTTGCTGCCCCAGGCACAAGCATTGGTGGTGCAGGTGGAACGCGCCCGCCAGGCATTGGCGCGGCTCAAAGATGATTTGGCTGGCCCTGTGCGTATGACCGTTCCAGTGTCGTTGGGTGAAACCTTCTTCGATGGCTTGCTGATGGAGTTCTCCAAGCAATATCCGCAGGTGCAGATCGAGCTGGAGCTCAATAACAACTACCGAGACTTGGCACGGGATGGTTTTGACTTGGGGGTACGGTCGGGCGCCATCGAACATGAACGCTTGGTGGCTAAACCTTTGCTGGCCTGGCATGAGATGACCTGCGCCAGCCCGGCTTATCTGGAACAGCATGGCGAGCCGCAGACCCCAGCGGACCTGGCGGCGCACAGCTGTTTGCTCAACAGTCATTACAGTGGCCGCGAGGAGTGGTTGTACCACCAGCAACACGAATTGCTGCGGGTAAAGGTGAGCGGCACCTTCGCCTCCAACCACTACAACCTGTTGAAAAAAGCAGCGTTGGTCGGCGCCGGTATTGCCCGCCTGCCGTCCTACGTTCTACCCACGGAGCTGGCTGACGGCCGATTGCGCTGGCTGCTGCGCGATTATCAGACACGCAGCATGCCGATGTACTTGGTGCATCCCTACCAAGGCGGTTTGCCTCGGCGTACCCAGGTGTTGGCCGACTACCTGGTGGACTGGTTCAAGCGCAGCGGCGAAGCGCTGGATCGGCTTCAGCGATAACGACGGGCAATCAGGTGGTCGATGGACAGGCACCCGGGGCCTTTGGCAAGCAACAACAATAACAGCGCAAGCCAGGTGCCGTGAGTGGGGTAGGCGTCAGGGTAGACGAACAGCTGGATGGTCAAGGTCATGCCTATCAAGGCCAGGGCCGAGAAGCGCGTGGCGAACCCCAGCAGAATCAATACCGGAAAAAAGTGCTCGGCAAAGGTTGCCAGGTGCGCGGCCACCTCTGGCGACAGCAGAGGCAATTGGTATTCGCTGCGAAACAAAAAGAGCGTCGAGGCGGCGAGTTTGGGCTCACCCCATTGGAAGGTGCCGCTGATCAGGTCAATGGCAAAGCCTTCGACCTTGGTCTGGCCAGACTTCCAGAACACCGCAGCAATGGAGAAGCGCGCGATAAAGGCGATCAGGCTGTAGGGGATTTTTTCAAACAGTGCGACGGTTCGTTTTACCAGGCAGGGAGCGGGAAAGTTCATGGCGATACCTCTGGTTGCAGATGCAAATGGGTGATGGCGTCGTGGCTGATCAACAGCGTGAGACATAGGTGCAAGTCGAATTCGTCAGAGGCTTTCAGGGCATCAGCTATGGCCATTTCCAGCCCTGCGCCTTGGTTGAGTCGGTTGATAAAGGTCACAGACCCGCGGTCGATGGCGAATACCTTGACCACCAACCCTTGGCGCAAGACCAGCCCGCCTTGGGCATGCCAGGGGTTCAAGCTGGCGATGGCCCCGTCGGCCTGGTGCGCCGCCCAAACCGATACCACCGCGTAGGAAGATTCCAGCGTGGCAAGTGACGGATGCAGTCCTACACGCAGTTGCCCCAGTTGCGCGCAACCTTGCAGTTGCCGAAGTACGCTGTGCTGATCCAGAACCTGGCAATCCGCCGCGTGATAAGCGCGGACCCTCAAGCGTTCCAGCCGGGCGACATCGGCCAGGTAGGGCACGCTCCAGGCTGGTTCGAAACCCTGGATAAAGTCAGCGAACGTGCCGCCGTACTCATTGATCAAGGGGCTGGTGGGCGGGTGGGCCTGGGCATACAGGCCGGCCATGGCGCGGAAAAACTCATCGCCGACCAGTTGCCGCGCCACCGGGTAGGCGGCTGCCAAAGCATTGATCAAAGCGCTATGGACATTGTTTCGATACACCGCAAAGCGGCTCGCCGGTTCAGCACCGTTGCTGCTGAACACGCCCTCGGGGCAGGCTGCTTGCGGGGCCAGTAAAGCCTCGGCGAATGTTTGCTGAATGCTCATCGGGCCACCTGCGACAAATACCATTCGGCCTGCCGGGCCTCTGCTTGCAACACGCTGAACGCGGGCACCTGGTTATCCCGCTCGATCAGCGTCGCCACCGCTCCGGTCCGCGCCAGTACCTGTGCGTAAAGCTGCCACACGGCGTTATCGATCGGCGCGCCGTGGTCATCAATCAGCAGGCGGTCGCCCAGGCTGTCGGTGTCTTCGGCAAAACCGGCCAGATGAATCTCACCCACTGCGTGCAATGGCAAGGCATCGATGTAGGTCAGCGGGTCGCGCTGATGATTGATGCAGGACACGTAGACGTTGTTGACGTCGAGCAGCAGGCCGCAACCGGTACGGCGGACTATCTGGCTGATGAAGTCGGTTTCGTCCAGGGTAGAGCGCTGGAACTGCAGGTAAGTGGAGGGGTTTTCCAACAGCATCGGCCGCTTGAGCGTGCTCTGTACCTGATCCACGTGTTCGCATACCCGCTCCAGGGTGCAGGCGTCGTAGGCCAGGGGCAGCAAGTCGTTGAGAAACACCGGGCCGTGGCTGGACCAGGCCAGGTGTTCGGAAAAAGACTGGGGTTGATAGCGTTCGATCAGCGTGGCCAGGCGTGCCAGGTGCTCGCGATCCAAGGGGGCTTCGCCGCCGATGGACAGGCCGACGCCGTGCAGTGACAGGGGGTACTGCGCACGAATCAACCCCAGGTAGTGATGAAACGGGCCGCCGGCCACCATGTAGTTTTCGGCGTGTACTTCGAAAAAACCGATGTCGGGGCGGGTCTCGAGAACCTCGCTGAAGTGCTCGGTCTTGAGCCCCAGCCCGGCCCGATAGGGGAGGCCGGGCACCTGAGCCGGTGAGACCGCGTGTTGGGCTGTAGGCGTCATCATCAGTACTCAGGCTGCGCGGGGTTCAGGATTTGGCGGTGAAGGCCGCTTCCTGGCCAAAACCGGTCGGCGAGGTGGTGCTTGGGGTCTTAGTGCAAGTGCCGGCGGGTACCAGCTTCCAGGCATTGGCCTGGTCTTTGGTTTTGGAGGTGCCAGCGCAGGACGTACCGGCGCCCGCGGCGCAGTCATTCTTGCCGGCTTCAGCCACGCCGAAGCATTTCTGCATGTCGTCGGCCGCGTGGGCGGTGGTGGTCAGGGCGGACAGGCTCAGGGCAGAACCAAGGGCCAGAACGAGGGTGGCGGCGGACAGTTTGGTGGTCATGGTGTGTCTCCAGCAGTGGTTGAATGCGCAGGCTTGATTGCCTGCATGCACCACTAGAGAAAGGGGGAGGGAGTTCGTTACAAAGCCATCGAAAAAAACTGCAAACAACACCTGTTTAATGACTTATACAAAGCAAATGTGGGAGTCGGGCTTGCCCGCGATGCAAACGCCTCGGTTTTTCAGATACACCGGGGTGATGCTATCGCAGGCAAGCCAGCTCCCACACAAGCCAGCTCCCACTCTGAACTCACTCTTTCTTAGCCGCCGAGGTACGCCTCCCGCACCTTCGGATCGGTCAGCAATTGCTCTCCCGTGCCCTGCATCACCACCCGGCCATTCTCCAGCACATAGGCACGGTCAGCGATTTTCAGCGCCTGGTTCGCGTTCTGCTCCACCAAAAACACCGTCACACCGTCCTTGCGCAGCTGTTCGATGATGTCGAAGATCTGCTGGATGATGATCGGTGCCAGGCCCAGGGAAGGCTCGTCCAGCAACAACAGCTTGGGCTTGCTCATCAGCGCCCGGCCGATGGCGAGCATTTGCTGCTCGCCGCCGGACATGGTGCCGCCGCGCTGGCTGAAGCGTTCCTTGAGGCGGGGGAACAGGTGCAGCACCTTGTCCATTTGTTCCTGGTAATCGCCCTTGTCGGTAAAGAACCCACCCATGGCCAGGTTCTCTTCCACGGTCAGGCGCGAAAACACTCGACGGCCTTCCGGTACCACCGCAATGCTCTTGCGCATGATCTCGGCGGAGTGCTTGCCCACCAGTTCTTCACCCATGTAGCGGATGCTGCCACTGTAGGCTTGCGGCGAACCGCACAAGGTCATCAGCAAGGTCGATTTGCCGGCACCGTTGGCGCCGATCAGGGTGACAATCTCACCCTGGCGCACTTCCACATTGACGCTGTGCAGGGCCTGGATCTTGCCGTAGAAAGTGGAAACGTTTTCGAATTGCAGCATTTTACGCTTCCCCCAAGTAGGCTTTGATCACTTCAGGATTGTCGCGGATCTGCTCCGGCGTCCCGTTGGCCAGCGGCGTGCCCTGGTTGATCACCACGATATGGTCGGAGATGCTCATGACCAGTTTCATGTCGTGTTCGATCAACAGCACCGTGGCGTTGTTTTCCTCACGCAGCACACTGATCAGCGCCTTGAGGTCTTCGGTTTCCTTGGGGTTCAGGCCCGCGGCAGGTTCGTCGAGCATCAGGATGCGCGGGCGGGTCATCATGCAGCGGGCGATTTCCAGGCGACGTTGCTGGCCGTAGGCGAGGGTGCCTGCCGGGCGGTTGGCGAACTCGGTCAGGTTGACCTTGTCCAGCCAGTACGCCGCGTATTCCATGGCCTCGCGTTCGCTCTTGCGGAACGCCGGGGTCTTGAACAGGCCAGCGAAGAAGTTGGTGTTCAAGTGACGGTGCTGGGCGATCAACAGGTTCTCGACCGCCGTCATGTCTTTGAACAACCGCACGTTCTGGAAGGTACGCACCACGCCCTTGCGAGCGATTTCGTGGCCGGCCAGGCCCTGTATGGGCTGGCCGTCCAGCAGGATGCTGCCACCGCTCGGCTTGTAGAAACCGGTAAGGCAATTGAACACCGTGGTCTTGCCGGCGCCGTTGGGGCCGATCAGTGCTACCACTTGTTTCTCTTTGACGGTCAGGGCCACGCCATTGACCGCCAGCAAACCGCCGAAGCGCATGCTCAGGTTTTCGACTTTCAGGATCTCGCGGCTCATTTGCGCAGCTCCATGTGTGGACGTTGCATGGGCAGCAGGCCTTGAGGGCGCCAGATCATCATCAGCACCATCATGGCGCCGAACATCAACATGCGGTATTCGCTGAACTCACGCATCATTTCCGGCAGCAGGATCATCACGATGGCCGCCAGGATCACGCCCAGTTGCGAGCCCATGCCACCCAGTACCACGATGGCGAGAATGATCGCCGACTCGATAAAGGTGAACGATTCCGGCGTCACCAGGCCTTGGCGAGCGGCGAAGAAGCTGCCGGCAAAACCGGCGAATGCAGCGCCCAGGGTGAATGCGGAAAGCTTGATGATGGTCGGGTTCAGGCCCAGGGCACGGCAGGCGATTTCATCTTCGCGCAGCGCTTCCCACGCACGGCCGATGGGCATGCGCAGCAGGCGGTTGATCACGAACAGTGCCGCCAACGCCAAAAGCAGCGCCACCAGGTACAGGAACACCACTTTGCTCACCGGGTTGTAGGCAATCCCGAAGTACTCGTGGAAGGTCTGCATGCCTTCGGCGGCGGTGCGGTCGAACGACAGCCCGAAGAACGTCGGCTTGGGAATGCTGCTGATACCGTTGGGGCCACCGGTGATATCGGTGAGGTTACGCAGGAACAGGCGAATGATTTCGCCGAAGCCCAGGGTCACGATGGCCAGGTAGTCACCGCGCAGGCGCAGCACCGGGAAGCCCAGCAGGAAGCCGAACGTGGCCGCCGCCATACCCGCCAATGGCAGGCAGATCCAGAAGCTCCAGCCCAGGTAATGCGAGAGCAGCGCGTAGGTATAGGCACCCACGGCGTAGAAGCCCACATAACCCAGGTCGAGCAGGCCTGCCAGGCCCACCACGATGTTCAGGCCCAGGCCCAGCAACACGTAGATCAGGATCAGCGTGGCAATGTCGACCGCGCCGCGCGAGCCGAAGAACGGCCAGATCAGCGCCGCGATGATCAACCCGATGATGATGTAGCGCTGGGTGCGCGGCAGGGTCAGAAATTGGCTGACCTTGGGCGACACCAACGGGCCACGGTTGCCCTTGAACAAGGCACCGACCTGCTGGGTGAACAGTACACGCAGGAACATCAGCACCGAACACAGGGCGATGACGGTCAGGGTCACAGGCCCGGTGCCGTGCACTTCCAGGTTGATGCCGACAATGCTCAGCTTGAGGCCGAGTACCGGGAAGGCCACGGCCCACACCAGCAAGGCGCTGAAAAACGCCGATTTAAGATATCTGCTCATACTTTCTCAACCTCCGGACGGCCCAGGATGCCGGTCGGACGGAACAACAACACCAGAACCAACAGGCCGAACGCGACGACGTCCTTGTACTGGTCACCGAAGATATCGGCGCCAAAGGCTTCGGCCACACCCAGCACCAGCCCGCCGAGCATGGCGCCCGGAATGCTGCCGATGCCGCCCAATACCGCAGCGGTAAAGGCCTTGAGGCCCACCAGGAAGCCGGCGTTGGGGTTGATCACGCCGTATTGCATGCTCAGCAACACGGCCGCCACGGCCGCCAGCGCCGCACCAATGACGAAGGTCAGGGCGATGATGTTGTTGGTGTTGATGCCCAGCAGGTTGGCCATCTTGATGTCTTCGGCGCAGGCCCGGCAGGCGCGCCCCAGACGGGAGCGGGAGATGAACAGCGTCAGGCCCAGCATGGCCACCAGGGTGACCACGAAAACCAGAATCTGCATGTACGAAATCAGCACTTCTTGTGCGCCACCCGGGCCGAAGGAGATGCTCCCCGGAATCAGGTTGGGAATGGACTTGTCCTTGGAGTCCTGGGACAGCAATACAGTGTTCTGCAGGAAAATCGACATGCCGATCGCGGAAATCAGCGGGATCAAACGGTTGCTGCCCCGCAGGGGGCGGTAGGCAACCCGCTCGATGCTGTAGCCATAGGCACTGGTTACGATGATCGACGCCAGGAACGCAGCGGTCATCAATAGCGGCAGGGAGTGGATCCCCATCATGGCCAGCCCGGCAAGGGCAATGAAGGCCACGTAGGAACCAATCATGTACACCTCGCCATGGGCGAAGTTGATCATTCCAATGATGCCGTAAACCATTGTGTAGCCAATGGCTATCAAGGCATAGGTGCTGCCAATGGTCAGGCCATTAACCAGCTGTTGGAAAAAATGATAGATCTCAGGCATTACAGCGCTCCTAAAAACCCGATACGCATTTCACTGGTGGAGTCATTTCCGGCTCGGTGCCCTGTTCTGTGACCAGGTTGCACAAAGCGTTTGCCAGCGAACCGCTGGTGACGGTTTTAAGATTTTCAGGTGAGCCAGCGCCCGGATCGCGGGTGACATGGCCCATAAACCTCGTAAAACAAAGCCCACTGCTTGCACAGTGGGCTTGTTGACCAGTAACGCCTGGCTTACTGAGGGGAAACTTCGGTTTTTGGTTTACCGAAGTGCCATTCGTAGACCACGAACTTGAAGTCCTTCAGGTCGCCCTTGGCGTCGAAGCTCAGATCGCCGGTAGGGGTCTTGAAGGTACCCGCGTGGATGGCCTCGGCCACTTTGGCGGTGTCTTCGCTCTTCGCGGCAGCGATACCGCCGGCGATGACTTCAACTGCCGAGTAGGCCGGGAACACGAACGGACCGGTTGGGTCCTGCTTGTTCTTGGCGAACTCTTCGACGATGGCTTTGTTGGCAGGGTCGGTGTCGAAGGACTTCGGCAGGGTCACCAGCAGACCTTCGGAAGCGCCCTGGGCGATTTGCGAGATAGAGTCGTTACCCACGCCCTCTGGGCCCATGAACTTGGCGTTCAGGCCTTTTTCCTTGGCTTGGCGCAGGATCAGGCCCAGCTCAGGGTGGTAACCGCCGTAGTAGACGAAGTCGACGTTGGCTTGCTTGAGTTTCTGGATGATCGAGGAGAAGTCTTTGTCACCGGCGTTCAGGCCTTCGAAGACGGCAACCTTGGTGCCTTTTTCTTCAAGGGTCTTCTTCACGGCGCTGGCAATACCTTCACCGTATTGCTGCTTGTCGTGCAGGACGGCAACGATTTTCGGCTTCACGTGGTCGGCGATGTAGTTGCCGGCCGCTGGGCCTTGCGCGCTGTCCAGGCCGATGGTGCGGAAAATCAGCTTGTAGCCACGGGAGGTGATTTCCGGGCTGGTGGCGGCTGGGGTAATCATGATGACGCCTTCGTCTTCATAGATATCCGACGCTGGCTGAGTGGAGCTGGAGCAGAGGTGGCCGACGACGAACTTGACGCCATCATTGACCACTTTGTTGGCAACGGCCACGGCTTGTTTTGGATCGCAAGCGTCGTCGTATTCCTTGGCCTCAAGCATCTTGCCGTCTACGCCGCCCTTGGCGTTGATGTCTTTGATGGCTTGCTTGGCACCCATGAATTGCATGTCGCCGTATTGCGTCACCGGACCGGTCTTGGGACCGGCGATGCCGATCTTGATGGTGTCGGCTGCGAACGAATGGCCGGCAACCCCAGCCAGGACCATAGCGGCAAACAGTTTGGAAATCTGCTTAGTAGCCTTATTCATAGTGCTCCACTCTTACTGTTGTATTTTTTATAGTTCTAGCGGCCTTGTGAGCTGCAGAACCGGATCAGATATCGCGGATATCCCCCCGGCATTGCCCTGGCAACTGTACCGGTACAGTGTAGAGCGCCGGCTGATCGCTTGAAAAGCTGGCAGCTGGGGGCAAAACCTGGGTATGTCGCTTAAGTGAAAGAAAAAGACAGAATTGCGCCGGGCTCCTAACAGCTTTCAAGGCATTCCTTGGCTTTCCTGGCAGTTTCAATCGCTACTTCATTTGCTACTGGGTTTTTCTGCCTGAGCGACGGGGCTATGATTGCGCCGATTTTCTACTCAGGTGAATTCCCATGACGCAAGAACCAAGCACCCTCTATGCCAAGCTGCTCGGTGAAACCGCCGAAATTTCCTGGAAGGAGCTTGAACCGTTCTTTGCCAAGGGTGCCCTATTGTGGGTCGATGCCGGCCTGGATTTGATCGAGGCCGCCGAAGGAATGGCCGAAGACAACCGTGACAAAGTCGCCGCCTGGCTGGCTGCAGGCACCCTTGGCGAGGTGTCTGCGACGCGGGCATTGGACCTGGTCGAACGGGATCCAAGCTTATGGGCAGTGGTGGTCTCGCCATGGATCCTGATCCAGGAAAGGGCAGCATAAGAATGGCGCGCACGAAAAAGGTGCGTATTTTTCACGCGCTGAAGTGTGTAGCCGAGTAACCGCTGAACGCGTGATGGCACCTTGCCGTAGAGAAAGGTCACAGCCGAGGGTGACGTAAGCGTCACGGGAACAGTTGAGGTCCGAAGGAATGAGTGGCGCAATTGTTTCCAGGTATGACCCGGCGTGAAGAGAAGCAGCGATTACACCACCACTCCCCGTGCCTGCGTCTCAGCGAATCGGCCTGACAATAGACGGCGGGCCGATACGCCCTGGCGCCGGGTCTTTTGGCTGTGGAGCGTCGTTGTTCTCTACGCTGAGCGGGTATAGCGGGTTGCGCATGGCAATCCCCTGCATCACGCCGATGATGTCATTGAAAGGCACCGCCGGGCTGAGCAGGTAGCCCTGGATGTAGTCACAGCCATGCTTGAGCAGCAACTCGAACTGTGCCTGGGTTTCCACGCCTTCGGTAACCACCTGCAAGTGCAGGGTGTGGGCCATGCCGATAACCGCCTGGACGATTTCACTGTCTGCGGTGGATTTGGGAATGTCCTGGATAAACGAGCGGTCGATCTTCAAGGTGTTGAGCGGCAAGCGCTTGAGATAAGCCAGCGACGAATAGCCAGTGCCGAAGTCATCGATGGCCAGTGACACACCCAGGGCGCGAATTTGCCGCAACAGTGCCAGGGTGCTGCTGATGTTGCCCATCAGCGCATTTTCAGTGACTTCCAGTTCAAGTCGGTTGGTGCCTATGCCGGCGAAGCGCAGGGCGTCTTCGATTTCATCGGCCAGTTCGTCACGCGCCAGGTTCAACGCCGAGCAGTTTACCGCCATGATCAACTCGGTGTAGCCCCGGTCAGACAACAGGCTCAGGTCGTGACAGGCCTGGCGCAATACCCAGTGGTCCAGCTCGGCGATCAGCCCGTTGTTCTCGGCAATGCCGATAAAGCGGTCCGGAGCCAGGAGTCCGTGCTGGGGGTGTTGCCAGCGCACCAGGGCTTCCAGGCGCGTGACCTTGCCCAGCTTCATGTCGAAGATCGGCTGATAAAACAGCACCAGCTGGTTGCGCGTACGCAAGGCGGCGCGCAGTTCCTCCTCCAGTTGCAGCTCAAGGAACGCGCGTGTTTTCAGGTTGGAGCTGAAGAAGTGCAAGCTGTTGCGCCCGGCGTCCTTGGATTGGTACAGCGCCAGGTCGGCAGTTTTCAGCAGCTCTTCGCAGGTGTGGCCGTCCTCGGGAAACAGGCTGATGCCGATGCTGGTGGTCATCACCATGCGCCGGCCAGCCAGCTCGATGGGCTCTTTCATCTTCTGCATGATGCGCTGGGCCATCTGCCGGGCTTCGTCGCGGTGATGAATAGTGATCAGAATGCAGAATTCATCGCCGCCAAAGCGTGCCACTACATCTTCATGGCTGCGTATCGAGCCCTTGATATGCCCGGCCAGCACCGTGAGCAACTGGTCGCCCGCATCGTGGCCAAGGCTGTCATTGATGCGCTTGAAGTGATCAATGTCGAGAAAGATTACCGCCAGCATGCCTTGGCTTCGGGTTTTTTCCGCAACCTTTTCCGCGAAGATCTGATTGAAACCACGGCGGTTGAGCAGGCTGGTCAGTGCATCGAAGTGGGCCACTTGTTGCAGTGAAGCGCGGGCCTGGTCGAGTTCGCTGAGCAGCGCATTGACCCGGCGCAGGTCCCGCTCTTTGTGCTGCAGCTTTTTATCTGCCAGGGCTGCGCTGACACTACTGCCGATCACCAGCAAGGTAATTACCGCCACCGACAACCCCAGTTGAATCGGACTGCCATCCACCGGCAATGAAAGATCCGCGCCAGCGGGCACCAGCATTTGCATGGCCGCCATGCCGGTGAAATGCATGCTCAGGATCCCGGCTCCCAGCACCAGGCTGGCGGCGTATTTGAGCAACTGGTGAAACACGCCGGCTCCGTTGCGCAGGTAGCTGGACAGCAACAATGCCGCCAGGCTGGCGCCGATGGCAATCGCCACCGAGGCCAGGAACAGCCGTGTTTCGAAGTACACCTGGGCCTGGGAGCGCATGGCCGACATGCCCACGTAGTGCATCAGCGCGATACCCAGTCCCATCCACACCGAAGCCACCAGGTACTGATGAAAGCGCAGGTGGGTATGACTGAGGGTCTGCATGGCGAGCAGCGAGGCGATCAGGGCGATCAGCAGCGAGGCGAACGTCATGATCAATTCGTAGTGAATGGCGATGGGGGCCTGGAACGCCAGCATGCTGATGAAATGGGTCGACCAGATTCCGCCTGCCAGGCAACCCGCGCCCAGCCAGCGCCAATGGCGGCGGGCGGTGGGGTCTTCGACATGGCCCACACGTTCGGCCATGTCCAGCGTACCGAAGCCCGCCGCGCAGGCGACCAGGTACGCCAGTAGCACCAGAAAGGGGTTATGACTGCAATTGAGTAATAAATGCCCACTGTCTGGAAGGTCGGTAAAAAAGTGCTGCCCCAGCCATTCCATAGCGTATCCCGTCATAGAGCCATGTCACTGCCAGAGGCGATGACCGATGAGATCGAGTATAGAAGTCTCCGAAGATTTGCCATGAGTAATGGCGTTTTGATCTCAAATTATTTTGACATGCCTTCCATAGCGTTTGGTGCTAAGCGCTGATGGGCAGGTCGAGTTCGAAGTGTGGGGCTTCCAGCGGCGCCAGGCCGAATGCGGCACGGGCGGCGTCGCAATCGACATTTTGCACGCCCTGGCTCCAGGACGAGTCGAACTCACGGCATACGCTGGAGCGTTGCTCATAAATAGAGCAACTGGTGGCCTGTCCGACTTCACCTTCAAGGCTGCAGCACCGTGCAGGTTTCTGATCGGTGCCGATCATCGCCACGCGGCTGGGGTTGATCTGCACCACCAGGTCATCGGGCACCGTGCCCCCGGACGAGGCGCACTCACCCCAGAAGAAAGACACGCGAAAGTGTGAACAGCAGGCACCGCAATTCAGACACGGACTGGCTTCGGACATGGGCGTCATCAATAAGAAAAGTAGGAGGAGGGTGCTACGAAAGGCTCGCCATTCTATCCGTGCCATCGCCATTGGGAAGAGGGGCACGCACTTATATTTTCGTGGGCAAAATCCGCTGTTGCCTGGGTGAAATCATGTCCTATCAGCTTTACGAATCATTACAGACAATCACTGACAGCCTGACTATGTTGCAATGACCTGAGCAGGATGCATCGGGCATCGCAGCTCTCATAACAATAAAAGAGACGGACCCATGCAGAACTCGACCCAAGCGGCGAATGCCTGGCGCATTCTGTTCCTGCTGTTCCTCGCTAACCTGTTCAACTTTTTTGACCGCACCATTCCCGCGATCATCATTGAGCCCATCCGCATGGAATGGCACCTGAGCGACTTCCAGCTCGGTATCATCGGCACCGCTTTTACCATCGTCTACGCCATTGCCGGGCTGCCGCTCGGGCGCCTGGCCGACACCGGTTCACGCAGCAAGTTGATGGGTTGGGGCCTGTTCGCCTGGAGCGGGCTGACGGCGGTCAACGGCATGGTCGGCAGTTTCTGGACCTTCCTGCTGGTACGCATGGGCATTGGCATCGGCGAAGCCAGCTATGCACCCGCGGCCAATTCGCTGATTGGCGACCTCTTTCCCGCCCACCGCCGTGCCCGAGCCATGGGGATTTTCATGCTTGGCCTGCCGTTGGGCCTGTTGCTGGCGTTCTTTACGATCGGTGCGATGGTCAAGGCGTTCGACAGCTGGCGCGCGCCCTTCTTTATCGCGGCGGTGCCGGGTCTGATCCTTGCGGTGTTTATGTTCTACATAAAAGAACCCAAGCGTGGTGCGGCGGAAACCGTGCAAGTCCCCCAAGAGCGCGTCGACCGCCCGATCCGTCGCGTGCTGGCTGTGCCGACCTTTCTGTGGCTGGTGCTGGCCGGGTTGTGCTTTAACTTTGCCACCTATGCGTGCAACTCGTTCCTGGTGCCGATGCTGCAGCGCTATTTCCTCATGCCGTTGCAGGACGCGGCCGTCGCGACGGGTGTCATCGTCGGCCTGACCGGTTTGGTGGGCTTGACGCTGGGGGGCTGGATTGCCGACAAGATTCATCAGCGGGTCGCCAATGGCCGACTGTTGTTCGCCGCCTTCAGCTTGATCATCTCCACGGTCACCACCGCCTGGGCATTGCATGCCGGGCGTGTCGAAATCGGGGTGTTTGTCGCGCTGTTCAGTGTGGGCTGGCTGTTTGCCTACAACTTCTATACCTGCGTGTATACCGCGATCCAGGACGTAGTCGAACCACGCTTGCGCGCAACGGCGATGGCGCTGTTCTTTGCCGGGCTGTATCTGCTCGGCGGTGGCATGGGGCCGGTGGTGGTCGGGGCGTTGTCCGATCACTTTGCCCATTCAGCGATGTATGCGGCTGGGGCGCAGCAGATGACAGAGGCTTATAAAGCGGTAGGCTTGCATGACGCCATGTACCTGATTCCAGTGGCGTTGTTCTTGACCATGCTGTTTCTGTTCCAGGCCTCGCGCAGTTTTGTGCGTGATGCCAAGCGGATGAAGGAAGGGTTGAGTGCGGTTGAGGTGCCGGCAGCGGCGGCAACGGCGTGAGACAGAGTGATCGTTCCAATGCTCTGCATGGGAACGCCGCTCTGGACGCTCTGCGTCCGCTTAAAAGTCGTGACGCAGAGCGTCACATGATGCATTCCCACGCCGAGCGGGGGAACGATCTCTATGAGGCCGGCAAGGCCAATAAAAAGGCCCGCATTGCGCGGGCCTTTTACGTTCAGCGGATTATCAACCCGCCACCAACACCCGAATAGCTTCCAGTCGCAGTGCCGCTTTATCGAGCATGGCCAGGCCTTGCTCGCGCTGGTTGCGCAAGGCGACCAACTCGCTGTCACGCACGGTCGGGTTGACCGCTTGCAGCGCGGTCAGGCGCGCCAGCTCTTCGTCGGTGTCTGCCGCCAGGCGACGCTTGGCTTCGGCTACACGCTCGGCGTGACGCGGGGCGATCTTCTCTTCACCGGCGTTGATGCGCGGTGTGAGTTGGTCGCGCTGCGCCTGTACGAATTTGTTCGCGCTGGCCCGTGGCACGCTTTCCAGCTGGTCATTCAAGGTTACGAACGACACGCGGCCCGACAGGTCATTACCGTTGGCATCCAGCAGGCAGCGCAAGGCGGCCGGTGGCAGGTAGCGACCCAGTTGCAGGGAGCGCGGGGCGACCACTTCGCTGACATACAGCAGTTCAAGCAATACGGTGCCTGGCTTGAGCGCCTTGTTCTTGATCAGTGCCACGGCGGTGTTGCCCATGGAACCGGACAGCACCAGGTCCATGCCGCCTTGCACCATCGGGTGCTCCCAGGTGATGAACTGCATGTCTTCGCGCGACAGCGCCTGGTTACGGTCGTAGGTGATGGTTACACCCTCGTCGTCGCCCAGGGGGAAGCTGGCGTCGAGCATTTTTTCGCTGGGCTTGAGGATCAGCGCGTTTTCCGAATGGTCTTCGCTGTCGATGCCGAATGCGTCGAACAGGGTTTCCATATAGATCGGCAGGGCGAACTGGTCGTCTTGTTCGAGGATGTCCTCGACCAGTGCATCGCCTTCGCCAGCGCCGCCTGAATTGAGTTCGAGCAAGCGGTCGCGACCGGTGTGCAGCTCCTGCTCCAGGCGCTCGCGCTCGGCACGGGCTTCGTCGATCAGGGCTTGCCACTCGCCGTCGTCGGCGGCTTCCAGCAAGGGCAGCAGGCGTGGGCCGAACTGATGCTGCAAGGCGTTGCCGGTCGGGCAGGTGTTGAGGAAGGCATTGAGCGCCTCGTGGTACCACTGGAACAGGCGCTCTTGCGGGCTGGTTTCCAGGTAGGGCACGTGCAGTTCGATCACGTGTTTCTGGCCGATCCGGTCCAGGCGCCCGATGCGCTGTTCCAGCAGGTCGGGGTGGGACGGCAGGTCGAACAGCACCAGGTGATGGGAGAACTGGAAGTTGCGGCCTTCACTGCCGATTTCCGAGCAGATCAGCACCTGGGCACCGAACTCTTCATCGGCAAAATAGGCAGCGGCGCGGTCACGCTCCAGAATATTCATGCCTTCGTGGAACACCGTGGCCGGGATGCCGGAGCGCACACGCAGGGCGTCTTCCAGGTCCATGGCGGTTTCGGCGTGGGCGCAGATCACCAGGACCTTGGTGCGCTTGAGCATTTTCAACTGGTCGATCAGCCACTCGACCCGAGGGTCGAAACGCCACCAGCGGTTCTCTTCCTCGATGTCCGGTTGCGCCTGGAAGCTGACTTCCGGGTACAGCTCGGCGTGTTCGCCCAGGGGCAGTTCGAGGTATTCGTCCGGGTTCGGTAGCGGGTAGGCGTGCAGCTTGCGCTCGGGGAAGCCTTGCACCGCAGCACGGGTGTTGCGAAACAGCACGCGGCCGGTGCCGTGGCGGTCCAGCAGTTCACGCACCAGGCGTGCGCTGGCCTCGGTGTCGCCATCGTTGACGGCGGTGAGCAGGGCTTCACCTTCGTCACCGAGGAAGCCTTGAATGGTCTTGTGCGCGGTCGGCGACAGGCGGCCCTTGTCCAGCAGCTCCTGCACGGCTTCGGCCACCGGGCGATAGTTTTCGCTCTCGGCGCGGAAGGCTTGCAGATCGTGGAAGCGGTTCGGGTCCAGCAGGCGCAGGCGCGCAAAATGGCTGTCCTGGCCCAGTTGTTCTGGAGTGGCGGTCAGCAGCAGCACGCCAGGAATCACTTCGGCCAGTTGTTCGACCAGCGAGTATTCGGCGCTGGCCTTGTCTTCGTGCCACACCAGGTGGTGGGCTTCGTCGACTACCAGCAAGTCCCAGCCGGCGGCGAACAGCGCGTCCTGGGCCTTCTCGTCGTCCACCAGCCATTCGAGCGCAACGAGTGCAAGCTGGGTGTCTTCGAACGGGTTGGTGGCATCGCTTTCGATAAAGCGCTCTTCATCGAACAGCGCAACCTGCAGGTTGAAGCGGCGGCGCATTTCCACCAGCCATTGGTGCTGCAGGTTTTCCGGGACCAGGATCAGTACGCGGTTGGCACGGCCCGAGAGCAGTTGGCGATGGATCACCAGGCCTGCTTCGATGGTCTTGCCCAAACCCACTTCGTCCGCCAGCAACACGCGTGGCGCGATACGGTCAGCGACTTCGCGGGCGATGTGCAGTTGGTGGGCAATCGGTTGGGCGCGTACGCCACCCAGGCCCCACAGCGAGGACTGCAACTGGCGGCTGGTGTGTTCCAGGGTGTGGTAGCGCAGCGAGAACCACGCCAGCGGGTCGATCTGCCCGGCGAACAGGCGATCACTGGCCAGGCGGAACTGGATGAAGTTGGACAGTTGGGTTTCTGGCAGGGTGACCTGCTCGTTCTGCCCATTGAGGCCGTGGTAGACCAGCAGGCCATCGACGTCGTCGACTTCCTGTACGGTCATTTTCCAGCCTTCGAAATGGGTGATGGTGTCACCCGGCGAAAACCTCACGCGAGTGAGGGGCGCATTCCGTAGCGCATACTGGCGAGTGTCGCCAGTGGCCGGATAGAGCACGGTCAACAAGCGGCCGTCCTGTGCCAGAACGGTGCCTAACCCCAGCTCTGCTTCGCTGTCACTAATCCAGCGTTGCCCCGGTTGATACTGCTGCGCCATGCTGCCTGACTCCCGCCGTGAAAAAGCCGACTATGTTAACGGAACACGGCCCGGCGCCCAAGAACTCTGACAAAAACTACGCTGTTTGTACGGGCAGGCGGAAATTGAATCGACGGGTGGCGGGCACTTGAGAGTGTCGACTGAGTCACAGCTTGGCACGCGGGTGCTCAAGTCGCCCTGCCACCCGCCGACAGCCTGTTGATCAGGAGAATAATTATCATGCTGCCACCCATGCTGCCCGTCAGTGTTGTGCCGGTCACGTCGCAACTCGACCCGGCACGCCAGAAACCGGATATTCCGCCGGTGGTGCCCGTTCAGCCGGGCTCCAACGAGAGCACGATCGACCTGAAAAAAGGCGATGCCGAGCAATCGACCTTTCTGCTGCGCGAAGAGCAGCGTCGCCAGCAGGAGCAGCAGAAACGCCGGCGCGAAGCCGACGACGACGCGGAGCAGCATTTGCCGATTCCCGGCGACTTGCTCAACGCTGACAACACCGTGCCCGTGGCGCCGCTGATCGAAGACGCGCCGCGCCAGGGCCTGTGGGTGGATATCGAGGTTTAATCGTTCAGTTCGCGCAGCGCCTTCACCAGTAACTCAATCTCGTCATCGGTGTTGAGCGGGCTGACGGAGATGCGCGCAATGCTGTTCAACCCACGTGCTTGCATATCCAGCGGGGTGTAGGCCACGCCATTGGCGCCGATGTTGATGCGCTTGCAGGCCAGGCGTTGCTTGAGTTCAAAGCTGTCCCAGCCGGCCAGGTTGAACGCGATCAAGCCTGAATGCGTTCTGCCTAAGTCATGCAAGGTAATTCCCGGTATCTGACGCAGTGCCTCGCGGATTCGCGCGCTGGTCTTCGAGACCCTTTGCCATACTTGCTCAATCCCCAAGTGATTGATTTCTTGCAACGCATTGCCCAGGCCGGCCAGCAGGGCGAAAGAGACTTCGCTGGTTTCAAAGCGCCGGGCGTCGTTGCGCAGGTCGAAGCCTTCGGCGGTCCAGGGCGCTGAAAACACGTCGCGTTGGGCCGGGTTCAGATGCGGCAGAAAATCCGGCCTGATATACAGCAGCGCGGTACCGCGAGGCCCGCGCAGGTGTTTGCGGCCGGCGGACTTGAGCACATCGCACTGCAACGCTTGCACATCCACCGGCACCTGGCCGACGGCTTGGCCCGCGTCGATGAAGTAGGGAATGGTATGCCGCCTGGCCACATCGCCGATGGCCTGGGCCGGGTTGATCAAGCCACCGTTGGCCGGCAGCCAGGTGAGGTCGATCAGCTTCACCTTGGCATCCAGCATCGCCTCCAACGCCACCGGGCAGGCCGCGCCGCTGGCATCGCACGGGATGACCTCCACCCGCGCCCCGGCTTGAACGGCCAGTTCCATGCTCGCCAGGTTACCGCCCCATTCGTGGCGCCCCACTAGAATACGATCGCCCGGCTGCCATGGCCCCAGCGCCTGGAAGGCCATGCTCCAGGCCGTCGAGCCACTGCTGGCGAAGGCAATCGATGAGGCGGGCGCATTGAGCAGTTGGCCGGCGGCTCGGCGGGCCTTTTCCACTAAGACGGCACCCTGTTCTCCGGCCTCCATCGGGCCGTCGCGGGCTTCGCGTTGCAGCTGTTCGATGATGGCGTCGAGCGTCGCCTGGCTGGGCAAGGACGCCCCGGCGTGGTTGAAGTGCACGATGCCGGACTGGCAACCGGGCGTGGCTTCTCGCAAGTGCTGGACTTGCAGCGGGGTCATGGCTGCAGCTCGAAAATGGCGTCCACTTCCACGGCGACACCAGCCGGCAGACTGCAGACCCCTACGGCGGTGCGCACGTGCCGGCCCTTGTCGCCGAGGGCATTGACCAGCAGGTTCGAAGCGCCATTGGCGACCAGGCTTTGGCGCTGGAAGTCGGCGCTGCTGGCAATGAACACGCCCAGGCGCAGGATACGCACCACCCGCGACAGGTCATCGCCCAACGCGTCGCTCAATTGCCCCAGCAGGCCCAGCGCCGCCAATTCCGCCGCTTGGGCGCCATCTTCATCGCTGAGAGAATCGCCCAGCCGGCCAAGGTAGGCAGGTTTGCCATCGGCCATGGGAATTTGTCCCGAGATGAACAGCTGGTGTTGGCTGATCACATGATTGACGTAGTTGGCAGCGGGTTGGCTGGGCGTGGGCAGTGTCAGGCCGAGGGCGTGTACGCGCTGGCGGATGGAATTGGTCATGGTGAAATCCTCTGGTGTCAGAAGGTTCCAGCATGTTGGCGGTGGCGAGGGGCGACAAACGGATAGATCTCATCCGACGTATCGAAAAACCTCACGCGTCGGCACACGCCTGCTTCAACCACTGGCTGAAGCATTCAGCCGCCTCACTGAGCGGGCGCTGAGGTGCGATCAGCCAATAGCCGATATCGCTGTGATAGGGCGGCCAGTCAAAGGCCTCTACCAGGCTGCCGTCCTGGAGCCTGCGTTCGATCAGGCGATGGCGGCCCATGGCGATCCCCTGGCCGGCCACGGTCGCTTCGACCACGATGTTGTAGTCATGCAGCATCACGCGGGGGTGGTGATCTAGGTTGACCTGGTAATGGGCCGACCAATCGGTCCACTCGAAAGGGCGGTGGGAGGTCGCCATCAACAGCGCGCCCCTGGCGATCTGCCTGGCTTTGAACCCAGGGCTGCATACCGGTGACAGGGTTTCGGCCATCAGGCGTGTGGCGCGCACGTCGGGCCAGTCGCCCTTGCCGTAGCGGATGGCCAGGTCAACCTCGGCCGTGGCGACGTTGGCCAGTTGAATGGCGGGCAGCAACTCCACCTGGATATGCGGGTAGCACCGTAGAAACTCGGCCAGGCGCGGCGCCAGCCATAACGTGGCAAAGGATGCCAGCAAGCCGATACGCAACACACTGGCGCTGGGCGCACCCCGTTGGTTGCGCGTCGCAGCGGCGATGGCGTCCAGGGCAGGGCGGATTTGCGCGTAGTAATCTTGCCCGGCCAACGTCAGGTCAATCGCACGGGTTCGCCGGATAAACAACGGTTTGCCCAGGTGGTGTTCGAGCTTATGTACCTGGTGGCTCAGCGCGCTTTGGGTCACCGACAACTCGTTGGCCGCCTTGATAAAACTCAAGTGCCGCGCCACGGCCTCGAAGGCGCGCAGGGCCAGAAGCGGTGGAAGGTCGTTGTGCAAGGCCACCTGGATGCGCCTCCTGGGCAGGGTAGAAAGTGCCGATTTTGGTCGATGGCCTGCATTTTGTCGCCCGCTTAATTGCCGTCGGGCGGGGCAGGCCGCATTATTGAGGCATTCCCGCCACGACGTAAGCCAAGCCATGAGTGATGACGACAAGCTGATCGACCTGAACGCCGAACGTGCCAAGCGCGTGCACGACCTCAATGACAAACGCTTGAATGAAGTGCGCCAAGCCTTTGAACAAGCCATGCCCTTGGGCAAGCCCAAGAAAAAGTCCAAGAACAAGCCGAAAAAGCGTTGAAACGCCCTGCATCCATTGATGCAGGTCAGTTATTCCCCTTCTTTACGCCCCGTTGTGGGCGACATTGATCCTGGTCAATTTCCCACTGCGCCTTCTCCATTAACTTAGCCCTATCGCAACAGGGCAAGTGCAGGAGGCCGGTCATGTTTTTCGATAATGTGGTTTTCGCCGGAGTGCTGACTGTTAGCCTCATGGTGCTGTTTTTTGTAGGGTTTGGATTTTTTATCTGGAAAGACGCGAACAAGCGTAAAAAACCTTAAGTCTTTCCAGGTTACATGAGCACGCAAGGCATTTTGGGCGACTTCGGTCGCCCTTTTTTTTGGCTCGTTCCCACGCAGAGCGTGGGAACGAGCATAAAAAAAGGTGCGACCCTCGCGGATCGCACCTTTTTTATTGCCGGCTGGCTATCAGTTGCCCAAAGCCTTGGACGCCAACCAGAACAACCCGGCCGAAAGGCCTACGGTCGCTGGCAAGGTCAATACCCAGGCCATCAGGATGGTCTTGACGGTGCCACCTTGCAGGCCGCTTTTGTTGGCAACCATGGTGCCCGCCACGCCAGAAGACAGGACGTGGGTGGTGGACACTGGCAGGGCGAAGATATTGGCAAAGCCGATCATGGTGGCCGTGGTGATTTGCGCCGACATGCCCTGGGCATAGGTCATGCCTTGCTTGCCGATCTTCTCACCGATGGTCAGTACCACGCGCTTCCAGCCCACCATGGTGCCCAGGCCCAGGGCCAGTGCGACCGCGAGAATCACCCAGAACGGAGCATACTCGGTGGTGGCGGTCAGGTCTTTGCGCAGCTTGTCCAGGTCTGACTTCTCACGGGAGTCCAGGCCTGGCAGCTTGCCGACCTTTTTCGCGGTGTCATCCAGGCAAAGCAGGTAGCGACGCACTTCGATGCGGTGGTCGGCCGTCAGCGAGTGGTAGTCCGAAACGCCCTTGAGGGTGCCCAGCAGCGCGTTGATCGTCGGTTCGGTCTGCTGCGGGTTGCAGCGGAACTTGCCCGGCAGGTCATCCTTCACGCTTTTGCCCAGGGCCAGGAACTCACCGAGGGTCTCGTGGTTGCGCTGGTAGAACTGGTTCAGGTGCAGGGTGGCGTCGCGGGTACGTTCGATCTGGTAAGTGGTGCTGCCCAGGTCCAATACGAACTGCGCCGGCACGATACCGATCAGTACCAGCATGATCAGGCCGATGCCTTTCTGGCCATCGTTGGAGCCGTGCACGAAGCTTACAGCCATGGCCGAAATCACCAGGACCAGGCGGTTCCAGAACGGCGGGTGCTTCTTGTCGTCGAGTTTGCGGCGCTGGTCCGGGGTCTTGTGCATCTTAGACAGCGGGCGCCACCACTTCAGGCCGATCAGCACCAGGGCGGCGACCAGGAAGCCCGCCATCGGCGAGAACACCAGGGAGGCGCCGATATCCACGGCCTTCTGCCAGTTCACACCGTCAGCCAGGGGGATGTCGTTGATCAACGCGTTGGCCAGGCCGACACCAAGGATCGAGCCGATCAGGGTGTGGGAGCTGGAGGCGGGGATACCGAAGTACCAGGTGCCCAGGTTCCAGGTGATCGCCGCCGCCAACAACGAGAAGACCATTGCCAAGCCGTGGCCGGTGTTCACATTGATCAGTAACTCCACCGGCAGCAAGTGCACGATGGCGTAGGCGACACCGACACCGCCGAGCAATACGCCGAGGAAATTGAACACCCCGGAGAAGAACACGGCCAGGTGTGGCGGCATGGCTTTGGTATAGATGACTGTGGCCACCGCGTTAGCGGTGTCATGAAAGCCATTGATGAACTCGAAGGCGAGGACAAAGGCCAGGGCGAGCAACAGGCTCACGAGAACCCAAGCATCCAGTCCGCTGAATAAATCGATCATGAAGGTTTTCTGACCCGGTCGTAAGGGGGCGCGATTATGCCAGAAAACATCAGTAATCGATGCATTAGCTGCTCATCGGTAACAATCTTCCTGGAAAAAAAACCGGCAAGACACACGTATCCCAGGGTTTTCGGGGCTTTGGCAAGTCTTTGATTTATAAAGCGCGGGCCGCGGAAGGCGGGCTTTTGTCATGAAAATGCCATGCCTGAAACATTTGTATGAAATTTCGTGGGTGGCTGTAGGTTACTGACCAGCGGCCGCTGAACCAGTGGTTGACCGGCAGCGACTGCAAGGCGCTGAACTCGACCAAAGTGCTCAGGGCTCCTCGGTCTTGAGTTCCTGCTCGATTTTTTGGATTTCCTGGGCAAATGCCTGATCCAGCAGGCTGGCTCGTTTGCGCCATGGTTTGCGTTCCGGCTCAGGTTGCGCGGCGTAGGTGGTGACTTCCCCGCCGTAGACGTCCTTGTAACGTTGCTCCTGGCGCTCAAGTTCCGCGCGCAGTTCATCTTTCGTCACAGTATTACCTAATTGAGTTGAGTTATTGATTGCGCAGTGTCATGCCTGAAAGTCGTGCTCGGGGCGATTCCAAATAGAACAGTAGAACCGTTCAAGTTGGTATACGGGCCTGAGGGCCGTTCTTTTAAGCGAGTACTTGTGGCCGGCGTTGCCTGCAGCCTGCAATGCCTGGTGAGCTCCCCTCCCGATAGTGATACCGGGCTGACCTCTGCACAGGTTGCATTATAGCGGCGCATTTGAAGAACACTATCATCATGAAGTTAAAAAGCGTCAACGGCGTGCTTGGGTTTTGTTACATATCGCCGACGTATTTGTGAACAGCGTCATCTTCATATCTGTATTCATACTGATAGAAGGGTAAATGCCTACACTTTTCGGCGACATCAGCTAAATCTCGAACGTTATCTGCGGGATCTGCACCCATGCCGGCCAAATTGCGATAATCGCATGGTTGTCCGATAATCGCCCAATGTTACCGGCGTTGACTTGTGCAGGGCGGCCGGCACGGCTTGTAATAGCCGCCAACCCTCCCGTGGTGATAACAAGAGAAGGCCCGTTGAAATGAACGATCAATTGCGCAACTCCTTTGCATCAGTGGCGCCGCCGATCGTGGCTTCACCGGCCAAGCGCATCCAGGCATTCACCGGTGATCCGGATTTCATGACGTCCCTGGCCCGTGGCCTGGCCGTGGTGCAGGCGTTCCAGGAGCGCAAGCGTCACCTGACCATCGCCCAGATCAGCCACCGCACCGAAATTCCCCGCGCCGCCGTGCGCCGTTGCCTGCACACCTTGATCAAGCTCGGCTACGCCACCACGGATGGGCGCACCTACTCGCTGTTGCCCAAGGTGCTGACCCTCGGTCACGCCTATCTGTCGTCCACACCGCTGGCCGTTTCGGCACAGCCTTATCTGGACCGCATGAGCGAGCAGCTCCATGAAGCCTGCAACATGGCTACCCTGGAAGGCGATGACATCCTCTATATCGCCCGTTCCGCCACCACCCAGCGGCTGATCTCGGTTGACCTGTCGGTGGGCGGGCGCCTGCCTGCGTATTGCACGTCCATGGGTCGCATTCTGCTGGCCGCCCTCGACGATGCCTCGCTGCAGGATTATCTCGACCATGCCGACCTGCAAACCAAGACCAGCCGCACCCTGACAACACCGCAAGCGTTATTCGAATGCCTGCAACAGGTGCGTCAGCAGGGCTGGTGCATTGTCGACCAGGAACTGGAGCAGGGCCTGCGCTCCATCGCGGTGCCGGTGTATGACGCGTCCGGCCAGGTATTGGCCGCGCTGAATGTCAGCACCCACGCCGGTCGGGTCAGCCGCAGCGAGTTGGAGCAGCGCTTTTTGCCGAGCATGCTCAGCGCCAGCCGTGAGCTGAGTGCGCAGCTGTTTGCCTAAGCTGTTCGGTGACCGCACAGATCCCGGCGGGCTCGATTGACGGTGTTTCCCTTGGCTTATTAATGTGCGGCAGCGCTCTGAGGAGCTGCCCAATAAGAATGACGGCCCCAGGTCGTCAGCCCGCCATCGGTGTGGAATAAAAATAATGAATCAGCCTTCTGTCGGTACCACCCTGGACGTACAGTCCTTTATCAACACCCAGCCACTCTCGCGCTATCAGTGGCGCGTGGTGATCCTGTGTTTCCTGATTGTCTTTCTCGACGGCCTCGATACAGCCGCCATGGGCTTTATTGCGCCGGCACTGTCCCAGGACTGGGGCATCGACCGCGCCAGCCTGGGCCCGGTGATGAGCGCCGCGTTGATCGGCATGGTGTTTGGCGCACTCGGTTCCGGCCCGCTGGCCGACCGCTTTGGCCGCAAAGTCGTGCTGGTCGGCGCGGTGTTGGTGTTTGGTGCGTTCAGCCTGGCGTCGGCCTACAGCACCAATGTCGACCAGTTGCTGGTGCTGCGCTTTCTCACCGGCCTGGGCCTGGGCGCCGGCATGCCGAATGCCACCACCTTGCTGTCTGAATACACCCCCGAGCGGCATAAATCCTTGTTGGTGACCAGCATGTTCTGTGGCTTCAACCTCGGCATGGCCGGTGGTGGGTTTATTTCGGCCAAGCTGATTCCCGCGTTCGGCTGGCACAGCCTGTTGCTGATAGGCGGCATCCTGCCGTTGATCCTGGCGGTGGTGCTGTTGGTGTGGCTACCGGAATCTGCCCGCTACCTGGTGGTACGCAATCGAGGCACCGACAAGGTACGCAAGACCCTTGCCCCCATCGAGCCAAACATCGTTGCCCAGGCCACTCAGTTCAGCGTACCGGAGCAAAAAACCGTCAAGGCCCGCAATGTGTTCGCGGTGATCTTCTCGGGCACCTACAGCGCTGGCACGTTGCTGTTGTGGCTCACGTACTTCATGGGCCTGGTGATTGTTTACCTGCTGACCAGTTGGCTCCCCACTTTGATGCGTGACAGCGGCGCGAGCATGGAACAGGCCGCGTTTATCGGCGCGCTGTTCCAGTTTGGTGGAGTATTGAGCGCGGTGGGCGTGGGCTGGGCGATGGACCGGTTCAACCCGCACAAAGTGATCGGCACTTTCTATCTGCTGGCCGGGGTGTTTGCCTACGCGGTGGGGCAGAGCCTGGGCAACATCACGCTGTTGGCCACCCTGGTGCTGGTCGCCGGGATGTGCGTCAACGGTGCGCAATCGGCAATGCCATCCCTGGCAGCACGTTTCTACCCCACCCAAGGCCGTGCCACCGGGGTGTCATGGATGCTCGGCATCGGCCGCTTCGGCGCGATTCTGGGGGCGTGGATGGGCGCTACTTTGCTGGGCCTGGGCTGGAACTTCGAGCAGGTGCTTACGGCACTGGTGATTCCGGCGGCATTGGCCACGGCAGCGGTGGTGATCAAGGGCATGGTCAGCCATGCCGATGCCACCTGAAACCAATCGCTACCCCTGTGGGAGCTGGCTTGCCTGCGATATCGGTGCTGAATCCACTCGCGCCATCGCAGGCAAGCCAGCTCCCACATTGACCCTGTTCCTTACAATGGTTAGTTAAGCAACAATCGGTTCGATAATCGAACACTCAGTCGATTATCGGATTGTTCGGCCCATTTCCCCGGCTTAACCTTCAAGCACTTCGGCGCCACCTCAGCGCCTTTTTCGATCAACACCGGGAGCCCAACCCCATGGCTGAAATCCTCACCCTGCGTGATGCGGTCAAGCGCTTCGTGAACGACGGCGATACCGTCGCCCTCGAAGGCTTCACCCACCTGATCCCTACGGCCGCAGGCCATGAAATCATTCGTCAGGGCAAGAAAGACCTGACGCTGGTGCGCATGACGCCTGACCTGATCTACGACCAGTTGATCGGTGCCGGCTGTGCGCGCAAGTTGATTTTCTCCTGGGGCGGCAACCCGGGCGTGGGTTCCCTGCATCGGCTGCGCGACGCGGTAGAGAAACAATGGCCGCAAGCGCTGGAGATCGAAGAGCACAGCCACGCCGACCTGGCCAATGCCTACGTCGCCGGTGCCTCCGGCCTGCCGTTCGCGGTGTTGCGTGCCTACGCCGGTTCCGACTTGCCCAAGGTCAACCCGCTGATCAAGACCGTCACCTGCCCCTTCACCGGCGAAGTGCTGGCGGCGGTGCCGTCGGTGCGTCCGGACATTACCGTGATTCATGCGCAGAAAGCCGACCGCAAAGGCAACGTGCTGCTCTGGGGCATTCTCGGGGTGCAGAAGGAAGCGGCCCTGGCGGCCAAGCGCTGCATCGTCACCGTCGAGGAAATCGTCGACGACCTGAATGCGCCGATGAACAGCTGCGTGCTGCCGACCTGGGCGCTGACGGCGGTGTGTCACGTACCCGGTGGTGCCCATCCGTCCTACGCTCACGGCTACAACGAGCGGGATAACCGTTTCTACCAGGCGTGGGACCCGATTGCCCGCGACCGTGGCACCTTTACCGCCTGGATCGACGAATACATCCACGGCACTGCCGACTTCAGTGAATTCCAGGCCAAGCTGGCCGCCGCGCAGGAGGCTAAGTAATGGCTTATTCCACCAATGAAATGATGACCGTCGCCGCCGCACGACGCCTCAAGAACGGCTCGGTGTGCTTCGTCGGCATCGGCCTGCCATCGAAGGCGGCCAACCTGGCGCGCCTGACATCGTCGCCGGATGTGGTGCTGATCTACGAGTCGGGCCCGATTGGGGCCAAGCCCAGTGTGTTGCCGCTGTCCATCGGCGATGGCGAGCTGGCGGAGACCGCCGACACCGTGGTGCCCACCGGTGAGATCTTTCGCTACTGGTTGCAGGGCGGGCGCATTGATGTCGGCTTTCTCGGTGCGGCCCAGGTCGACCGTTTCGGCAATATCAACACCACCGTGGTCGGTGATTATCACCAGCCCAAAGTGCGTTTGCCGGGTGCCGGTGGCGCGCCGGAAATCGCAGGTTCAGCCAAGAGCGTGTTGATCATCCTTAAGCAATCGTCCCGTTCGTTTGTGGACAAACTGGACTTCATCACCTCCGTCGGTCACGGCGAAGGTGGCGACTCACGCAAGCGTCTGGGCCTGCCCGGCGCCGGCCCGGTGGGCATCATTACCGACCTGTGCATCATGGAGCCGGAGGAGGGCAGCCATGAGTTCGTGGTCACTGCGCTGCATCCGGGCGTGACCCGCGAGCAAGTGGTCGCCGCCACCGGCTGGGCGATTCGCTTTGCCGACCAGGTGAGCACCACCGCTGAACCCACCGAGACCGAACTGACCGCCCTGCGTGACCTCGAAGCGCGCACCGCGGCTGCCCACGGCCAAGCACCGGGAGAAGCCTGATGCGCGAGGTTTTTATTTGTGATGCCATTCGCACACCTATCGGCCGTTTCGGCGGTGGCCTGTCCACGGTGCGTGCCGACGACCTGGCGGCGCTGCCGATCAAGGCGCTGATCGAGCGCAACCCGTCGGTGGACTGGAGCGCCGTAGACGAAGTCTTCCTCGGCTGCGCCAACCAGGCAGGTGAAGACAACCGCAACGTGGCACGCATGGCGTTGCTGCTGGCGGGGCTGCCGGAAAGTATTCCTGGAGTGACCCTCAACCGCCTGTGCGCCTCGGGCATGGATGCCATCGGCACCGCTTTTCGTGCGATTGCCAGTGGTGAAATGGAGCTGGCGATTGCCGGTGGCGTCGAATCGATGTCCCGCGCTCCGTTTGTGATGGGCAAGGCCGACGCGGCGTTCTCGCGCAACATGAAGTTGGAAGACACCACCATTGGCTGGCGCTTTATCAACCCGCTGATGAAGGCCCAGTACGGCGTGGATGCCATGCCGCAGACGGCCGATAACGTGGCCGATGACTATCAGGTTTCCCGCGTCGACCAGGACGCTTTCGCCCTGCGCAGCCAGCAACGCACCGCCGCTGCCCAGGCCGCCGGGTTCTTTGCCGAGGAAATCGTTCCGGTGCGGGTCGCCCATAAAAAAGGCGAAACCCTGGTGGAACACGATGAACACCCACGGGACACCACGTTGGAAGCCCTGGCCAAGCTCAAGCCGGTCAACGGCGCGGACAAGACCGTCACTGCTGGCAATGCCTCGGGCGTCAACGATGGCGCCGCCGCGCTGATCCTCGCCAGCGCCGAGGCCGTCAAGCAACACGGCCTCACCGCCCGCGCCCGTGTGCTGGGCATGGCCAGTGCTGGTGTAGCCCCGCGCGTGATGGGCATCGGCCCGGTGCCGGCGGTGCGCAAACTGGTGGAGCGCCTTGGGTTGGCTGTCACCGACTTTGATGTGATCGAACTCAACGAAGCCTTCGCCAGCCAAGGCCTGGCGGTGCTGCGCGAGCTGGGTATTGCGGACGATGCGCCCCAGGTCAACCCCAACGGCGGCGCCATTGCCCTCGGCCATCCCTTGGGGATGAGTGGTGCGCGGTTGGTGATGACGGCCCTGCACCAATTGGAAAAAACCGGCGGCAGCAAAGGCCTGGCGACCATGTGCGTGGGCGTCGGCCAAGGCTTGGCCCTGGCGATTGAACGCGTCTGATCAATAAAAGAGGATTGCTCCATGAGTGACAAGCCCGGTTACCGGCGCCCGCAAGCGGGCACTCAACCTGATTACCTGCACCCGGCCTACCAGTCGACGAACCTGCGTTCGCCGTCCCAGCCTTTGGTGTTCCTGCCCCATTCCTTGTCGGAAATCACCGGCCCGACCATCGGCGCCGAACGTATCAATGAGAAGGACAACGACCTGACAGCCCAGCATGAGGGCGAGCCGCAAGGCGAGCGCATCATCATTCATGGCCGTGTGCTGGACGAAAACGGCCTGCCAGTGCCGGGCATCCTCGTGGAGATCTGGCAGGCCAATGCCGCCGGCCGCTACAACCACAAGCGCGACCTGCACGATGCACCCCTGGACCCGAACTTCACCGGCACCGGGCGCACCGTCACCGACGCCGATGGCTGGTACCAGTTCCAGACCATCAAGCCCGGCGCCTACCCGTGGGGCAACCACCACAACGCCTGGCGCCCGGCGCATATCCACTTTTCGCTGTTCGGCCCCAGCGTGCTGACGCGCCTGGTGACGCAAATGTATTTCCCGGGTGACCCGTTGCTGGAGTACGACCCGATCTACAACTGCGTGCCGGATACCAGCGCCAAGCAACGCTTGATCGCTAGCTTCGACCTGGAAAAAACCATTCCTTCCTATGCCCTCGGCTACCGCTGGGACATCGTCCTGCGCGGCCGCGACGCCACGCCGATGGAGAAATGAGATGACACTCAACGCGACCACGTCCCACACCGTCGGGCCGTATTACCACATTGGCCTGACCTGGCTGAACCGTGAAGACCTGACCGTCACCGCCACCCTTGGCGAACGCGTGGCGATCAGCGGGCAAGTGGTGGACGGCAACGGTGATGTCGTCAACGACGCCATGCTGGAAGTCTGGCAGGCCAACGCCGTCGGCAAATATGCTCACCCCGAAGACGAGCAGGACAAAGCGCTCGACCCGAACTTCGAAGGCTTCGGCCGCGTGCCGGTGGATGCCGAAGGGCGTTTTCGTTTTACCACCATCAAGCCGGGCAGTGTGCCGGGGCTCAAGGGCACCACCCAGGCGCCGCATTTGGTGGTGCTGGTGTTTGCCCGTGGGTTGGTGAAGCACTTGCTGACGCGGATTTATTTTGACGGTGAGGCCTTGAACGGCGATGACCCGTTGCTGGCGTGTGTGCCGGCAGAACGTCGTGGCACCTTGATTGCCCAGGCGGATGCGGCAGGGGTATATCAGTGGAATGTGATTTTGCAGGGCACAGATAAGGAAACGGTGTTCTTCGACTATTGAGTTGGCTGTTGACGATCGTTCCCACGCTCTGCGTGGTAATGCATCCCGTGACGCTGCGCGTCACCCGCGAACGGCAGGACGCGGAGCGTCCCATGCGGCATTCCCACGCAGAGCGTGGGAACGATCATCCAGGCTCCACCTATCCAAAAGTCTGCTTGCGGAACAGGGTTGTTGCAAAGTATGTCTAGGCTATAACCGTTCCCACTGAGTAAAAAACATGACAACAAAAACCAGCCACTACACCGGAGAAGAACGCAGCAAACGGATCTTTGCGATTGTCGGTGCGTCCTCCGGCAACCTGGTCGAATGGTTCGACTTCTACGTCTATGCCTTCTGCGCGATTTATTTTGCCCCGGCGTTTTTCCCCTCGGACGACCCCACGGTGCAGTTGCTCAACACCGCCGGTGTGTTTGCCGCCGGGTTCCTGATGCGACCGATCGGTGGTTGGTTGTTTGGCCGGGTGGCCGACAAGCACGGGCGCAAGAACTCGATGATGATCTCGGTGCTGATGATGTGCGGCGGCTCCCTGGTCATCGCCTTCCTGCCCACTTATAACGACATCGGTGCCTGGGCCCCGGCGCTGCTGTTGGTGGCACGACTGTTCCAGGGCTTGTCAGTGGGCGGCGAATACGGCACCACGGCCACCTACATGAGTGAAGTCGCGCTCAAGGGCCAGCGTGGCTTCTTTGCTTCGTTCCAGTACGTGACCCTGATCGGCGGCCAGTTGCTGGCGGTGCTGGTGGTGGTGATCCTGCAACAGATCCTCACCGAAGAAGAACTGCGTGCCTGGGGCTGGCGCATCCCGTTTGTGATCGGCGCCATAGCCGCCGTGATCTCCCTGCTGCTGCGTCGCACCCTGAAAGAAACCACCAGCAAGGAAATGCGCGAAGACAAGGACGCCGGCAGTATCGTCGCGCTGTTTCGCGACCACGGCAAAGCTTTCATTACGGTGCTGGGCTACACCGCCGGCGGCTCGCTGATTTTCTATACCTTCACCACCTACATGCAGAAGTACCTGGTGAACACCGTCGGCATGCACGCCAAGACCTCGAGCTACATCATGACCGGCGCGCTGTTCCTGTACATGTGCATGCAGCCGCTGTTCGGCATGTTGGCCGACAAGATCGGCCGGCGTAATTCGATGCTCTGGTTTGCCGGCCTTGGCACGTTGTTCACAGTGCCGATCCTGCTGACTTTGAAAACCGTGACCAGCCCGTTTTTGGCATTTGTGCTGATCACCCTGGCCTTGGCGATTGTCAGCTTCTACACCTCCATCAGCGGCCTGGTCAAAGCGGAGATGTTTCCGCCGCAGGTGCGTGCCTTGGGCGTGGGCCTGGCCTATGCGGTGGCTAACGCGGTGTTTGGCGGTTCGGCAGAAGTGGTCGCGCTGAGCCTCAAATCCATCGGCATGGAAAACACCTTTTATTGGTACGTCACCGCGATGATGGCGGTGGCCTTCCTGTTCAGCTTGCGCCTGCCGAAACAGGCGGCGTACCTGCATCACGATCTGTAAGGGATGAGTTATGACGTTGCGCACGAGCAATCAACTGTTCGACGCTTATTTCACTGCTGACAGCATGGCCGAGGTGTTCTGTGACCAGGGGCGCTTGCAGGGCATGCTGGATTTCGAAGCCGCGCTGGCTCGGGCGCAGGCCCAGGTAGGGTTGATCCCCCAGGCCGCCGTCGCACCGATTGCCCAGGCGTGCCTGGCGTCGCTGTATGACGTGGATGCCCTTGGCAGCGCGATTGCCACGGCGGGCAACTCTGCGATTCCACTGGTGAAGGCGTTGGGCAAGTTGATCGCCAGTGAGGACGCCGACGCCGAGCGTTATGTACACCTGGGCGCAACCAGTCAGGATGTGATGGACACCGGCCTGGTGCTGCAACTGCGCCGTGGGGTGGAGTTGATCGAGGCCGACCTGGCTCGCCTGGGGGAGGTGTTGGCCGCCCAGGCTCAGCGTTACGCCACCGTGCCGTTGGCCGGGCGTACCTGGTTGCAGCACGCGACGCCGGTCACCCTGGGGATGAAAATCGCCGGTTGGCTGGGCGCGGTGACGCGCAGTCGCCAGCGCCTGGCCGAATTGAAACCGCGCCTGTTGGTGCTGCAATTTGGCGGCGCGTCGGGCACTTTGGCGGCCCTCGGCGAACACGCCATGCCTGTGGCCGAGGCCTTGGCCGCCGAGTTGCAACTGGGCTTGCCGGAGCAACCCTGGCACACCCAGCGTGACCGCCTGGTGGAGTTTGCCAGCCTGCTCGGTCTGATCGCCGGTAGCCTCGGCAAGTTGGGCCGCGATATCAGCCTGTTGATGCAGACCGAAGCGGCGGAGGTGTTCGAGCCTTCGGCGCCGGGCAAGGGCGGTTCGTCCACCATGCCGCACAAGCGTAACCCGGTGGGCGCCGCGGTGCTGATCAGCGCAGCCACCCGCGTACCCGGCCTGGTGGCGACAATGTTCAGCGCCATGCCCCAGGAGCACGAACGCAGCCTGGGCTTGTGGCATGCC
The DNA here is from genome assembly GCA_016432905.1 of Hoplolaimus galeatus. Lineage (NCBI taxonomy): Eukaryota > Metazoa > Nematoda > Chromadorea > Rhabditida > Hoplolaimidae > Hoplolaimus > Hoplolaimus galeatus. The sequence continues at coordinate 412,631 of JAEHOL010000001.1, forward strand.
GAATGGGAAACCTTGCCGGAAATTTGCCGCCTGGTATCCGGTGCCTTGCATCAGGCAATTCTGGTCAGTGAAGGGCTGGAGGTGAATGCCGAACGCATGGCACAGAACCTCGACCTGACCCAAGGCCTGGTACTGGCCGAAGCGGTGAGTATCGTGCTCGCCCAACGCTTGGGCCGTGACACCGCGCACCATCTGCTGGAACAGTGCTGCAAACGTGCGGTCGCCGAGCAGCGCCATTTGCGCGCGGTACTGGCGGATGAGCCGCACGTCACCGCCGAGCTGTCGGCGGCTGAACTGGATCGCCTGCTCGACCCTGCCCACTACCTGGGCCAGGCGTCTACCTGGGTCACGCGTGCGGTGACCGAACATTTTGCTTTGACTGCCTGAGGAGACCGCTGTGGCTTTTGTACAACTCGCCGAGGGCGAACTGCATTACCAACTCGAGGGGCCCGCCGACGCACCGGTATTGGTGCTGTCCAATTCCCTGGGTACCGACCTGCATATGTGGGACATCCAGATACCGGCTTTTACCGAGCATTTTCGTGTGCTGCGATTCGACACCCGTGGCCACGGCCAATCCCTGGTGACCGAGGGGCCTTACAGCATCGAGCAACTGGGCCGAGACGTGATCGCGCTGCTGGATGCGCTGGATATCCAGAGGGCGCATTTTTGCGGACTGTCCATGGGCGGCTTGATCGGCCAATGGCTGGGCATTCATGCCGGCGAGCGCCTGCACCGCCTGGTGGTGTGTAATACCGCGGCCAAGATCGGCACGCCCGAGGTGTGGAACCCGCGTATCGAAATGGTCCTGCGTGATGGCGCAGCCGCGATGGTGGCGCTGCGCGATGCGTCGATTGCGCGCTGGTTCACCGCGGATTTCGCCGCTGCCAACCCGCATCAGGCCAAGCAGATCACCGACATGCTCGCGGCCACGTCACCCGAGGGGTATGCCGCCAACTGCGGCGCCGTGCGCGATGCGGATTTTCGTGAGCAATTGTCCTCGATCAAGGTGCCGACCCTGGTGATTGCCGGCACCGAAGACGCAGTGACGCCGCCAGCCGGCGGCCACTTTATCCAGAACCATGTGCAGGGTGCCGAGTATGCCGAGTTCTATGCGGCGCACCTGTCCAACGTGCAGGCCGGTGCTGCTTTCAGCGACCGGGTGATCGAATTTCTGCTGGCCCGCTGAGGAGCTATTTGTGGACGAAAAACAACGTTACGCCGAGGGTCTGCAGGTGCGTCGCGAAGTACTGGGCGATGCCCATGTCGACCGCAGCCTCAATGCCCTGACTGAGTTCAACAGCGAGTTCCAGGAAATGATCACCCGCCACGCCTGGGGTGACATCTGGACCCGCCCCGGCCTGCCTCGGCATACCCGCAGCCTGATCACCATCGCGATGCTGATCGGCATGAACCGCAGTGAAGAACTGAAACTGCACCTGCGTGCCGCCGCCAGCAACGGCGTGACCCGCGCCGAGATCAAGGAGGTGTTGATGCAGAGTGCGATCTACTGCGGGATCCCGGCGGCGAATGCGACGTTTCACCTGGCGGAGTCAGTGTGGGATGAGTTGGGCGTGGAGTCCCGCCAACAAGACTGAATGTGAAGGCGATCAAATGTGGGAGCTGGCTTGCCTGCGATTGCGGTGGGCCAGTCAATATTGGGCTGACTGACAGATTGCTATCGCAGGCAAGCCAGCTCCCACAGTGGATCGTCACACGTTTAGGGTATCAGTGGGAATCAGCATCCCACACCCAATTCCACACCCCCGGCAGATGCACCGGCGCGTTCACATCCTTGACCGTACGGGCCAGCGCTGCACGTTCCAGCGCGGCATGGTCGGTATAGAACGGCTCTGCCGCTGTCTTCAATCCGTTGACCCGCGCGCTGTCCATCAGGATCTGCAAGTACTCTTGCATATGCCGCGCGGTGTAGCGGTTGATGTCATGGAAGGTCACCACTACCGGGATCACACCCTCCACTGTCGGTAGTTCACCCAAGGCGATGCGTTCGCGTACCACCGACAGTTGCCGATCCAGGTTGGCCCGCCGACGCGGGCTGGCGTTGAAGCCCCAGATCTTGCCGTCATTGGCACTCAGGTCCGTCAGCAGTACGTGCATGCCGTGGCGTTGGTAGGCGGCGAAGGTGCGCTTGTCGTAGTTCCAGAAGGGGGGGCGTACCAGCACGGGGCGCGCCCCCGTGATGGCGGCAATGTCTGCGGCCCCTTCGGTAAGGGTGTGTTCCAGGGTGGCATCGTTCAGCCAGCGATGATTGGTGTGAAACGCCGTGGCGGTGTGAAAGGCCAGGACATGGCCAGCGGCGAATTCACGTTCCATGGTCTTGCGCCCCCGGGCACTGCCGCCGGAGCGAGCGGCTTCGGTCTGCAGGAAGAACACCGCCTTGATTCCCGGCAGCACCGGGTTGTTGGCCAGGTCCGCCACTACCGAACGGCTCGGATTGTTGTAGCCCGAGGCGCTTGGGCCGTCATCGAAGGTCAGCAAAAAGCGGATCGGCGCCTGGGCCAGCAGGCGCTGTTCGGTCTGTGGCGTCAGGGCGATGGGGGCGCTGATGCAGCCCCCCAGGCTCAAGGCCAGGGCAAACAGTACGATTGCTGTAGCGAAGGATTTCATGCCGTGCAGGGCCCGAGTAAAGGCCGCTGCTGGGGGGATCAGCAGCGGCAGGCGCGCACCATACAGTAAGTGCTATGCCGGTTTACAGCAGACTGATCGGATAGCTGACGATCAACCGGTTCTCATCGAACTCGTTGTTGCTGTAGTCCCTGCGCATGCTCGAATTGCGCCAGCGCACGTTGAGGTTTTTCAGCGTGCCGCTTTGCACCGTATAGCCTACTTCGGTCTCGCGGCCCCATTCCTTGCCGTCGGTGATGGTGCCGGTGTGCACGTTGCTGCCGCTGATATAGCGGTTCATCAGGGTCAGGCCCGGTACACCGAGGGCGGCGAAGTTGTAGTCGTGGCGAACCTGCCAGGATTTTTCCTGTGCGTTGTCATAGCTGGAGTTGTAGCTGTCGTTGGCCAGGGTGCCGCCGCTGGTGCCGTTGACGCGCATCCAGGCACTGTCGCCGGTGAGTTTTTGCAGGCCGACGTAGAAGGTGTTGCCGCCGTACCTGGCCGAGAACAAACCGGACCAGGTTTTGTTGTCCAGGTCCCCGGCACGGGCGCTGCCGTCGTCCTTGCCGTAGAAGAAGCCCAGGTTGGCGCCCAGGGTCCAGTCGCCCACAGGCTGGCTGTGGATCAGATTGACGAACTGCTGGCTGTAGATGTCCTTGAGCTGGGCATTCCACACGCCGACTTGGGTGTGTTTGTCGTTGAACGCGTATTCGGCGCCCTGGAAATTGAAACGGTCGGAGGTGAAGGCGGTTTTGCCGAACATCGACATGTCGCTCATGCTGCCGTCGTCCCGCGGGCTGTTGGCGCGGAATTGGCCGCCATAGAGGGTCAGGCCGTCGATTTCCTTCGAGGTGATCTGCCCACCACGCAGGGTCTGTGGCAGGGAGCGGCCATCGTCGGAACGCAGGATCGGCAGCACCGGCATCCATTCGCCCACCTTCAACTCGGTCTTGGAAAAGCGCGCCTTGAATGCCACGCCCAGCCGACCAAATTCATCGGCTGGCCGACCGTCATGGTCCAGCGGCAGCAACTGCGTGCCGCCCGTGCCACGCCCGCCATCAAGCTTGAGCGAGTACAAGCCCAGCACATCCACACCAAAACCGACTGTGCCTTGGGTGAACCCGGACTTGGCGTCGAGAATGAAACTTTGCGTCCACTCCTGCGCGCCACCCTGAGCCTTCGTAGGATTGGTGTAGTTGCGGTTGAAGAAGAAATTACGCAGGTTGAGGTTGGCGCTGGCGTCTTCGAGAAAGCCGTGATCCTGGGCGAGAACGGGCAGGGCAGAACTGGCTATAGCAGCCGCCAGCAACAGCTGGCGCGGTTGGAAAGTGCTCATGGTGTGAACCTGTTGTTATTGGGTTTATGCAGGTGGCGGCCATGGTGCGCGGCGGTGCGGGGGCGATGAAAGTAGGGGAAGGTGGGTTGTGGGCGATGATCGAACGCAAGTTGTGAGGGCAACAATGCAGGCATAAAAAAACCGCTTCCGGTGAGGGAAGCGGTTTTTCACACCTGCGCTATCAGAACAACTTCAACGGCGGCGCTTGTTCTTTCAACGGCTCGTTCTTCGCAGTCTGCTCGTTCCAGCCACCGCCGAGGGCCTTGTACAGGTTGACCTCGCTGGTGAGCTGCGCCAGGCGATCGGTGATCAGCGATTGCTGGGCACTGAACAGTTGGCGCTGGGCGTCGAGGAAGGTCAGGTTGCTGTCGACACCAATGCGGTAGCGACGCTCGGCCAGGCGGTAGTAATCCTGGTTAGCCTCGACGAAGCCGCGTTGGGCATCCAGTTGCTGCTTGTAGGTCGCACGCGCGGCCAAGCCGTCGGAGACTTCCTGGAAGCCGGTCTGGATGGCCTTCTCATAGTTGGCCACGTTGATCTCTTTCTGGATCTTCGAGTAGTCCAGGCTTGCGCGCAGGCTACCGGCGTTGAAGATCGGGATGTTGATCTGCGGGGCAAACGCCCAGGTCCCCGAACCGCCTTTGAACAGGCCACCCAGGGTAGGGCTGGCAGTACCGGCGCTGGCGGTCAGGCTGATGCTCGGGAAGAACGCCGCACGGGCCGCGCCGATGTTGGCGTTGGCGGCCTTGAGGTTGTACTCGGCTTGCACGATGTCTGGGCGACGTTGCAGCAGGTCCGAGGGCAACCCGGCAGGCACTTCGCTGAGCAGGTCATCGGACAGCGGCTTGCTGGCGATATTCGCCGGCAGGCCGGTGCCCAGCAGCAGGGTCAGGCTGTTTTCGTCCTGGGCCACCTGGCGGGTGTAACGCGCCAGTTGCACACGGGCGTTTTCCACCGAGGTGCGTGCCTGGCTGAGGTCGAGGGCCGAGGCCACGCCGACTTCATTGCTGCGCGAGGTGAGCTTGTAGCTTTGCTCGAACGCGGCCAGGGTGTCCTGGGTCAGCTTGAGCAGCTCCTTGTCGGCCTGCCAGGTCAGGTAGGCATTGGCCACGCTGGCCACCAGGCTGATTTGGGTGCTGCGGCGCGCTTCTTCAGTGGCGAAGTACTTTTGCAGCGCTTCTTCACTGAGGCTGCGCACGCGGCCGAACAGGTCCAGCTCATACGAACTGATGCCAAGGCCCGCCGAGTACTGGCTGGCGATGGTCGATTCGCCGGTCTGCGACAGCTTGGCCGGGGTGCGCGAACGGCTGCCGTTACCGGTGGCCGATACCGCCGGGAACAGGTCGGCACGCTGGATCTGGTATTGCGCTGCATAGGCGTCGATGTTCAGCGCCGCGACACGCAGGTCACGGTTGTTCACCAACGCGGTCTGGATCAATTGCTGCAGGGCAGGGTCATGGAAAAACTGCTTCCAGCCTTGCTCGGCAGCGGCCTGGCTCGGCGCCTGGGCCGACGAATACGCCGGCCCCTGCGGGAACTGCGCGGCCACCGGCGCTTCGGGACGCTGATAGTCAGGTATCAGCGAGCAGCCACTGAGCACGAAGGCGGTGACGGCTAGGGAAAGTAGCGACTTGCTCATTGGCCAGCCTCTTTAGGAGTTTCAGTAGTGTCTTTCTTTTTGCGTTCGCCAGCGGCGGATACCGTTGCGTAGAACAGCGGTACCCAGAAGATCGCCAGCACAGTGGCCGTGATCATACCGCCGATCACGCCGGTACCGATCGCATGCTGGCTGCCTGAGCCGGCGCCCGTGGAGATCGCCAGCGGCAATACGCCGAGCATGAACGCCAACGAGGTCATGATGATTGGGCGCAGACGCATGCGGGATGCTTCGATAGCCGCCTCGACGATGCCTTTGCCTTGCTCATGTAGTTCCTTGGCGAATTCCACGATGAGGATGGCGTTTTTCGCCGCCAGGCCCACCGTCACCAACAGGCCCACCTGGAAGAACACGTCGTTGGACAAACCGCGCATGCTGGTGGCGATCAGTGCACCGATCACACCCAGAGGTACAACCAGAATCACCGCGATCGGGATCGACCAGCTTTCGTACAGTGCTGCCAGGCACAGGAACACAACCAGCAGCGACAGTGCGTACAGCGCTGGCGCCTGGGAACCGGAAAGGCGTTCTTCGTACGACAGGCCTGTCCAGGCATAACCGATACCGGCCGGCAGTTCTTTGGCAATGCGTTCGACTTCGGCCATCGCATCACCGGTACTGTAGCCCGGTGCCGGGGTACCGAGGATTTCCATCGCCGCTACACCGTTGTATCGCGAAAGCTTGGGCGAACCGTAGATCCACTTGCCCGACGAGATGGCCGACAGCGGCACCATTTTCCCGTCGTTGCTGCGCACGTACCATTTGTCCAGGTCTTCGGGCGACATCCGGCTGGCGGCGTCGCCTTGTACATACACCTTCTTCACGCGACCACGGTCGATGAAGTCGTTGATATAGCTACCACCCAAGGCAATGGCCAGGGTCTGCTGGATATCCGCCAGGCTGATGCCTTGGGCACTGGCTTTCTCGTCGTCAACGGTCAGCTCGTACTGCGGCTCGTCGTTCACGCCGTTAGGACGCACGCCGGCCAGCACCTTGCTTTGTGCCGCCGCACCCAGGAACTGGTTACGTGCAGCCATCAGCTTGTCGTGGCCGACGCCACCCTGGTCTTGCAGGAACACGTCGAAACCCGTGGCGTTACCCAACTCCAGCACCGAAGGCGGCACGATGGCGAAAACCATGGCGTCCTTGAAGGCCCCGAAGAAGTAACCCTGGGCACGCTTGGCCACTTCGAACACCGACTGGCTCGAATCACGCTCATCCCACGGCTTGAGCATCACGAACGCAAGCCCGGAGCTCTGGCCACGACCGGCGAAGTTGAAGCCGTTCACGGTAAACACCGACTTCACCGCCTTGCCTTCGCCTGGCTCGCCTTCCTTGTCGTTCAGCAGGAAGGCGCGCATGTCGTCGACGACTTTCTGCGTGCGCTCAGCCGAAGCACCGACCGGTGTCTGCACCTGGGCGAAGATCACACCCTGGTCTTCCTCAGGCAGGAACGCGCTTGGAATACGGGTGAACATCCAGATCATGCCGGCCAGGATCAGCGCATACACCAGGAATGCCGGGATCTTGTGCTTGATCATGCCGCCCACGCCGCGCTCGTACTTGAGTACGCCACGGTCGAAGGTGCGGTTGAACCAGCCGAAGAAGCCGCGCTTGGGCTGGCCGTGTTTTTCCGGATCAATCGGCTTGAGCATGGTGGCGCACAAAGCCGGGGTGAAGATCAGGGCAACCAGCACCGACAACGCCATCGCCGAAACGATGGTGATGGAGAACTGCCGGTAGATCACACCGGTGGAACCACCGAAGAACGCCATCGGCAGCAGTACCGCCGACAGTACCAGGGCAATACCCACCAGGGCACCCTGGATCTGGCCCATGGACTTGATCGTTGCTTCCTTGGGCGACAGGTGCTCCTCGGCCATTACCCGTTCGACGTTTTCCACCACGACGATGGCATCGTCCACCAGCAAGCCGATGGCCAGGATCATGCCGAACATGGTCAAGGTGTTGATGGTGAAGCCGCACGCCGCCAGGATCCCGAAGGTACCCAGCAATACCACCGGTACGGTCATGGTGGTGATGATGGTGGCACGGAAGTTCTGCAGGAACAGGAACATCACCAGGAACACCAGCACGATCGCTTCGACCAGGGTGTGAACCACACCGGAGATCGATTCGGTCACGACCGGGGTGGTGTCATACGGCACCACCGCCTTCATGCCAGGCGGGAAGAACGGCTCCAGGGACTTGACCGTTTCGCGGATGGCCTTGCCGGTGTCCAGTGCGTTGGCACCGGCCGCCAGCTTGATCGCCATACCCGAAGCCGGCTTGCCGTTGAACTGTGCACTGATGCTGTAGTTCTGGCCGCCCAGTTCGATGCGCGCGACGTCACCCAGGCGAACCTGGGAGCCGTCGGTGTTCACCTTCATCAGAATCTTGGCGAATTCCTCGGTGCTTTGCAGGCGCGTCTTGCCGATGATCGTGGCGTTCAGCTGGGTGCCTGGCAGGGCTGGCAGGCCGCCCAGTTGGCCGGTGGCCACCTGCACGTTCTGGGCCTTGATGGCATTGCTGACGTCCACTGGCGTGAGCTGATAATTGTTCAGTTTGGCCGGGTCGAGCCAGATACGCATGGCGTACTGCGAACCGAACACCTGGAAGTCACCCACCCCCGCGGTACGGGAGATCGGGTCCTGGATGTTGGACACGATGTAGTTGGAGAGGTCGTCCTTGGTCATGCTGCCGTCTTCCGACACCAGACCGATCACCATCAGGAAGTTCTTCACCGACTTGGTCACGCGGATACCCTGTTGCTGCACTTCTTGCGGCAGCAGTGGGGTGGCCAGGTTGAGCTTGTTCTGTACCTGGACCTGAGCGATATCCGGGTTGGTACCCTGGTTGAACGTCACGGTGATGGTCATGCTGCCGTCGGAGTTACTGTCCGAGGAGACATAACGCAGGTTGTCGATACCGTTGAGCTGTTGCTCGATGACCTGCACCACGGTGTCCTGCACGGTTTGTGCGGACGCGCCTGGGTAGGTCACCTGGATATCAATGGCCGTTGGCGCAATGGCCGGGTATTGGTTGATGGGCAACTTCAGGATCGAGAGTGCCCCGACCAGCATGATCACCAGGGCAATTACCCAGGCGAAAATGGGACGGTCGATAAAAAATTTCGACATGGATTACTCCCCTTGACCAGCAGCGGCAGCAGGCGCTGCGGCAGTACCGGCGGGTTTAGCGTTGGAGGCTTCCGTGACCTTCACCTCGGCGCCTGGCTTGACGTACTGCAAGCCTTCGGTGATGACGCGATCACCGGCATTAAGGCCTTTTTCCACCAGCCAGTAGGCACCGGCGGTACGGTTGGCAACCAGTTCGCGTTGCTCGACCTTGTTGTCCTTGTTCACGATCAGCGCGGTCGGAATGCCGCGCAGGTCACGGGTCACGCCTTGTTGCGGAGCCAGGATGGCCTTGCTGTTCACACCGGCCAGCAACTGGGCGTGTACGAACATGCCCGGCAGCAGCACGTGGTCAGGGTTGGGGAACACGGCGCGCAGGGTCACGGAACCGGTGGTCTGGTCGACCGACACTTCGGAAAACTCCAGCTTGCCGTCCTGGGCGTAGGCCGTGCCGTCTTCCAGGGTCAGCTTGACCTTGGCAGCGTTTTCGCCGGCTTTTTCCAGTTGGCCGCTGGCCAGGTCGCGACGCAGCTTGAGCATTTCAGCTGAAGATTGCGTGACGTCGACGTAGATCGGGTCCAGTTGCTGGATCACCGCCATGGCGTCGGCCTGGCCATTGCTGACCAGTGCGCCTTCGGTGACCGAAGAACGGCCAATACGCCCGGAGATCGGCGCGTACACCTTGGTGTAGCGCACGTTGATCTGGGCAGTTTGAACGTTTGCCTCGGCAGTCATGCGGTTGGCAACGGCGGTGTCGTATTCCTGACGGCTGACGGCTTGCTCCTCGACCAATTGCTTGTAGCGATCGGTGATGGACTTGGTCTGGGTCAGGCTCGCTTGTGCGCTTTTGAGCGTGGCTTCATACACCGACGGGTCGATCTGGTAGAGCTGTTGCCCTTCCTTCACGTCGGCGCCTTCCTTGAACAGGCGCTTGAGAATGATGCCGTTGACCTGCGGCCGGACTTCCGCAATGCGAAAGGCCGTGGTGCGGCCTGGCAGCTCGGTGGTCAGGGTATAGGCTTGCGGTTGAATGGTGACCACGCCGACCTGAGGGGTTTGAGCGGGCGGTGCCGCTTCTTCCTTTTTACATCCGCTGAGCAGCGATGCCAGGGCGACGGCAGTGACCAGAGCGGTAACAGCTGGCTTAAGTTGCATGAAGATCCTCGGGTCAGGCGCGCAGAGTGCGCACAAGAAGTGTGGAAGGGTAAAAAACAAGCCGTGAGTGGATAAGTAGCTTGCTACGCAATATACTTACGTTCATGGTTGTTTGTAAACTCTTGACAGGCTTCGCGCAATGTTGACAAAGCACCGCCGCAAGCCTCGATTCTAGTACGTTCGGCGCCCATGACGGCGTCGTCCCACAATTATTCAGATGACGGTCAAGTACCGTCCACAGTGTCCCGATTGAGGTTTTACTGCCATGGTTCGTCGCACCAAAGAGGAAGCTCAGGAAACGCGCAGCCAGATTCTCCAAGCCGCCGAGCAAGCCTTTTATGAGCGTGGCGTAGCGCGTACCACCCTGGCGGACATCGCCGCGTTGGCGGGCGTGACGCGTGGGGCTATCTATTGGCATTTCAGCAATAAGTCCGATTTGCTCCAGGCCTTGCTCGATACGCTGCACGAACCCCTGGACGAATTGGCCCGGGCGAGTGAAAGCGAGGATGAAGTCGACCCGCTGGGCTGTATGCGCAAGCTGCTGATTCATCTCTACCATGAAGTGGCCCTGGACCCGAAAACCCGGCGCATCAACGAGATTCTGTTTCATAAGTGCGAGTTCACCGATGAAATGTGTGACATGCGCCGCCAACGCCAGACCCACAGCCTGGAATGCAACCTGCGTATCAGCCTGACGTTGCGTAACGCGGTTCATCGCGGGCAACTGCCTGAAAATCTCGACACCACCCGTGGGGCTGTCTGCATACATGCCTTCATCCACGGTTTGATCGGCCAGTGGCTGCTGGTCCCCGATAGCTTTGAACTGCACCAGGACGCCGAGCGCTGGGCTGATATAGGGCTGGACATGCTGCGCCTGAGCCCCAGCCTGCGCAATTGAAACAAAATGCGTAATTGCAACCCGTTGTGTCAACAGTAAAGCCTAAGGACGGTCAATCGTCCTTCTGGCTGATTTGTGGGGTGACTTTATATACGGCCTGGCGGGCGGTTGATAGGTAGCCGGCTAAGTATTTTGTAGCGATATTGTTGCCGTTCTGTGAAGCGATGTTTCCAGGGGGGCTACAGACAGGCACAAATGTGGGAGGGGACTTGCTCCTGACACTGTAGGAGCGAGCTTGCTCGCGAAAAACTTCAACGATAACGCGTGCTTCCTGAGTGAACGCGGCGCCTCTTAGTTTCTCGCGAGCAAGCTCGCTCCTACAGCATTGGGTTTGCGGGTTAGGTTAGATCGGCAGCGTCGGGTAGTCGATGTAACCCACCGGGCCTTTGCCATAGAAAGTTTCAGGGTGCGGCTCGTTCAACGGCGCATCGGCCTTCAGTCGCGCCGGCAGGTCCGGGTTGGCGATAAAAGGAATACCAAAGGCCACTGCATCCGCCTTGCCCGCCGCCAGCCAGGCGTTGGCGCTGTCTTTGGTGAAACGTTCGTTGGCGATGTATACGCCGCCGAAGGCTTTTTTCAGCTGTGGGCCGAGGCTATCCGCACCTTCTTTTTCGCGGGAGCAGATGAAGGCGATGCCGCGCTTGCCCAGTTCGCTGGCGACGTAGGTGAAGGTCTCGGCGAGGTTGTCGTCGCCCATGTCATGCGCGTCAGCACGCGGTGCCAGGTGCACGCCCACGCGGCCGGCGCCCCAGACTTCGATGGCGGCGTCGGTGACTTCCAGCAACAGGCGCGCACGGTTTTCCAGGGAACCACCGTACTGGTCGGTGCGCTGGTTGGTGCTGCTCTGCAGGAACTGGTCAAGCAGGTAGCCGTTGGCGCCGTGGATTTCCACGCCGTCGAAACCGGCGGCCTTGGCGTTCTCGGCGCCGGTGCGATAAGCGTCGACGATGTCGGCGATTTCAGCGGTTTCCAGGGCGCGCGGGGTTGGGTAGTCGGCCAATGGGCGAACCAGGCTGACGTGGCCTTTAGCCTGGACCGCACTCGGAGCCACCGGGGTTTCCCCGTTCAGGTAGGACTCGTGGGAGATGCGGCCAACGTGCCACAACTGCAGGAAGATCTTGCCGCCCGCGCCATGCACTGCCTTGGTGATGTTGGCCCAGCCGCGCACCTGATCGTTGGACCAGATGCCGGGGGTGTCCGGGTAGCCCACGCCCATGGGCGTCACGGAAGTGGCTTCGCTGAGGATCAGCCCCGCGGACGCGCGTTGCACGTAGTACTCGGCCATCAGCGCGTTGGGCACGCGCCCGGCGTCTGCGCGGCAGCGGGTCAGCGGCGCCATGATGATGCGGTTCGACAGTTGCACGTCGCCCAGTGTGATCGGATCGAAAATAGTCGTCATGGAAAAAACACCTTCTCTTTCAAGTTGATCAGTTGGTCGCGGGGGCCAGGTCGGCGTTGCCGCCCTGACGGAAAGTGATAAGGGTCACCAGCAGCGCGAGAATCGCCAGTGCTGCAGCGGCCAGGGGCACGCTGGTCAGGCCGAAGCCGTGGGCAATCACGCTGCCGCCGACCCAGGCGCCAAGGGCGTTGCCAATGTTGAAGGCGCCGATGTTCAAGGTGGACACCAGGTTCGGCGCGGCCTTGCCGAAGGTCACCACGTTGATTTGCAGCGCCGGCACGGCGGCGAACGAGGCAGTGGCCCACAGGAACAGGGTGATTTCAGTCGGTATCACCGCAATGCTGGTCCAGCTCAGCACCGTGGACACCACCGCCATGCTGATGAACACGCCGACCAGGGTGGCCGTCAGGCGTTTGTCCGCCAGCTTGCCGCCGATGATGTTGCCCACGGTGAGGCCCAGGCCGATCAGCAGCAGGGTCCAGGTCACGCCCTTGGGCGACACGCCGGTGACATCGCCGAGCAGCGGTGCGACGTAGGTAAAGAGGGTGAACATGGACGCGGCGAACAGCGCGGTCATGCTCAGCGACAACCAGATACCGGCACCCTTGAGGGCGGCCAGTTCAGCGCGCATGTCGAGTTTTTCTTCGTCACGCTTGGCGGGCAAGAAGCGAATCAGGCCGATCAAGGCGATCACGCCAATCACGGTCACGGCCCAGAAGGTCGAGCGCCAGCCGGCTTCCTGGCCCAGCGCCGTACCCAGGGGCACGCCCAGCACGTTGGCCAGGGTCAACCCGGTGAACATCAACGCGACGGCTGACGCACGTTTGTTGGCCGGCACCAGGTTGGCGGCCACCACCGAGCCAATGCCGAAGAAGGCACCGTGGCACAACGCTGTGACCACACGGGCAAACATCAGCACGTTGTAGTCGCTTGCCAGGGCACAGAGCAGATTGCCGATAATGAAAATACCCATCAGCGCTACCAGCGCCGCCTTGCGTGGCAGCCTGGCGGTGGCCAGTGCCATGAACGGCGCGCCGATGGCCACGCCCAGGGCGTAGCCGGTGACCAGCCAGCCGGCGCCGGGAATCGACACACCCAGGTCCGCCGCCACATCGGGCAGCAAGCCCATGATGACGAACTCGGTGGTGCCGATGGCGAAGGCGCTCAGGGCCAGTATGAGTAGCGAGAGGGGCATGGACGTGTCCTTGATGATTACGGTGCGCTGAGTTCGGTAATGAGCGCAGCGAGAAAGGCTTGGATCACTTCCTCGTTGCGCTTGAAAAAGTGCCACTGCCCGGCTTTCTGGCTGCTGATCAAACCCGCCCGTTGCAAGGTGGCCAGGTGCGCCGACACGGTCGACTGGGACAAGCCGCAGCGTTGGTCGATCTGCCCGGCGCAGATGCCGTATTCGTGGTTGTGCAATTGCTCGGGGAACTGCACTTTCGGGTCTTTGAGCCAGGTGAGGATGTCTCGTCGTACTGGGTGCGCCAGGGCTTTTATTATTTCGTCGAGGTCGATGGACATGGCAGGGTGCTCGGTGTCGTAAAGCGTTATATCGCGATGAGGCGAACCTTAAATCGTAATATTCCGATATACCAATATGATTTTGATCTGAGATCAGGTCGAATCGGTATATCGGGTTATAACGATATGCGGGTGGCAGTGGTAGACTGCGCGGCATGAATTATCTCGCACATCTGCACCTGGGCGGCCAACTTCCTGCGCAATTGCTGGGTAGCCTCTATGGCGACTTCGTCAAAGGCCGCCTGCAGGGCCAGTTCAGCCCGCAAATCGAAGCGGCGATCCAGTTGCATCGCTCCATCGACCGCTTTACCGATAGCCATCCGCTGGTGGGCGAGGCGTTGTCGCGCTTCAGTCTGACCCGCAGGCGCTATGCTGGGATCGTCCTCGATGTGTTTTTCGACCATTGCCTGGCGCGGGATTGGGCGCTGTATGCCGACCAGCCTCTGGAGCTATTCACCTCTCGGGTATATCGGGCACTGGCCGCCGAACCCGCACTACCGGGGCGGCTGGCGCAGATTGCGCCGTATATGGCCGCGGATGATTGGTTGGGCTCGTACCGCGAGTTTGCGGTGATTGAGCAGGTGCTGCGCGGGATTTCGCGGCGGCTGACACAGCCTGAGGAACTGGGGTATGCGATGCAGGAGTTGCGGGTTTTGTATGAGCCGTTGAGTGAGGACTTTCGACTGTTCTACCCAGAGTTGCAGAAATTTGCGCAATCTCAACTGACTATTGAGATCTGAATGTGGGAGCTGGCCTGTCGGCGATAGCGGCCTACCGGTTGATGTTATGGCTGACCCACCGCCATCGCAGGCAAGCCAGCTCCCACATTTGGATTGAGTTCACATTGCTTCAGGCTGCGAATGCAGGCCGAGCGGCCACTTGCTCGGTTTCCGGCACCGGGCCGAACAATGCCTTCTGCACCGCCTGCTGCGCCTGATACGCCAACGCCGCACGTTCCTGCCCGGCGCAGGCAATCGGCTTGAGCACATGAATCTCCACATCGCCGCGGTCATTGGAAAACAAGCGCATCAGGTGCGAGAGCAAATCATCATCGCCAATAAAGGGTGCCAGCGGGTCGACTTGGCCGTCGCGCAGATACCGAATCGCTACCGGCTGCAGTGATACATCCGCATCGATCGCGCTGGCCAGCAAGCGCCCGTGGAACGTGCGCAGGCCGCGCCCATCGGTGGTGGTGCCTTCGGGGAACATCAGCAAGGGGTGCTGTTGCTCCAGATGACGGGTCATTTGCTTGCGGATCAGTTGGCTGTCACCTGATCCGCGACGAATAAACAGGCTGCCAGCCTTGGCCGCCAGCCAGCCGGCCACCGGCCAGGTGCGCACCTCGGCCTTGGACAAAAACGACATCGGCGCCACCATGCCCAGCAACGGAATATCCGTCCACGACACATGATTGCTCACCCACAGCATCGGCGTTTGCGGCAACTCGCCATGCACCGTCACGCGAAAGGGCAGGGCGTTGGTCAGTCGCGCCATAAAGAAGCGCGACCAACGCTGGCGCCGCACCATCGAGTTAGCCACGCCCAGGCGCTCGAACAGGCCAAACACACTGGCCATGCTCAACCCCAGCCCCACCACCAACAGCACGCGGGCGATGCGCCCGTAAATGCGCAGGCGGTTCATCACATGGCCGCCTTGAAGTGGCGCGCGTAACGCGGGCACAACTCGTCGCGCTTGAGCAGGATAAACACGTCTGCTACCTGGAAGTCTTCATCCCAGCACGGCTCGCCGCAGATCTTCGCGCCCAGGCGCATGTAGGCCTTGAGCAGCGGCGGCATTTCGGCGATGACGTTGGACGGCAGGTCCAGGGCCGGCAGTGGTTTTTTCGGTTCGGCGCGCAGGTGTTCGTTGCACAGGTAGCGCTCGCGCAAGCGCTGCATGATCGCGTGGGCCTGGATGCCGCCATCGTGCATCGGGATGCTCGCGCAGCCCATCAGGTAGCTGTAGCCGCCCTGGTTGAGCACTTCGGCCAACTCGCCCCACAACACCGCGATGGTGCCGCCATTGCGATAGGCCGGGTCGACGCAGGTGCGGCCAATCTCCAGGATCGGGCCCTGCAAGTGCAGCAGGCCATGCAGGCTGAATTCTTCTTCACTGTAGAACCGGCCCAGGGTGCTGGCGGCCTGGTGGTCGAGCAGACGGGTAGTCGCGACGAGTCGACCGCTGTTCAAATCCCGCACGCCGATATGGCTGCAGTGAACATCATAGTCATCCATGTCCAGACCCAATTCCGCGCCTTTCAGCTTGGCGTTGAACTCGCCGCTGAACACGTTGAACCGCAGGGCCTGGGCTTCCTGCAATGCCTGTGCGCCTACCAGGCGTTCGGCTTGCAGACGGCGTTCATTGCCTTTGTCGCTGATGCGGGCGATCTGAGTCATAGCGAGTCTCCGGGTGCCGGCCAGGTTGCGGCCAGTCGACTTTGTTGTCCAAAGTCAGGCTATGTAGCCTCGGTGTCAGCTCCATGAAGTTACGGTGACGGTTGGATGACAGCCCCCTTGTCGCAAATCTGTCACTGGCGTGAGCTAGGCTCGCGGGCTTGAATGCCCCCTTGAGTTTGCGTCCATGGTCCGAGGCCTGTTGTGCGTTGCCCTGCTGTTTGTCACCGTGAATGCCCGCGCTGAAATCTGGCCTGATAAGGAGTGGGCCGTGGGTACATCTCTCGCCGGCCCCGCTGTCGATGCCCTGGACGCCTACGCTTTCCCACCCCGCGACGATGCCACCCGCAACGGTATTCGCACCGACGCGTTGCTGGTCATTCGTGACGGCGAAATCATTTATGAACGCTACGCCGCGCCCACCACTGCCAGCACGCCGCACCTGACCTGGTCTGTCAGCAAAAGCCTGATGGCTACCGTGCTGGGCGTGGCCTATGGGCAAGGCCGCTTCAAACTCAACGACCCCGCCGCACGTTTCTACCCACCGATGAAGCAGCACCCCAAAGTGAGCATGGCCGACCTGCTGCACTGGGCCTCCGGGTTGGACTGGCAGGAAGACTACGAGTACGCCCCGTTGAAATCCTCGGTGGTGGCGATGCTCTACACCCGTGGCCACACCGACATGGCGCAATTCGCAGCGGATACCGAGGCGGTCGCCGCCCCTGGCCAGGCTTTCCGTTATTCCAGTGGCGACAGCACTATCCTGTCCGCTGCGCTCAAGGGCATGCTTGGCCACAAGGCCTACATCTCCTACCCGTGGGACGCGCTGTTCCAGCCCCTGGGCATTCGCGACGCAACCTGGGAAACCGATGCCGATGAAACGTTTGTCGCGTCGTCCTATGCCTACCTCACGGCCCGGGATCTGGCACGAGTAGGTTTACTGATGGCGCGGGATGGGCGCTGGGGCGTGCGGCAACTGCTGCCCAAGGACTGGGTCGCCTTCAACCGCCGGCCCTTCGACCGCTACAAAGCCGGCCAGGATGAAGCCGTGCCGGGCGGCCATTGGTGGCTCAATACCGGCGCCCCCCAACCCTGGCCCGACGCACCGGCCACTACCTTCGCCGCGCTGGGGCACTGGGGCCAGGCGCTGTTTGTGCTGCCCGACGAACACCTGGTGATCGTGCGTTACGGCGATGATCGGGATGGCAGTTACCGGCATAACGAACTGCTCAAACGCGTGCTGGCGGCGGTGCGCTCATGATCCGTCGTCATCCGTTCATCAGCGTTTTACTGGTGTTGCTTTTCGCATTGTTCGGCTGGGTTTGGCACGAGCGCGTCAACCTGCAAGCCTTCCCCGACATCATCGCGGCGTACACCGCCAAGGAGTACTGCTCGTGCCGGTACGTGGCCAACAACCCGGCGCAGTATTGCCTGGGGTATGTGAAGCAGTACGTGCCAACCAGTGCGTTCACTGACTCGCCGGAACGCAGTGAAGTCACGGCGAGTGGGTTGGGGCGTACCCATACAGCGCGGTGGTTGGGCGACCGTCAAGGCTGCCGCCTCAACCCCTGACACACCCAAATTCCCCTGTGGGAGCTGGCTTGCCTGCGATAGCGCCAGGTCAGCCAACATCACTGGTGCCTGTGCCGCCGCCATCGCAGGCAAGCCAGCTCCCACATTTAGATTATCTGCGTGGGTTCTCGGAAAAAGAACCGGCCCTGAGGTTCCACAGGGTGGAACCACCTTTGATTGTCCTCACGCGTACATCGCGCTTAGCTGTCGATGTGTCGCCAACAAGAACGGGACCACCCGCCTGTGAGGAGAATCACCATGCGCCCGCACCAGCACATCCTGGATTGGCTCAGCGACGTTGCCAGCGACTTGCACGCTGTGCGTCACGATATCCACGCCCACCCCGAACTCGGCTTTGAAGAGAACCGCACCTCAGCGCTGGTCGCACAGTCACTCAAGGAGTGGGGTTACGAGGTGCACACCGGCATCGGCAGGACCGGTGTGGTCGGTGTGTTGCGCAATGGCAACAGCTCGCGCACGTTGGGGATTCGCGCCGACATGGACGCCTTGCCCATCATCGAAAACACCGGCGCGGCCTACACCAGCCAACATGCCGGCTGCATGCACGCCTGCGGCCATGACGGCCACACCACCATGTTGCTCGGTGCCGCGCGTTACTTGGCGGCGACGCAGCAATTCGACGGTACTTTGAACCTGATTTTCCAACCCGCCGAAGAAGGCCAGGGCGGCGCCGAGGCGATGCTTGCAGATGGGTTGCTGGAGCGCTTCCCCTGCGACGGGTTGTTCGGCATGCACAATATGCCAGGCTTGCCGGCTGGGCATCTGGGCTTGAGAGTGGGGCCGATGATGGCCTCCCAGGACCTGCTCACCGTGACGCTCGAAGGCGTAGGTGGCCATGGCTCGATGCCGCATTTGACCGTGGACCCGCTGGTGGCGGCGGCGAGCATGGTCATGGCCTTGCAAACGGTGGTGGCGCGCAATATCGACACCCAGGAAGCTGCCGTGGTCACGGTCGGCGCCCTTCAAGCAGGGCAAGCCGCCAATGTGATTCCCCAGCAAGCCCTGTTGCGCCTGAGCTTGCGCGCACTTAACCCCAAGGTACGCGAACAGATGCTGGAACGGGTCAACGCGATCATCCAGACCCAGGCCGCCAGCTTCGGCTGCACCGTGCAGATCGAACACCGGCCGGCCTACCCGGTGCTGGTCAACCACGCCGAAGAAACCGAATTCGCCCGCCAGGTCGGTGTGGCCTTGCTCGGTGCCGACGCTGTGGATGGCAACACCCGCACGCTGATGGGCAGCGAAGACTTCGCCTGGATGCTGCAACGCTGCCCCGGCAGTTACCTGTTTATCGGCAACGGTGTGTCGCGACCGATGGTGCACAACCCCGCCTATGACTTCAACGACGACATCCTGCTGACCGGCGCAGCCTACTGGGGTGCGCTAGCCGAGAGCTGGCTCAAGCCAGCCGGATAACCCGACCCCTTGTAGGAGCGAGCTTGCTCGCGAAAATCGTCAACGCTGACGCAGCGCTTTGAGGTAGCCCGTGTTGCCTGCGCGTTTTTCGCGAGCAAGCTCGCTCCTACAGCAACGCCTTTTTCTGCCGCTGGACCCTTTCCCTGTATCGGTTGAATGGAGTGTTCCTCATGCAGACTGCAAAACTCGGCGTTTCCCGCACCCGCCAAGTGGTGGCGGCGGTGATCGGCAACGCGCTGGAATGGTATGACTTTATCGTCTACGGCTTTCTCGCCAGCATCATCGCCCGGCAGTTCTTCCCCTCCGAAGACGAATACGCGTCGCTGCTGATGGCCCTGGCCACCTTTGGCGTGGGCTTTTTCATGCGTCCGGTGGGCGGCATCCTGTTGGGCATCTATGCCGACCGCAAAGGCCGCAAAGCCGCGATGCAGTTGATTATCCGGCTAATGACCGTGTCCATTGCGCTGATCGCCTTCGCGCCGAGCTACGCCGCCATTGGCATGGGTGCGCCGTTGCTGATTGTGGTGGCGCGGATGCTTCAGGGGTTTGCCACCGGCGGTGAATATGCCAGCGCCACGGCATTTCTGGTGGAGAGCGCACCTGCCCATCGCAAGGGCTTGTATGGCTCCTGGCAATTGGTAGGGCAATGCCTGGCGGTGTTCGGCGGGGCGGCGATGGTGGCGTTGGTCACGCATTTCTTTTCGCCCGAAACCCTCGACCTGTGGGGCTGGCGCCTGCCGTTTGTGCTGGGCTTGTTGATCGGCCCGGTGGGGTTGTGGATTCGTCGGCACATGGAAGACCCGGAAGAGTTCATCCAGGCGCGTAAAAACGCCACCGGCCCGGCGCCGAGCCTCATGCAAGTGCTGCGTGACCATCGGCGCAGCATCCTGGTGTCCATGGGCTTGGCCTGCGGGGCGACGGTGTCGTTCTACGTGGTGCTGGTGAACATGCCGACCTTCGCCCACAAGAACCTCGGCCTGCCGCTGGACCAGGTGCTGATGGTGCAGATGTTTGCGGTGGCGCTGATGACCGTGGTGATCCCCTTGTCCGGCCTGCTCTCGGATCGATTGGGACGGCGACCGGTGTTGATGGCCTTCACCCTGGCGTTCTTCGTGATGGTCTACCCGTTGTATGTGTGGGTGGCCGCCGCGCCGTCCATCGAGCGCCTGCTGGTGATGCAGGTGATGTTGTGCACGGCGATTGGCGGGTTCTTCGGGCCAGCGCCGACGGCATTGGCCGAGCAGTTCCCTATCGAGGTGCGCTCGACCGGCGTGTCGGTGGCCTATAACGTGGCCGTAATGGTGTTCGGTGGTTTCGCGCCGTTGATCGTGACCTGGCTGAGCAAGGTGCTGGGCACGCCGGTGGCGCCGTCGTTCTATGTATTGTTTGCGTGTGTGCTGACGCTGCTGGGCACTTACTGCATGCGCGAGGCGCCCCGGGCGAGCAAGCCGCTGCCGTTTTCCAGAGAGGTGAAGCCTTGAGTATTGTTGATTGGGATGCCACTGAGCTGTCGCGGGCCATTCATGGGCGGCAGGTGTCGTGCGAAGAGGTGATGCAGGCGTACCTGGCGCAGATCCAGCGCTTTAACCCTGGCGTGAATGCGCTGGTGTCGTTGCGCGAAAGCGAGGCCGTGCTGGCCGAGGCGAGAGCCTGTGATCGTGAGTTGGACCGGGGCCATTCCCGTGGCTGGATGCATGGCATGCCCCAGGCCATGAAGGACCTGGCGGCCACCCAGGGTTTGCGCACTACCCTGGGCTCACCGCTGTTCGCCGAGCATGTACCGAACGAAGACGCCATCAGCGTGGCGCGGGTGCGGGCCAGTGGCGCGATCATCATCGGCAAGACCAACGTGCCGGAGTTCGGCCTGGGCTCTCACACCTACAACACGCTGTTCGGCACCACCGGCAATGCCTATGACCCGCGCCTGGCGGCCGGAGGTAGCAGTGGCGGGGCGGCGGTGGCCCTGGCGCTACGCATGCTGCCGGTGGCCGACGGCAGCGACATGATGGGCTCGTTGCGCAACCCGGCGGCGTTCAACAACGTGTTCGGCTTGCGCCCCTCCCAGGGGCGGGTGCCTCACGGGCCGATGCCGGAACTGTTCGTGCAGCAACTGGGCACCGAAGGCCCGATGGGGCGCAGCGTGACGGATGTGGCGCGGTTGCTGAGCATCCAGGCCGGTTACGACCCCCGCACGCCGTTGTCATCCAGGGACGATCCCGCTGTGCTGGGCCAGCCGTTGCGACGCGACTTCAACGGCGCACGCCTCGGTTGGCTGGGGGACTACAACGGTTATCTGCCGATGGATGATGGCGTGATGAGCCTGTGCGAAGCGGCGCTGGATGATTTCGCCAGGTTGGGCTGTGAAGTGCACAGCTGCCAACCGGACTTTTCCATGGCGCGCCTGTGGCGCTGCTGGTTGGTACACCGCCATTGGCTGGTGCACGGCAACCTCGGCGCGGCCTACGCCAACCCGCAAAAACGCGCGTTGCTCAAGCCCGAAGCGCAATGGGAAGTGGAGGGCGGCCAGGGCTTGAGTGCCCAGCAGGTTTACCAGGCGTCGGTGGACCGCAGTGAGTGGTACCGCGCTTTGGGCAAGCTGTTCGAACGTTACGATTTCCTGCTGTTGCCCACCGCCCAGGTGTTCCCTTTCGATGCACAACAGCCTTGGCCGCGCCTCGTCGGCGGGCGTGAAATGGACACTTATCACCGCTGGATGGAAGTGGTGATCGGCCCGACCCTCGCCGGTTTGCCGAGCATGAGCATCCCGGCGGGCTTCAACCCCCAGGGCTTGCCCATGGGCCTGCAAATCATTGGCCCGGCCCAGGCCGACAGGGCCGTGCTGCAATTGGCCTATGCCCATGAACAACTGACCCAATGGGTACAACGCCGGCCACCGGCGTGCCTTGCAACGACCCGTTGAGCGCTGACCGGGCCTGTATCTTGCTGTGAAAAAAGATCATCCACCGGCAACAGGGAGATCGAATATGGAGACAGGCACCGTACGCTCGGTTGAGCGCGCTCTGGCAATCGTCGAGTTGCTGGGCGAGCACCAGGCCCTGGGGCTGGAAGAACTGCACTACCTCACGCAGCTGCCCAAGGCCACGGTGTCGCGCATGTTGCTGACCTTGCAGGAACAGGGGTGGGTCTACCGCGGCCTGAGCGATCGGCGTTACCGCCTGCGTGCCCGGCGCTTGTTTGGCGATACCCAGCAACGCTTCAAGCGCCAGGTGGTGGAGAGCGCCGCCCCTTGGTTGCTGGAGCTCAGCGAGCGCACTGGGCTGGTGGTGGACTTGTCGTGCTTCGATGGCGAGCGCCTGGAGGTCATGGAAAGCGCGATCCCCAGCGTGTTGCGCAAGCTGTACCCGAACAACTGCCAGATCGTCGGCCAGTACGCCAGCCTGTTCCACTCGGCGATGGGCAAGGCTTGTCTGACGCAATTGCCGGCTGACGAAGTACAGCGCCTGGCAGGCCGCAATCATGTGGCGGCAGACGAGCACTATCGCGCATGCGAGCAAACCCAGCACCAGGGCTTCGGACAGCGTACCGAGGGCTATTGGGAATACCCGGTGCGTTTGCCGTTCCTGATCCGGGCGGTGGCCTTGCCGGTGCGCGCCAACGGCCGATTGGTGGGGAGCATGGCGCTGCATTGGCCGATGCATCAGGCGCCGGTGGAGCGGGTGTTGAATTTGCATATGGGCAGCCTTGAACAGGCGGTGTGCGAAGTGCAGCGAACGCTGGTTTGAAAACACAGCAAAAACCCTGTGGGAGCTGGCTTTGTGGCGAGGGAGCTTGCGCCCGCTGGGGTGCGTAGCGCCCCCAAAAAGCCGGCTCCAGCTGCGCTGTCGAACGGGAGCAAGCTCCCTCGCCACAGCAAGCCAGCTCCCACATTGAATTTGCGCCGGTTGTGAGATTGCGCTTAAGGTTCGCCCAGGTTTTTTGCCCCATGAGTCTTTATGTTCAATGTCAAACCTCTGGTCTTCGCGCTGCTGGCCTTTGCTGCTGTGCCCGCCCACGCCGATTGGTACCTGGATAACGAATCCTCGCGCCTGTCTTTCGTCACCACCAAAAACACCGAGATTGCCGAAGTCCAGCGTTTCCTGGTGCTGCACGGCAAAGTCGACGCCAAAGGCGCGGCTCGGCTGGAAGTGGAGCTGGACTCAATCAACAGCGGTATTCCGCTGCGCGACGAGCGCATGCGTAAAGAGCTGTTCGAGATCAAGACCTTCCCCGAAGCGCAGATCAGCGCACAGATCAATCTGCAGCCCATCAATGACCTGGCGTCCGGCGCGCAGTTGGAATTGCGCCTGCCCTTGAGCGTCACGCTGCACGGCAAGACCCAGACCTACAGCGCCGAACTGCTGGCCACGCGCCTGGATGAGCGGCGTTTCCAGGTGGTAACCCTGGAGCCCGTGGTGCTGCATGCCGAGGATTTCGACCTGGCGCCCGGTGTGGCTACCTTGCGTAAGGCGGCAGGGCTCAAATCGATCAGTTTGTCGGTGCCGGTGGGTGCGGTGCTGATCTTCACGGCGCGCTGACATGAGCGGCGCGGTGTTCCCGTGGCGCAGCGCCAATCAGTTCGAATTGCTGATCGACGGGCCGAATTTCTTCCCGCAGATGCTGGTGGGCATCGCCCGGGCCGAGCAGCAGGTTGACCTTGAGTTGTACCTGGTCGAAGCCGGGGCCTGCGCCGAGGCCATGGTGCAGGCGCTGGTACTGGCCGCCGAACGCGGCGTGCAGGTGCGTTGCCTGTTTGACGATTACGGCAGCCTGGCGTTTACCCTGGGGCTGCGCAAGCGCTTGACCGATGCCGGCGTGGCGCTGCGCTTTTACAACCGCCTGAATTGGCGGCGCTGGATGCGCAACCTGTACCGCGACCATCGAAAGCTACTGCTGATCGACCAGCGCATTGCGGTGGTCGGCGGCACCGGTGTCACCGACGAGTTCTGGACGCCGGGGCAAGACACCGCCGACTGGCATGAAGTGATGGTGCAGATCAGCGGCCCGCTGGTGCTGGACTGGCAGGCCCTGTTCGACCGGCAATGGCACGCTAACGCCGCGCGCCGTGAGTGGAAACCGGCTACCCACTTTGGTTTGCCTCGCTTGCCCAAGGTGCCCGCCACCGGGCCGGGGCTGGGCCGCGTGGCGTATGCCGATGCGCGTCAGCACCGTGACATCCTGCAATCGTTGATTCGTGCTTTGAACAGCAGCAAGGGGCGTATCTGGCTGGCGACCCCGTACTTCCTGCCAACCTGGAGCGTGCGCCGTGCCTTGCGCCGGGCGGCAGGGCGCGGTGTGGACGTACGTTTGCTGCTCACCGGCCCGCGCACCGATCACCCGTCGGTGCGTTACGCCGGGCACCGTTATTATCCGCGCCTGCTGCGTTCAGGCGTGCAGATCTTCGAATACCAGCCGTGTTTCCTGCACCTGAAGATGGTGCTGGTGGATGATTGGGTGAGCGTTGGCTCGTGCAATTTCGACCACTGGAATCTGCGCTTCAACCTGGAAGCCAACCTGGAAGCGCTGGACCCGCAGTTGACGGCAGCGGTGGTGGGCAGTTTCGAAGCGGACTTTGCCCAAAGCCAGGCGGTGAGCCTGGAGGCATGGAAGGCGCGGCCATTGTGGCGGCGGGTGAAGCAGCGGGTGTGGGGCTGGATTGATCGGTTGGTGGTGAACCTGCTGGATCGGCGCGGTTAGTCGGGCCACCTCAATCAACTGTGGGAGCTGGCGTGCCTGCGATAGCATCACCTCGGTACACCTGACAAACCGAGGTGCCTGTATCGCAGGCAAGCCAGCTCCCACAAAAGCCAGCTCCCACAGCGACCGTGTTTACAGCTTCAGATCAGAGCAGTTCGAAGGTTTGCTGCTGCACATCCTGGGAATCCAAGCCGATCTGCACATTGAACTCACCCGGTTCCGCCGCGAACTTGAGTTGGGCGTTGTAGAACTTCAAGTCGTCCTCGGTGATGGTGAAGTGCAGCGTGCGCGCTTCGCCAGCCTTGAGCATGACCTTCTGGAAATTCTTCAGCTCCTTGATCGGGCGGATCATCGAACCGGCCACGTCCTGGATATACAACTGCACAACCGTTTCGCCATCGACCTTGCCAGTGTTCTTCACGGTGACGCTGGCGTCGAGCTTGCCGGTCTTGTTCAGCGTGGTGGACGACAGCGCCATGTCCGACAGGCTGAACGTGGTGTAGCTCAGGCCATAGCCAAACGGAAACAGGGGGCCGGTGGTGTCATCGAAGTACTGCGAGGTGTAGTTGCCCGGCTTGCCTGGGGTGAATGGCCGGCCGATGGTCAGGTGGTTGTAGTAGGTCGGAATCTGCCCCACCGAACGAGGGAAGGTGATCGGCAGCTTGCCCGATGGGTTGTAGTCACCGAACAGCACGTCGGCGATGGCGTTGCCGCCTTCGGTACCTGCGAACCAGGTTTCCAGGATCGCGTCGGCCTGTTGGTTCTCTTCGAGAATCGACAGCGGACGGCCGTTCATCAACACCAGCACCAGCGGTTTGCCGGTGGCTTTGAGGGCCTTGATCAAGTCGCGCTGGCTTTGCGGGATGTTCAGATCGGTACGGCTCGACGATTCGTGGGACATGCCACGGGACTCGCCCACCGCGGCGACGATAACGTCGGCGTTGTTCGCCGCCTTCACCGCTTCATCAATCAGCACCTGGGCAGGGCGCGGGTCGTCCACCACTTCCGGGGCATCGAAGTTGAGGAAGTTGAGGTAGTCGAGCACCGCTTTGTCGCCGGTGATGTTGGCGCCACGGGCATAGATCACTTTGCCTTTTTCACCGATCACGGCGTTCATGCCGTCGAGCAGGGTCACCGATTGTGCAGGCCGGCCGGCAGCAGCCCAACTGCCCATCATGTCGATGGGTGCCTTGGCCAGCGGGCCGACAAGGGCAATGGTCGCGGATTTTTTCAGCGGCAGGGTATCGTTGTGGTTTTTCAGCAACACCAGGCTGCGGCGCGCAATGTCGCGGGCCTCGGCACGGTGCAGGCGGCTGTCGGCGTAGGTGTCGGCCGGGTCATCCTCGGCCTTGCCGATGCGCAGGTACGGGTCCTTGAACAGGCCCATGTCGTACTTGGCACCGAGCACTTCGCGCACGGCGTTGTCGATGTCGCTCTGCTGGATCTCGCCGGACTTGAGCAGCCCCGGCAATTCCTTGCCGTACAGCGAGTCGTTCATGCTCATGTCGATGCCGGCCTTGATCGCCAGCTTGGCGGCTTCACGCCCGTCCTTGGCCACGCCGTGCTTGATCAGCTCGACGATCGCACCGTGGTCGCTGACGGTCAGGCCCTTGAAGCCCCAGTCCTTGCGCAGCAGGTCGTTCATCAGCCAGGTGTTGGCGGTGGCAGGCACGCCGTTGATCGAGTTGAGCGCGACCATCACGCCGCCGGAGCCAGCCTTGATCGCCGCGTGGTAGGGCGGGAGGTAGTCCTGGTACATCTTGACCGGGCTCATGTCGACCACGTTGTAGTCGCGCCCGCCTTCCACCGCGCCGTAGAGGGCGAAGTGCTTGACGCTGGCCATGAGGCTGTCGGCATTCGCGGGGCTGGTGCCCTGGAACGCCTTGACCATCACTTCGGCAATGCGTGACACCAGGTAGGTGTCTTCACCGAAACCTTCGGAAGTGCGGCCCCAGCGCGGGTCGCGGGAGATATCGACCATTGGTGCAAACGTGATATCGAGGCTGTCGGCGGCGGCTTCCTGGGCGGCGATGCGCCCGGAGCGGCCAATGGCGTCCATGTCCCAGCTGGAGGCCAGGGCCAGGCTGATCGGGAAAATGGTGCGGTGGCCGTGGATCACGTCGTAGGCGAAGAACATGGGGATCTTCAAGCGGCTGCGCATGGCCGCGTCCTGCATCGGACGGTTTTCCGGGCGGGTGATGGAGTTGAACGTGCCGCCGATGCGGCCGGCGGCGATTTCCTTGCGGATCAGCTCGCGGGGCATTTCCGGGCCGATGCTGATCAGGCGCAATTGGCCGATCTTCTCATCCAGGGTCATTTGCTTGAGCAGGTCGCTGACGAAGGCGTCCTTGTCGTTAAGCGCAGCAGGCTTTGTTTCTGCCCATACGGGGTGGCTGGCCAGAGTGGCAACAAGGCCGAGCAAACACAGCTTTTTCATGAATATCCTTTTTCGGCGACTGCGCAGCATTCAGAGAGATGCTGTCGGCCAAAATGTGGGGAACGTCTATTGTTGTTCGGGTGTTGTTCAGATAAATGCAGCACACTCTGAACTCTTTTTCGCGCTGGGCATCTTTGTAGCTGATTGGCTCAAAGCATTCCAGTGGTGGCGGATTATGCCCCAAGCGCGTGGTTTATAGGGTTAGTCGTCACATTCCATCAGATCGGGCAGGAGAAACACTATGCAAGCAGCACACACTTATCGCTGGGGCTTCAAGGCTGCGGCGCTGTTACTGATCAGCAGCGTGCTGAGCGGTTGCGGCATCAACAACATCCCGACGCTGGACGAACAGGCCAAGGCCGCCTGGGGCCAGGTGCAGAACCAGTACCAGCGCCGTGCTGACCTGATCCCCAACCTGGTAGAAACGGTGAAGGCGTATGCCGCCCACGAGCAGGAAACCCTTACCGCGGTGATTGAAGCGCGGGCCAAGGCCACCTCGATCCAGGTGGATGCCAGCACCCTGGACAACCCCGAAAAACTCAAGCAGTTCCAGCAAGCCCAGGATGGCCTGAGCGGCGCACTCAGCCGTTTGATGGTGGTGTCCGAGCGTTACCCGGACCTGAAGGCCAACCAGAACTTCCTGGCCTTGCAATCGCAACTTGAAGGCACCGAGAACCGTATCGCTGTGTCTCGCCGTGACTTTATACAGGCCGTACAGGCTTACAACACTGAGATCCGCACCTTCCCGGGCCGCCTGTGGCACAGCGTGATGTACAGCGACTTGCCGATCCGCGCCACGTTTGAAGCCACCAGCGCCGATGCCGATAAAGCGCCGCAAGTGAAGTTCAAATAAGGCTGCACTGAGGTGTCGATGCGTTTATTACGGATAGGCCTGGCGCTGTGGCTGTTGGCCTGCGTGGGCGTGGCCCAGGCGGCGCTCACCTTCCCGGCGCTGACCGGGCGGGTGGTGGACAGCGCGCAGATGATCGACCCGGCGGTGCGCGAGCAACTGACCCAGCAACTGCAGGCGCTGGAGCAGACCTCGGGCGACCAGTTGGTGGTGGTCACCGTGCCCGACCTGCAAGGCGTGCCTATTGAGGACTACGGTTATCAATTGGGCCGCCAGTGGGGCATTGGCCAAAAGGGCAAGGACAACGGCGCGCTGTTGATCGTCTCCCGTGATGACCGCCAATTGCGCATCGAAGTCGGGTATGGCCTGGAAGGCGTGCTGACGGATGCGCAATCCTGGGTGATCATCAACCAGGTGATCCTGCCCAAGTTCAAGGCCGGCAATTTCAGCCAGGGCATCAGCGACGGTGTGGCCGCGATGATCCAGGTGGTGGGCGGTGAGCCCTTGGCGGTGCCGGCCCATGTGGCGGATGCGAACTTCGCCATGGATAATCCCGGTTTTTCCATCGGCCTGTTTATTCTGCTGATCGGCGTGCTGTGGCTGTGCAATCGCATGGGCTTGCCAGTGGGCGCTATCCTGCTGGCGATTCTCAACAGCAGCGGGCGCGGCGGCGGTGGGGGCCGCAGTGCCCGGGTACAAGAATCCGTCCACAGGGCGGTGCGCGAATTGCTGGAGGCCCATGAGCGTTCCAG